>VZSE01006396.1:0-52248 GCA_013398275.1 Promerops cafer
TATTATTATTATTATTTATTTGCGCCCAGAGAAGGCGTTTTTTGCGGGAGCCGGGTGTTGCTAAGCGTTTCCCGAGTTCTGTCGATGTCGCATTCAGCAGCGAGGGTCTCCGTGGGTGGTTATGGGGCAGGTGGTTGTTAATTTTTCAGTGAAGTACTTGAGGTCTGTAGAGATTTCCGAAAATAAGAAAATTACTGTTTACAGAAAGATTCAACTTTATTTTCATGGGGGATATAAAACGTGTGTTTCCTAATACACCTTACTGAACTGTATAGCAATGGATAAGCTTTTCAAACTTAAAAAAAAAATAGCCAGAGTCGTACCTTTTGAAAAGATGTGCGTGTATATATATATTTAAAACATAATATGGCTATGTATATTTTCTTGGTATTGATAAAGAACCTTTTTTAAAATACTGTCTTTTTCTCTAGAGCTTTAATTTGCCATTGAGAGTTAAGACAGCTGTGTGGGTGCTCTTGCACTTACATGGCTTTGATTTTCAAATTGAACCCTGGAGGGAAATGATTTTTGTTGTAAATCTTAAGCAGATTGAAATGCATTGCTCACTCAGTCATAGGAAAATAGTTTTCTAAACTTGTATGCTCCATATTTCTTGTGCCAGTGCAAACTTGGGGCATTGATAGTTATTTATTGAAACTTGAACACTTTTTGGACGTTGCCTAGACCTTATTTTTCTAGATAACATGTTAGTAGAGAAAATGGTTACTTTGGCAAAAAGAGCTTTACTTTTTTTTTTCCCTTCACTGTGTACATTCCAGTAGTGTGTGCTCTTTCCATAGTATAGTAACAACTCAGTGCTATACAGAGAAGGGCTCAGATTTGGGGTGGGTTAGCTGTAAAGGTGATAATTCCATTGTATTCTGTTTTAATAAATCACAGAAATGTTATGGAGAACTAGATTTATTTTTCAGTAGAAATCTGTATATCTTGCTTCTTGGTCTACTTTGTTCTAAAGAAACTTTCTGCAATACTCTAGAGACAGAGTCAATGCTAGAATGTGAAGTGTTTTCCTCCTTGGGAAGAATCGGTGTGATTTATTTCTTTGTCGAGAATTTACTAGTAGAAGAGTATAGCAAAGGAACTGTTTCTTCTGATTAGACATAATCCTCAATAAGTTTTTGAAAGCTTTAGGTCCCTTGCTCGGTGCCACTGCCTTCCATGCTTCTGCTGCACCTGTGTGTTTTGAGCATAGCCGCTAGCGCAGCGCTGCCGAGCCCTGTGGCAATGGTGCGGTGGGAAGGGTCTGTCGGAGTGTGACGGTCACCTCACCAGAAGCCCCTCTGTGCGGAGGCCGCGGGCCGGCCCTGCCGCTGGGGGAAGGCAGGGCTTCTCCTGAGCAGATCCAGCTACAGCGTGGGGCCCTTTTCCCTCATTGAAACTGTGCTAAAAACTCTGCTTGAACTCAGAGGCAAATCTTTCATGGGGATATGTGTCTGTGCCAGCTGGTGAAAAGGGATAATTGTACGAGGAGCCAAGAGGGCATAGACATCTCTATGTGTGCAGCAATTGCTCAGATCTGTTAAAGCCACTCAGGAGCTGGTAAACATCTCTTACCTCTTCTGAAGGCTACAGCTGATGATTTGAAATCCAATAAGAATGGGATAGACTCACGGTTTTTCATGCTTTTATTGGGGATATGTGAGTGCTATCTGTTCAGAAAGTTCAGCTGCAGCAGTCAAGTGTATGAGCTTTTCCTTTTAGTGCAGTCGTTCCTGGCACACGTATGAAATTATATGAGAATGCGTAGTTACACTGTTACTGTAGCTGAGATGGCTCCGAGGAGATTTCTTTTCTTAATGCATATGCAAATTAGGTAGAAGCCATATTAATCATTGTATAACTGTTTCATCATGTCACCAGAGCCTTTTTTGGTGGTTGAAATGATTGCCTGTAACAGTACATTCTGCTGTTAGAAATACGACTGAGCAGATAAAAAAATACTTTGATCTTAACATAGGTTTAAAGACTTAGGGGCATTCTGAACCTGTAGCACTGCCTGTTATAAAATAACTGGGTGAAAAATATGGCTTTTTTCTTTGGTAGTCACCACCCATCTGCAAACATGCTGCAAGTCTGGAGAAACTGATAAAAAACTTCTTTCCCCCCGCACTTAACACTTTTCCCTAGTGAGAGAGGTAAAGCTGCCTGGTAGATGTGAAATACTTTACTGCATATGTAATGAGGTGGGGTTTTTTTAAGGAATCTTGGAAAAAATTGTAAGAAATTGCATGGTTGAACACCTCTACTTTGGTCCTTGTCTTTGTAAATGAGTGTAGGGCTGGGTAAAGATTTTGTGGTGGAACACAGGACAATGATAAATGCAGCTGTGCAATACTTCTTCTTTACTTACTTCATAATTTCTGCTCATAATAAATTAGCAATATCCAGGCAACATGGGGGATCCATAAGGCACGGGAAATCTGCAGTTCCCCTTCCCAGACATGGGCAAGGCTCTATTGAGCTATAGTCTAGCAGGGTTATAATGAGCTCCTCCTTTTCAGCATGGTAATATTAAAGCTGAAAACCACCCCACATTACCTCACTTGAGTTCGAACTTTCTGCAAGAGCGGTCTTGCACCCAGCATCTCAAAGACCTCATGTGGTAACTTCTTTGATAGCCTGCTTGCTGTTCTAGCTGACATCTGTTCAGTAGTAGAAGTGGTGACAGGCCAGCTCTCTTTACCCTGATGACTGATGAGAGATTACTAGTGAGGCTGGCACCTCCAGCTCTCCACTAGAAGCTACTGTTCTGGTAGTGGAGTTGTCCAAAAGAAATGTGTTTTCTGTAGAGTGATCGGTTACCTTCATAAATGCCTTTTTTATCTGGCATTTAAGCTGAGAAACAGGATCTAACACTGACATGACTAAAATTTGAGAATAGTGTTGGGGTGGTTGGATTTTTTTTTCCTGCTTGGACTGGTTCTGCTAGAGGTTGCTGCATTTTTTGCAGATATTTGAGTGGAAAAGCCTAAGCACCTAACACTTTAAACCAATATAAAAAGACTCAGGAGTACTTACCTGCTGCAGCTGTCAGACTTGATTGTTCCTGTCTTCTAAAATGTATCAATACTCTGACTTTTAGCCCTGCAGTGTTCTTATATCTTTAAATATGGCTTCTCTATTTTGTCTACCTTTTTTCCTCAGCTTGTTGTTAAATGTATGTGTCTTCTAGGTTTTTGGTTTTCTGCCAAAAACTTTGGTCACTGTGAGATGTTAAAAGATACTGGGTAAAAATTTTTCAGACTGTTTATGTGATTTGCATCCATGTAGCTCCTTTTCAGTAACTCCAAGAAAGTTGGCTGTGTGTTACTGTAAGGAAAAAAAAATACAAACAAAACAAAACCCCTCAAAAACAAAAGCAAAAAAAGAAAACAAAAAAAATTAAAATCCCAAAATAAAACAGTTATGTTCACTGTTGGCTCAGTGCTTTTTAGCATTTTTCTTCATCCTTCAAAACTACTATGCTTTGTTATACTTGTGCACACTATTTGCTAGTCCTTGCAAAGGCTTACGCTGTGTGACTTGATTTGCAGGTTACCCTCATGTCCTTCCAGTCTGGTTTTCAGTCCAGATGTGAACCCATGACAAATAAACATTCCTCTTTGATTTTTTGCCCCAGGTGTAATCTGCTCTGGAGATTAAGTAGTCTCCTCCTTTGTCTGTTTTGGTTGCTGGATGCTTGCTCCTTGTTTTTTGCCCAGCAATTTTTGAATGTGCTTGAACTGATACCTTGGTTTAGATGTGAAGTGCCTTCTTATTTAGGTGCTACAGCAGAAGAGTTTGATTAATATATGGCTTTGATTTATTTGAATTGTTATCAGCTCTTTTCTGCCTTGGGAAGTAGGAGGGGGAATATTTTCAGTAAGAGAAGTCTTGTTCACTCCTTCCTTGGGCAGAGGGTGAAGCCCCCATCAGATCTGCCCCTGCTTGATATGAGTGCAAGGAAGCCACTCTGATAACACTTACTCAAATTATGCCATTGCTAGCAAAGGTGATTGGTTTGGTCTCCAGTGTAGTGAACTCTGGTGGAATCACAAGGTCTCCAGACATGTCCAAGTAGCTGGTGAGTTGTTCTTAAAACTTCTACTGTGATTCCAGGTCGAGCCCATTTGGTATGCTTAGAGAGCCTTTCCAAAAGCAAATACTTTGCACACTTTGAGAAGCATAGGTGTTTGGACATGATAAGTCCTGATCATGGTGAGGAGCGATTCTAGTGGTGATGGTCATGTTTTCTGTTTTGAGACTTTGATGGTCTTCCAAAGGTAAAATATCTCAACACATCTGGACTCTTCACTGCATGTCTGTAGTCTCTACTGACTATCATGTGCTATTCAAGATCAAGGGTGGCTCTACAACAGTTCTCTGTTTTCTTGGTTTGTATTTATGTCTTTACAGAAGAAAGAGTCATAAGGCATCCTTCATTCCTTTAAATATCTGATTGACTTTCTGTCTCACCTTTGACAAAGGAGTGGCCTCCCCAGTTTAAGCCCTGAGGCATTCTGCAGTTTGCAGCTGTTAAAGTGGAAATTTATTTGGCAACTAGTTTTTAATCAGTTATATAAGTTATTTATGCTTCCCAAAATACTGAATAGTATTGTTTGATAGTGTCTGAAGTACAGGTGTGTGCCAGGTCTGAATTACTAACTGTGCTGAAAATAATATCTTGGCTGCCATAACTGGAGTCTTAACTATTTGAATCCAGCAGCTTCTTAGAGAAAATTTTTCTATATCTGAGATTAATATGCAAGAGAAAAAAACCCATCTGCTTGTAACACAAGTTATTCTTTGATGCATTTTTTGTGTCCTGCTTCTGGAGTGAAAGTTAAAAAAGGAAAAGCAATGAGTTACATTTTTGTTTATTCATATGTGCAGCTGTAACTCCTGCTGGATAATTTTGCTCTTTCCTTATTTGATTCTCCAAGTTTCTATGTTTAGCAAGTAGACAAATAGGAGTATGACATACTGTGTACATATTTGATTTGGACAAATCACTTCCATTTTTCCAGTTTTTTGTTTGAAGTTCTACTGTAAAAATGAGTGTTGAAGTTCTTAGCCTGTTTTGACACTCATTGGTCACTTCTTTTAGTCAGTACTCTCTGTAGTGACTACTCATCTTCCAGCAGAGGTGGACAGTAGTCTGTCAGGGATTCACCTCTTTTAGTATTTGGCAAGACTTGGATCAGCAGAAAAAATCTTGGACAGAAAGCTTTCACAGTGCATAATAATGCGGCAAATGTTAACTCATCCTTCTCACACCACTTGTTGTGTAGTTGCGTCGGGGTTTAGTGTATCTGATGAAGAGTGATAAATGTTCCTGTGACAAAGTGCAGAATCTAAAGTTTGTAAGAAACTTGTTAATCTTGCCGCACATGGTGTAACTTTACTATGAAGGTGTTGAATTAAATCTGAATATATGGAGACTCAGGCCTTTGTGGTACATTATGGGAGACAAGAGGTTTTAGTAATTCATGATTACTCCTCTCCAGTGTTTTGGAGATCTGTCTCTTTTTATCCTATGAAGTGTCTTGCAGCTGTTTGTGCTGTGAAACTTCTCTTTATAACGACTCAGTAGATTGGAGGCGGGACAGAAGCAACTTCTTCATGAACTGGTCATGTGTGACAAACTAAATGTAGGTTTCTGAGAAACGCTGCAACAGTGAGTGCACAGTGGAGAACCTGCTGTTGTTTGTGTGTTGCTAAAAGAGTCTAGAAATGTATTCACATAAACGATAACAAGACTAGCTTTCTGAGGCACCATCCTGTTGCCTTGCTATGATCCTTGCTGTTTGCTTTAGTCTGGGAGCACTTTTTCCTAAGCTATTGCATACCTGAAGGCTTATTTTCTGCATCAACATAGTCACAAACCGGATCTCTGCTTGGATGTTGAAACAGTTGGCTTCGTATGGGTCAATCAGAATGCCTTGCTCTAGTTGTCTTTGAAGGGTCCCACTGGGGAAACAGTAGTAGGGAGGAAGGAGACCAGTCTAGGATCTGTATCTTCACACCAGTGCTGTGTCTTGAAATGCAACTTTCACTTGAGTAGTCTTGACAAAAGTGTGTTACTGATGTAAAAACTCTGAATCTTGATCTTGTGTCTGCAGGGGACATGAGTTCTTGTGCTGGAGTCCTGCTTGGGCGGTATCCTCTCAAGTCAGTGAGGACTAACTGAAGAAACAGCAAATCCAGTCTTTTTGAACTGATTCTTCTGAAGCACAGATACCTGGAAACGCATGTCGAGGTGTTGTGCGTAGGCACCAGCATGCATAGAGAAGGGGATGGCCAAAGGAAGGAACTGGGGTTTTCTTAGCTGCCACAGTACACAATGGGATTTTTCATATGCTTTTGTTGTGGTCAAATTCTTCCAGAAGAAGGCTAAGCTGCATTTCTGTGTGTGATCACAAGGTGATTTTTTACATTTCCAGTCAAATTGGAGGGCTGTCAAGCCTTGCAATGCTAAATTAACACAAAAAGATAACTTGCTTTGAAGTCACATTTAGCCTTAATGTTATTTGAAGTGCTGCAGTTCACATGTAGTAGTTTACTACAAGGTGAAATAACGATTATCATAAATAATGTTTTAAAGAAGTCACTCTAAATGATTGCCTATGTGATATTTGCTTTTTTGTCTGCTGTCAGAAAGTCTGTCCATAGCATAGCTTGCTGTAAATTGAACTTTGCTCTCAATTTCTAGTACTAGTAACAAACAGGGTCTACAATATTTTAAGGAGTAAATGTTCTGGCTAAAGAGTGACCATTTCTGTAGGAGTGCTTTGAAGTGGTGGTTGGGTTTGAAGCCTTGCTGACATGGAGATAATAGATGTGACCAGTTCACTGTGCACTAATACACTGCTAGATTCTCATATTTAGCACACTGCTGATAAGATTTGCTACTACTGTTACTTACTGGTTAAGAACCAAGTATGGGTGGAATTGTGAGCCACCTAAATAGGGTCCATGCAGTCTGGAGAGCTGTCTTACTGGAGATCAGTAACAGACTCCCATCCCATACAAGGGGGAGGAAAGAAATCTTTGTTTGCAGTCTCTGTTTTGGTTTTGCAAGTCCAATTACTTTTTAGGTTGAGTCCTGTTTTATTCTTACCTCAACATTTATTTGAATAAATTTGAAAACCTTTCTAGTAAGTACCTTGAAGCATGTCTTGCAACTGTTCAATCACAATCAGTGGTTGTCCAACTGTGGTATTACTTCTGTCATAGATGAAGAAAGCTGAAGCTGTTAAGGGTCAAGCTTCTCACCGCATCCCTGTTCTTAAGCAATGGACTGAACCGGTGAAAAATCATGACCAGCAGCTTGAGCTCTGGAGGAGCTGTTTGATACCATTTTCTTGTCCTCTTCAGAGAGCTTCCCACTGCCCCAAGGGATGTGTCCCTCCTGCCTCATATGGAAAATTGACCTTTAAGAACTAACTGTTTTAAAATAACTAACTGACTGACCACTAAAGATAGTCTTCTGGTACATGCTGAGTAATTTGAAAGATAACATACTGAACTTGACGATCTTTCCCACACCTCTGTTTCATAAATCTTCAGATTTTCTTGTCATGCAGGACACAATCCATGGACTAGTGTCAAATAAAGTTAGTGTGCTGTTCCAGAGAGGTTTTTTTGGATAGTCTCCTTCTTTTTCCCCAGTAACAGCTATGGAAAGAAAGCGGTAGAAGATACTGATATATAATTTGCTATTCTTCACAAGTAGAGACAGAGTTTGAATTCTTGGGTTTTTCCAACTTTTACCATTCTGTCTTTTAACATCCTTCATGGGAGGGTGACAGAAATAGTGAGGAAATACTATTAGGGAGTTAAATGTTCTTGTTATATCTGATGTCATGCAAGTTATGGCCATAAGTAGCTAGGACACCTGTTTATGGTCTGCAAGATGACACCTTCAGAACAGGGATTCCTAAAATGCTGCCAAAGTGTTTTTATCAATCTAACCATTTTGTGCCAGTTACTAAAATGGTATTGTAAATCCTTGTGGTTTTTGACAGTCTTTGTGTGCACCCCATAAGTGAAATCACCATGCAAGCCGGTATGTCCACATGGTATGATACCAGTTTTCCAGCAGGCCAGTAGTGTCTAATAAAGTTTACATCTTCATTCCTTTCCCCACTGGTAATAGTTAGAGATGATAGTTGAAGTTACCAGCACCAGGAAGGAAGAAAAAAATGAATCCAAGGAAAAAATAATATTTATCTCTGAAACAGTATTTAATGGTAATATTTGTTGCATGTTTAAGTGGCAGATAATTAAGACTGCTCTTCAGAATGGTTTTTAACTTACTTTGTTTTGTTATTACTGCTTAAGTGTCTTCTAAATGTCTCTTCTTTAGAAACTGTGCCCCTGCCTGTTTGGCCTGATGACTAGTGATTTCACACTTACCCTTATTTATTTAAAGTCATGGCAACCACCATACTGAAATGTCATCAAATAAAGCCCAGATCTGCATGCTGACTGGTGATGCAAAGGTCTGCTCTCTAATAAAATGCAGCCCATTAAGGACGAGCTCCAAAAGGCAGCTACGCCCTGTCTTCAAGCATTTGCTCTAATTTCAAGGCTTTGCCATGTGGTGTTGCTCAACGTGCAGCAAAACAAGTTCTTGCGAGCCCCTTGAGCATTCCTCCACGTGTAACAGATTAAATATTCAGGCTTCGTTAACTCTCCCACCCGCCCCCCAAGAAAAAAAACAAAACCAAACCAAACGCCACAGAATTAAACCCAAACCCGGAACAGAAGGCCCAACACAAGTATATATTGGAGAATTGTTTTTCTTTGTTGCAAAGTGCTGTTAATTACAGAGACGCTTTGTGCAGTTCTGACATGTGGGCCATCAATCTAAACACTCCCAACAGTGATTTTGCTTTCCTTGTGCTTTGCTACTTTGTACAGGACAAAGGGAAGGGAGTAAGTGTTGCAAAACAGTATTGTGCAATTCCTGACTTTTAAATAGAAAATGATAGGCAAGTCTGCATAGGCCTCTCACACAACAAAATTTAGCCACTGATTTTTGCCACTCCCACTCTTCCTAATCAGGAATGGCTGTACTGGCTTCTTAAGGTCAAAAAGAGAGAAGGGGGAGAAGGGTGGAGAGATTATGAGGTGGCAGTACCAGGGATAATCTGCTGTGAAGAGCCCTGAGCCTCCTTGGTTTTAAAACTCAATATGTAAGGTTACCTCTAGTTTATGATATCTAAAGGTAATACTTGGACTCCCTATACAGCATCTTACCAGGAAAGGCAGCGGGGTCTGTATTGCTGAATAAGTCTTTTGGTGAAGTAGCTCTTCAGCTTTCTGTGTTTTTCCGTCTGTGGAGTTGTAGCACATTCTTCCAGGGCAGTTTCTCTTTCCTGTAGTGTCTCATCTAAAGTTGGCTTCTTGTTCCTGCAGTTTCTGCCTACAATGAAAAATCTGAGGTTTGGGGGACCACACATGTGCCCTCACTGTCTGGTGTTTGTGATGGGTAATTGTGTATGACTCAAAAGAGATCCTCTTAGACCGGAGTAGCTCCAGTTAGGTGCAGACTGGGAAAGATGAAATTTATCATTCTTTGTGCAGTATGTCTTTCTGTCAGTTCAACAGAGGAACTAATGCCTGTCAGATAAAGGAGAGCTCTTGGGCAATAGGACCCAGCTTTGAAAACCCTTGGAGGCTTCTGGTTCTTGCTGAGCTTCTGTGATGCAGAACTTAATGATCTGCATTACTGTAATCACAATACCTTGCAGTGTCATGGGCTGGGGCTGCTGGTAGTATCATGCAAGTTCCTTACTGGGATTCGTGCCACATGCTGATTAACAGAATAAGGGATTTCCTGTAATAATTTCCCCCCCTGCTGTGTCACCACCAACATCTCCAAGCTCTCTTTTTGTCCAAAAGAAATGCGAGCAAACTGTTGCTTCCTACCGTTCTTCAGTCCAAGCTGGTTCTTCATAGGCCTTCAGGCATGGCGCTGAAACTATCTCCTTCAGAGTAGCTCTTCAAAATGAAAGGTGGAAGCAGAGCAGTTCAAACTGGGCTTTGCTCTTCCAGCAGCTTACATGCAACTAGTTGGTCAGTGGGTGTCTGCCTACATACTTTCTTGGTTTTTTTTTAAGATGGGTTTATGTGTACCTTCTTATTCTGCCTTACTAAATTAGCTGGCACAGAGGAAGCCTCTGAGAAACCCTTTAAAAATCTCTGCTTTTTGCAGAATTTTATAAAATTGCAGCATGCGAATAGATTAAAAAACCCCAATGAAACAAAAAAAACCCAACAAAACAAAAATAAAAAGCAACCCAAAACAGACAACAAAAAAATAACTCAGTATGGATATCATGGACCTTTTTAAACCTGATTGATTTTGCGAAGTCTTCAAACAGGTCTGCTGGCAAGGGCATTGCATATAGATAGAGATAGCAGTGAAACAAAATTCAGTAGCTACTCATTTGCTGGATTTGGTCAGGAGAGCTTTTAAAGGACACTTCTGAGACCTTTTTTCTGACGTGGTGATTTTTTTAAATGTAAACAAGCTACAGGGCTTAATAATATACAACTGAGGATTATGTCCATTGTAATTTTTTTACATTACTTTTACTAAGTGTATTATATTCAAAATACTTATTTCTGACACAAAGTGGACAATACTAGTGGGCATCTTGCACTAAATGTAAAACATTTTCATAATTTAGTGATGTGTTTAGGAGAATACTGTAACTTACTGAATATACAACAGTGATAACTGTGTTTACAATAATTTTAAAATTCCTACTGTTCAGTGGTAGCCAACTTGTTTGAGAATTGAAAGTAGGGCATACTGCAATTGGCAATCTTGGAAAAATTAACTCAATTCTGCTACCACTAGATACTGTGGGATGGATACGGTGGGTTTAAATGGCAGCAGGATTGTATTCCAAGCCTCTGTCTTAAGTACTTATGACTAAAAGGCGACTTGCCTTGTGCTCATTTATGTATCCCTGTGTGTAGTACATCAGTTAGAAATCTGTTAATGATTGATTTGTAACATTAGGACCTTTATGGAGATCACAGTGGGGTTTTTGTTTGTTTTTGTTTGTGAGCAGACACTTAGACATTTTGGAATGTATAACATTGATCCTTGTGCTGGAATTGTTTACATGCAAAAATGTATTTATGATTTTTTGCAAACTGCAATGTGAAATTTTGTACATGTGTTTTAAACTACAGAGTTTATAAGGAAGATATTGTATGTACAGTACTTGGACATGAGTATTATTTCTTTGATATAAATATCTAGAGGAAAATTAAAATTGCTTTATATTCATATTTTTGGCTGTGTTTTTTATTATTTCAGCAAGAAATTTAAAAGTCAGCTTAAGGCATAGTGATTTGGGCTTTTCTAAAAAGTACTTTTAAATCATGCTTGATAGACTACTTCCTTTGATTATGTCAACATTCTGACGTGCAAAGATGGATGAATTTCTTCTTTTAAAAATGTTGCTCTTTGGGATAACTTTATCTATCTATCTATCTATCTATCTATCTATCTATCTATCTATCTATCTATCTATCTATCTATCTATCTATCTTCCCTATATATGAGTGCAATTGCAACTCAGAAATCAAACTTCTATAAGACCAAAGCAGAAGAGACAGTCCAGCTCTGATGATATCAGATTTCAGGCCATTGCTAAGAAAAGCTGACTGGAGTCATCAGCGCAGTGGGATGGGTCTCCAGTTACCCATGTCTTGACTTCTATGGTTCAACAGAACGAGTGACAGTAAAACGTTTTTGCAAATGTGACTGTTCTGAACCACATCTGGAGTAAATCTGTTGAAATAAGGCGTTTCTTTTTCTTTCCTGTGATCACTGTTACGCACATTGATACATCTTGACATATTCCCGAAGGACAGCTACTTGCACGTGCTGAAAACATTTCTGAAGTCCCATCTGCAAGCTCCCGTGCTCAGGGAAGGCAGCCCTGCCTTCCGGGTACATCCTGCAAGGCAGTGACGCGGGGCGGGGCGAGTGCCAAGCCCCACCAAGAATGCTCCGAGGATGCCAAGTTGAAGGGGGAGCTGAGAAGCACGGCAGTGACGATGGCGCTGGCTGTGCTAGCTCACACGCCGGCACACTGCTGGACTCTGTCTTTTCTCTAGAGTTCGTGGGTTCCAGGTCTGGCACTGAAGAAAGAGTAGAGGGAATGGTTTTTTCTGGTTTAAGACGCGGATGCCAGGATTTCAGGGGCATGACGAAGCTGGGGGAGGGGAGGGGAAAGGAAGCTGTAAGCACACTGTTGTTGGAGCTGTTGTAAGTTGGCACTTAGGTTTATGACCACATAATCAGTTTGGTGTAGGATTACTGTGACTTCTAAATGTGAACCGTGCCTCCTTCAGTGCTCTGGGAGTTGTTTAATGCTTTTTAATCTCCATGTTGTGCATGGCTTCAGGCTGTGTTTCAGACATGCTTGTCAGACCATTCCTTGCAGATTTCCACTAAAGACAGATTTCTTCATGGGAAAGTCTGTAGCACTGTTGGGATAATCTTCATACTTTCCAGATTAATTGCAGAGGGGAAGTAGAACAACAAAATGGTGTGTGCCTTTAATGATTTGATAGATGTTTGAGGGTACTGGTAATTTTCTGTGTCAATTGGAACTTAAGAGCATAGGAAAAGTGTTTTGAATATGTAGTATACAAGTCTACCTGTTCTCTTTAAGCTTTGAGTTCCTCTAGCTCTGAGCGCTTTAGAATGGTGTTTTCAGAAGTGCTCAGGAAGGAGATAGTTGAGACTGATTGTGCTTTATTATCCAGAGGGTGTGGAATAAAAGTGGGTGCCTTGCACTGGTTGAATAACCTGCAGTATTTTGTTCAGGTTTTTCTTTTTCTTCTGAGAATGTGCCTTTCCTCTCCCTCTCTGTTTTGAGGTTCCTTGCAAGAGCAAAACAGACATGGCCCTTGCACAAAACCACAGTTCTAACATAGAACAGGAACTCAGAATTTATTCCTGGGCCCTGCACACCTTCCAGACTAAGGGAGGCAAAGGCCGATTGGTGCTCTTGCAGCCTATTATTTCTTTTCCTTCAGCCAGGGTGACTGAGGTTCTGACATAGGCCAGAAAGATCAGGAAGTTCTGGCAGCTGCATCAGCTGCCAGAAGTCAAATAGTAGGTGACACACAAAAGCTGTGAACTTCTCTCACTTGTCCTGATATGAGCTGGTTGCTTTCTGTTTCATCTATAGCTGGCTGGATTAAAGTAATTTCTAAGTTTTCCCTTTCTCTGGTGTGACATAGCAAAGTGGAAGATATGACGTGCAAGTTGCATTGGGTTTCCCCCAACCAACTGTAAATTAGGTCAGGAAGTGTAAATTACAAGATTTGGGTAGGTGTTTCTGAGCTGTTCTGCCAAATCTGAAATCCACGCCGTTGTCATTCTTGCTACAACTCTCAAATGTCAGCCCCAGAAAGACCCAGCTGCAGGGCAGGTGGAGAGTTAATGACTGTGACTGATGGATTCATCAGTTCAAGGAGGTGGTTGGACAGATGTCAGCCTGTGGCCGGCAAGCTGGGCAGGGCTGGAGGCCTGATTCCTGAGATTCCAAGTTGCAAAGGCCAGTCACAAGATACCTTGGAAGTATGTCATGCCCCATAATATGACTGCTACGTGTAATGCATTGTAATGGTTGAATTCTGGAGGGTGTCTCAAAGCTCGTTCTTCATGTATCCAGTTACCCAGACCAGGAGATGCAGGAGAAGACAAATAGGGCAGCCAGAGCATATAATTTCTGACCATCACCTTGTAGCCTTTAGTAATCTGTGGAGGCAGCTGGAGTAGGCCATTCTCTGAGCCATACTTTTGAGTTAAAAGGGTTCCGGCTCTGCTCTGACCTGGCAGCACCTGTAGCCACAGCATCATGTAACCTCCAACACAGCAGCAGCTCTGAACACCACACTACCTGAGGTAGATATGTCTGGGGTCAAATGTTCATCCTTTGCTTATTTTCTTGGTCATTTTTTGTGTGTTTGTTTCCTTCAATCAAACAAGTTTTTTCCTTTGGACATGGTAGAACAGGTCCAGTTTCCATAGGGAGCAGGATATCAAACAGCTCAGTCATCCATGGCTCTGAGTCACAGGGCCCACCTGAAAAGAATATGAAATGGGTTTTTGACTGCAACTATTACATCTGCTTGAGAGGCCTCAAGCAGACCTTACCCCTGAAGGAGGTTTCCAGCTACCCATGGCCTGTGCTCTACAGTGGAATAGCCATGCCCCTGTTTTACTCTATTCCTCAGCAAACAGCTGGACCTCTGTGGTGGATTGGCCCTGACTGGATGCCAGGTGCTCACCAAAGCTGCTCTATCACTTCCCTCCACAAATGGACAGGAGAGAGAAAACATAAGGAAAGGCTCAAGAGCTGAGATAACAGAGAGACATCACTCACAGCTTATCATCACGGGCAAAACAGACTTTACTCGGGTTGAATTTACTGCCAGTCAAAATCAGAGCAATATAATATGTAAAACAAATCCTAAAAACACCTTCTCCGTACCCCTCCTACCTTCCCAGGCTAAACTTTATTCCCAATTCTCCACCTCCTCCCACAAGTGGTTCAGGGAGATGGGGATTGGGGGTTATGGTGAGTTCATCACATGTTATTTCTGCCGCTGCTTCTCCTCTGGGAGAGGAGTCCTTCCCCTGCTTCACTGTGGGTCCCCCACAGGGTCACAAGTTCTGCTAGAAACCTGCTCCAGCATGAGCTCTGCTCTCCGTGGGTCTGCAGGTCCCTGCCAGGATCCTGCTCCAGCAGGGGCCTCCCACGGGATCACAGCCTCCTCTCAGGTACCCACTTATTCCAGTGCAGGGAATCTGAGTGTTGGCACCTGGAGCACCTCCTCCCTCACCTTCTCTCAGTATCTGCATAATTGTTGTATTCTCATGTATTCTCGCTCCTCTCTTCTCTGGCCATGGTTAATTCTTTGCAAGAACTTTATTTCCTGATTCAAGATATTATCACAGAGTCATTACTACCATCTCTGAGTGGCTTGGCCTTGGCCAGCAGCGGGTCCATCCTGGAACCATCTGGCATTGGCTCTGTTGGATGTGGGAGAGGCTTCTGGTAGCTCCCAACAGAAGCCATCTCTGTAGTGCCCCCATTACCAGAACCTTGCCATGTAAACCAAATACTACCTCCCAATGCTCTGGAATTCCTGATGCTTATAGACAGTTGCAAAGAGAACTTTTTCTTCCTTTGCACCCTGTTTCCATCCTTTCTCTATGTCTGAGCTCTCCTTTGGTGCCTCCCACTCACTGCACTTCTCTAACCCTAACACTGCATCTCCATCTGCTCCCTCAGGCTGCAGCTGGCAGCCTTCCCAGCTCCCCTCCCTCTCTCCTTGCCTTCCCTGCCCAGGTGTGTGTAGGCACTTTGCTGTGCAGCAAACTGAATACACCCTCCTGAAGAGAGGACAGAGGGAGTGCATACCAAGTTATCCTCCACAGTTTCACCTGTCAATGTACAGAAGCAGAAAATCTCAGCTCAGTGAACTCATAAACTGACTGAAAACCTCAGCTGTAGAAGGGGAAAACCTTTGCTGAAGGTGAGTGTCACGAGCCTGCAGGTTCAGCACAGCCTTGCTTCCCTGGGCTGGGCGGGGCTAGGGTAAAGCCACAGCAAGAATGTGGCCTTAAAAACTGTGTGGGAGCTTTGTGGATTTGCCCCTTGGTTCTAAGGAGGTCTTGGATGTCCATTCTTTTTGGGTTCTGTGTTTAGCAGGCTTAAATAGGGGAGAAAATTAAGCAAAGTCCTAGACAGAAAATTACACAAAATTGAGACTAATGTAAACACTTTGGGGCAAAACACCAGCATGGGGAGACTTGTTGCTATTCTTCAAAACATGCCTTAGAAAATCCAAAACTTGAAGGTAATTAAGAAAGCACAACAGAGGTGCCAGATTACCTCTGCTGTCTTGCCACAGGCCAAGGCTCTCCAGCATTTGCAGTTCAGATTAAGTAAGAGCTGGCTGGGAAGGAATGTATTCCAGTATTTTTCTCTCATCACTGTAACCTTTTGAGGAGAAATGGAGATTTAGCTCCACGTGCTAGCCAGATTGGTTCAGATCTCGGGAAAAAACCAACTCTCCCTTCTCACCTATAATGTCTCTGTTACAATGCAATGCGGTGGGTTCTGGACAAAATGCTTTCTTAATGACTATTCTGAAGCCTGTTTCCAGGCCACCTGAGAGCACACACTGTGGGTAAAGATAAACCCAGCCAAAACCAGCTGTGTAAATGACTGGACATCTCATTATGCCACTGAACATCTTGAACCCTCAATATCCCCCTTGGATCACCTCTTGCCTTTCCAAAGGTGCTGGAGTCTCAGTCATTGCAGATTCTGGAGATTTTAAGGGACATTTTCGCCCATGGGCTGCAGTTTGGGAACAGCCACATGGGCTTTCCTGCGCCTGTGCAACTGTGGCTCCAACAGCATGACTCACAACAAGCTTTTCCCAGTGCCTTACCAGTTAATTCTTTCAGTTTCTTTAAATGAGACATGGGGCAAATGTGACTCACTGTCATTTCTGGAAATGACAGACTTGCAAAGTGGTGCCCAGGGGAGTGTCTGCCTTGTGCCATGCAGCTGGGATCAATGGGCAATTGCCTCCTGACCTCACCCTTTCTCTTCTGCTTTCAAAATTAGCATTGCTACTTGAGTTTGGACAGCCAATAGCAGGAGAGACTTTCTGTTTTTCTCTGTTGACTTTGTGTAAAGTGAATGTTCTGGCTAGAAAGAAAGACAAATTGCTAGAACGGAAGAACTTGTCAAATTTTATGCAGGTGTTTCTTTACTAAAACCACATACTTTGATTCCTCTCTGCACTAACCAGCCTCGCAAGAAGCTCCAGAAAGGCAAATTCCTTCTTCTTGGATAGATCCTTGGCTGTTAGATCTGGTCACTGTGATGCTGGCAGCTGGGCTAGTGCATCATATGTACCATTTCGTACTGTTTCTGACTGCTCCACGTCCCTGTAGCAGCAGCAGCAGCATTAGCACCTCCCTGGAGAGTCACAGCAGAATGTGTCCATCTGGCTAGTGACTGATAAAACAGCTGCAGCCTGACCTTTTCGTGTGTGGCTCTTCCCTGGTACCTCCCAAATTAAAACCATGTGGGCCTTCTGCAAAGCTGCTGCTTCACTCTAAAAGTCCTCATGATCTACATTAGCACTGGTGTTAGTCCTGCCTAAACTTCTCCAGATGCAGAACGGGCCATCTTTGCTATCAGGACACTTGAGGGGTCTTGAGGGCACTTGAGGGGTCTTTGCCCCATTGCTGTGTAACACCAGGGGTCTGGCAGCTCTTTTGAGCTTTTCAGGCTGTGAGCTTAGGAGGTGAACAATAACATGAGAACAGAACACAACAGGGAACTTCACTGTATTCTTGCTCCTTAAGGTCTAAGTCAGGGCTTTCCCAGGGGGTGTATGTGGTACCCAGCCAAAGTGGGCACACCACTGGCATGTTTGCCAGTGCCAGGGAAAGGACAGCAGTGCACACAAAGCTGTGTCCTTGTGACTTGGTCACCCCAGGGTGTGGGTGGAGTAAGCACAATGTTCAAGGCACTTAAGTGAGAACCTGGGCAAACAGGAGTGAGGTAGTGTCTGAGACCACAGAGCAAATATTTGCCTGCAATGGACTAAGGCAGATAACTGAAAGGCAGCCAACAAAGGGTGGAGGAGTCTGGTGGAGACAAGGCCCTGCTTGTTTGCTCAGCAGTGCAAAGGACATAAATGCAAAATCAGGGCCATTCAGGCCTCTCAAGAAGCTGTAAAAGGTGAAAAACAAGAGTGGGCCTGTTACAGCCAGTCTGCACGTGCCTAAATACCCTCTGAGTACTGGTGGCTCACCTGCCTTTCATCTGTGGGCTTGTACCACTGGGAAGCAGCTTTCCAGGCAGGGACAGGGAGGATAAAGGCTTTCCTGTGCTGTCTCTCCTGCTCCACATCTGCAGAAGGAGCTGAGCTTTGGCTGGGGAGATTGGGATGGGGGGTGAACACAGCTGGCACCAGCTCCTGATCCCATCATGAACTACCAAACCTCACAGTTTGCATGGTCAAACAAACTGCATTTACTTCCTGCTGGATCTGTGGTATTAGGTTTTTCATGATCCACTCAGTTGGGAACCTTTGTTACCTGATAGGGATGCAAGAGCAAGATGCAAGAGCAGATCATGCCCTTCCCACCAAAGGCAGAATTAAAGCCCCTTACATTCAAGGAATCAGATTTTAAAAGGCAGAAAATATTTTTTGTGATACTTTATTCTGAGCAATAGCAAAACTCAGGCTCTATCTGGACCAGACATGTTTGGGTCGGTGCCAAGTTGGTGACATCATTTTTTTTTGTACCTGGTTTTGCTGTTCACGAAACCCATGTGTATCCTGCTTTCTCACACAGATTTGGTAGCACAGGGGAGGCTTCATCCCAGTGGTAACAGATGCCTTGGCCCCAGAAGTGGGTGTTCTGATGTAACTGTGTCTTCCCTGGCATCAGTGGAGCAAGAAGCCCTGGCACCCAGCAAGGCAGAGATCACAAGGGCATCCCTTTTCACCCCACTGCCCCTCTCCCAGAAGACTTTGGATGGTTTCTCTTCAGGTTTCTTCCACTTACCTTTTTGCTGTGAAAATCCTTGTTGAATCAGACATCACCTTCATGTTCAGAGGTGAAAAACTGCTCACATACTGCTCTACCCTTCAAGTGAAGCCTCCTGGCCTCTTTGGAAATGAAGAGGTGCTGGATGACACACTCCAACACCTGAAAAGACAGAGGAATGATCAATTGTGTTCCCAAGGAATGGTTCACCTTCCATCCCTGGACTGGATAACATTTTCTTCCTTCAGTAACTGTTGTGGGCAGGAGGAGACCACAGGGTAGGTAGCCCTAGTGAAAGGGCCAGGCACCATGACCTGCCCTGTGTTACTGCCTTTCTCCATCTCTGGGCTTCATGTAGGGGCTGTGCCCCCAGGGGAAAAGCCTGCCTTTCAAAGGCATCTACCTCACATCCATCCAAGAGAAACTGAGGAAGGAAGGGCTGATGGTTCTCTGGGAATTAATATTTTCTCAACCGATCTGTGGTTCCTACAGGGTTGTTTTGCACTCCCTTTTTGTCCCAAAACTGTTGCAAGCTGGAAACATGGTACCAGGTTCTGCAAAACTGCTTGTTCAAGGTCTCTGAGACTGTGGAGCCATTTGACACAGCTCCCTGGCTGACAGCAGCAGACAACTCAGAAAAGAGTATGGCACCATAAAAGATCTTCCTCCATCTACTGCTGACAAGCATTTGGGAACTTTTGGAGGGAAAGGTTGTTCTGGGGCTTCCATGTTTATCAGTTCTTACGGAACTAGTGCCACAGGTTTGTTTAGAAACTTCGGGGAACTGTACAAACTCTTAACATCACCAGTTCTGTCAGCTGAGGGTAACTGTGTGTCTTGTGAAGCAGCTCATCCTTTTGCTGAATTTAGAAACTGTTCTCTGCTAACTCCCTGTGGCGTCACCCACACCTGGTGGCACCAGAAGAGGTGAAAAGTGGTTTTCCTGTCACATCTCCAGTCAGTGCATTTTTTTAAAGATCTCTGCTATACCTTCTCTGTTTAGCAGGTTAAGGATCCTAGTATCTTTGCTGTGTCCAGGCAAAGAACTATGCTTTACTTCCAGCTTCCCAGAGTCTGCCCCGTCCTGTTGCTGCACCCATCTTGAGATGGGGAGACCAGAACTAGGTGGAGGCTCACACTGAAGAGGAGTGAGAATTCTCCAGTCACATGCACCAGAGGATTAAATTACTTTTATTACCTCTCTCATAATTCTCAACATTTTATTTCCTTTTCTAACCAGTGCTGAGCACACCAAAACATGCATAGCAGCTCTTCGGTCTCTCCCTGAGTGGCAACAGCTGACATGGAGTTCATCAGTCAGCACCCATGGAAAGGATTTCTTTTCCCCCATGCCCACTACTTCATGTTCATCAGAGCTGCATTTCATCTGCTAATACATTGCCCAATTGCTCTGACATTGTGGGCACATTCTGATGTTGTTGAGAGACACAGCTTGTTAGACTCCTGTCTGCCAGGTAAACCTTGGAAGTATGAGGTAGGAGAGCAGGATCCCTGAGCTTGCAAAGAAATAAGAGTGTAAAGGTATAACTTACCCTGTCCTCAATGAAGCCACTACTTGTCAGAAAAACAGAGATGAAAGATTGATATATAGAGATCTACCAATCCACTCTTGTTTGAGCTGTTTTTCTTTTGGGTCAGCCTGTGGATCTGGTTATGCGTTTGGAAGCCTAAGGCTGCTCCAAATGTTGGATTGCACTTCAGCACCCAGTGTTGTTGCTGGGGAGCGGTGACTTTCCCCATAGCAGATGGAGCACTCATGTGACACTCTGTACACTATGTATCATCTATTTACATCTTTTTTTACATTAGCAACAGATGGCTTGGCATAATTATATTTTTTAAATTAGGGGGAATATGTATCTAAAACTTCACACATTTTCTAGAGCCTATTTTACTATTCCTTTTTACTTTTGCAGCACTACTGTTGAGGTCTTAAATGGAAGGACCTCCCTTATCCTTCCATTGCCTTCAGTGAAGAGGTGTCACACTAAACATGCAGGTAGATACAGTATAGCAGTAAGCAAGCAGAAACTCCCCCAGTCACACAAAGGGGAGAGGAAAAGGCAGCTTGGAAGGAAGCAAGACAAAAGGGAGAAGAAACAGACTTATGGGCAGTAGTAGGAGCGAAGGGGAAAAAGAGAAGCACTAGGGCTGACAAACCATACCTTCAAACGCTAATTGAACTCAAGTCCTACAAAAGCATAACCCTTCTTCAGAAATAGAAAACCTTAGTTCAGCAGTTGGTTTCTCCATATTCCTTTTTTTGGCATATAAGGCTGTAAGCTTGGGGTCTCTGATACTGAATATTTCTCAGGAAATTTGAGACTGGTTGTGAAGAAGGGTTAATGTAAATCAGGACTTTTCCATGCCTATGTGACTCCCAAAGCAGAGGCTGTAAGCAGGGTGCCAGGTTGGTTTGATTTAGCAGTGCTGACGCTGTCAGAAGAAAAGAAGAGGTACTTGTTAAGACAATGGGAAGAGATACAGGATAGACCACGAGCAGCCAAGAATCTGAAATCTCTTTATCAGACTACATTTGCCCGGAAAGTAAAAAGTCCTTGAAAAACAAGGAATTAAATACATCCTCAAAATTGCCAAATGAATCATCATCCTTGTGCACAGTCTTGTACAGTGGCAGTGTGCAAAGCTGCTGCCTTTTGTTGGGAAGAGACTGAGGGTCAGTGGGAGCACACCTTCAGAGAAGGGCAGGAGAATGCAATTGGGACATGGGGTTTAATCTGTATTCCTTACTGCAAAGGGCTATATCAGAAGGAAAGGAGATATCCATGGGGAAGCACATCTGTCCAGAACCTCATCATTGCCATAGTACTGTCCATAAGCAAGTACATGATCTTTCTGGTGCCCACAGGAAAAATTAAGAGTACAGCTTTGGGTGGAATATTTTTGATTGCAACTCTCCCTGTGAAACATCTCTTGGGAAATGGCCCATGGGCAATACCAAGATCTGCAGACAGAGCTCTGGGCAAAGGCTGTGGTACCCCTTGGTGGCCAATGACCAGTCAGCTCTGTGTTTGTAAGGCTGTCTTTTCCAGCTCAGGCATGTACACCTGCTGTCTGAGATGTCATTCTTTTCTAGATTATTTTGACCCATGGACCTTTGCTGCAGTGTATCAGATGATGTGCCTACTGGCTCTTGCTTGGTGTTTCTCAGCAAGCAAACATGGTATGGTGGGTGGATGCAAAGCTAGTTTACATTTTTACACTACTTTTACTCCTCTGTAAATCCTACTCAGTAATGACTAATCCCCAAGTTGATTCCCCTTTCCCATTCGGATTATTTTATTTTCGCTAAATTTTGGTACTTGATAAAATTTAACTCTTTAGGGTCTTCCTGTTGTGATTTTTCACATGCTATATGGAGAAGTGGCTTGCTCTAAGGCAGCACCCCGATGGAGATTAAAGGACACATCCCTTCCAAGAAAACATAACTATTTAACGAAAATGTACAGAAAGTGAAGATTGAAAAAGAAACTATGCCAGATACCTACAAGGAATCAGGTGAGACATCTGGGTATAGGTGTACTATCCAGAGGAGCCCACCTGACCTGTGTCTGTTCCTGAATCTTCCCATAATGTCAGAACAGCTTAGGTGATGCAGTCTCTACTCACCTGTCATTGTCTTCATCAAGATCAGCACTACCCAGGAGTCACTGGGTAGTGACTGGCTGAAGCAAACAGAACAGAAGAACAGAAGCAAGCTCATGTTAAGCTTCTCTGAAAAGGGTTGTGCAACCAATTCATTCCTGCTGGGCTCTGGTCACTGTGCAGCAGCTCAAAGAAGCAACACCTGAGACACCCTGAGAAGTCAGGTGGTCCTCAAAAAAGTTGGAAAGCCCTCCAGCAACATGAAGGAGCAGTGTGAGGACAAACCCACCAACTCACAGGGGTGGAGAGCCAGCTGCCACCTCTAGCTCACCCCTGGCCCTGGGGATTGGCTTTCTTCTCCAGTGTACAGTGAAGCTGCTCTGCAGTGCTGAGGGAACAGTGGGGCACACCTTGCTCTGTTGCAGCTCCCCTCCATTGGCTCGCCAGTGCTGAAGGCCAGTGCTCAGCCTGCAACTTCATCCTGGCCTTGCTTTTTGTCTGCCTCACACTCCTCATGGGATCATTATGGGCCTCTGTTAGGATCAGATTCACTACCCCTCATACCTTACTGGGGGCTGTTGTTTAGGGATTTCCTGGCCAGCTAGTGGTCCCCTGACTCCCTCTCTCTTTCAAAGGGTAAAGATCTCCCTACTTCCTTCTTCCATTCCTGGCAATGAGACATCAGCAATCATGGATTATGAGATGTTTCAGCTATCCCCCACACCCCTTTGCCCCAGATCTACCACAGCAGCTGCAGTGCCCCTGTGAGTCACTGAGGCCATCATTGAGGGCAGCAGTCCAGAGTAGAACAGGAGGTAGGACAGAAATTCTGGTGGGACTGGGGCTAATTCTGCTGCTGATCTAACATCTGTAAAAAATTATTATCAATAACTTGTTTCTTCCAAGCAAGATGAATCAAAAGTGAGTATCTGAACCCAGGGAAGGGTTTGCCCAGCAGCTCAGAATGGGAAATTAATGGGATTTCCAGAGAAGAGGCTTTGTTGGCACCACGTTGCCAGTCCTTGTGGTTTTAATCACGTATCTGACTTGGTTGGTTTCTTTCCTAGGGGTCTTGCAGTTGCAATATGACTACTGAGTTTTCTCTTCTTTTCATATTGAGGCAATCTTTACTTGTGGGAGCTGTGAAAGAAACCATGAGAACAAGAACCTCAAGGGCTCAAAATACCCATATGTAAATAAAGGTTAACACCACAGAGATTATTTTCAAAGCAGTGCATTGTTTTTCATCAAGAAAAGACTTGTACCTGACAACCTCAATGACAGAGAAAACCAGTCTCTCCAGATGTGACTGAAACTGAATGCAGCAGCTCCTTAGTATGTGGGCTCTTCTCCAGCCTCCCAGGCGCAAACACAGCCTGCCTAACTAGGAGGTCTGTACGATGCCTTGCTTCTTCTGCTGCTTCACTCTCCACTTGCAGCTACCAAACCAGGAGGCAATGCTAAGCAAAGTTATAGGTGTAAGGGAAAAGTCTGCTGGACTTCAGGTCCTGCACCCTTTTTTGGAAAAGGCAGCAGACCCAGAATGCCTAGCTTCTCGCGTGGACAGGAGGCAGAACCACAGAGCTGTACGTCTATGCACAGAAGCTGTACACAGAGCTGTCTTCTTCAGGTTGCTGCATGAGGAACTTAGGCCTTTAACAACAGACATGTCTACCTTCCTTCCTGATGCATGGCCTGTGAGATGTAAGAGTATTAAGGAGTTGGCTGGAAGGGATATTCAGGGGTAAGGTGTGAACTGTTGCAGTATATAAGCAAGCGATTCATCAAAATTTGTTTTGTGTTCTTCATTTTGGTCCTCACAGAGAACAGTAAGAAAGTAGGAGGGGAATGAACAAAACAGCCAAATCCTCCAAGGAAAAGAGAAATGAAACTAGAGCCACTTCAGGTCAGGTTGGTTGGATGCTGAAGACCATAGATGGGGTGAAAACATAAACTGTCATAAACTAGCAAACTGATGAGGCATATTTTAGGTCAACCTGCATTAAATAGATTACCATGACCCTCCTTAGAGCCCACACATAATAGCAACCACATCAGACAGCACCAAGTCCTGGCAACTAGATGGTGAAGAAGGCAGGAAGGACAAAAATGTGATCTTCTGCTCTGGAGAGCAAGGACACGTCCCATGGAATGATGGGAAGCCTATCCCTGAAAAAGATGGTTTGCTCAGTAGTACTTGACTGCCACATATAAAGTGTGGATTATATTTAGGCTTTGCTTTATCCCCATCTTGGTAAAAGAAGAAATGACTTTCCAGAATGAAGGCAAAATGGGGAAGGGGTAGAAAACAATTCTTGACTGTGAAGCACAGCATATGCTAGTGTGAAGCTGAACAGCTTTCCATGAAACATATTCTAGCCAAGCTATTACTAACACCTGATACACTCATGGTTCCCCATTAGTTACCTGCCAGGAATGAGAAATGGACTCAGTATTATCAATTATGTTCCTTTTCCCTCTCCTTCTCTCCCACCAATTAATCATCTGTTAATCATGAGAAACAGTTCTCTACTTGGAAAATATTGGACAAACAAGGAGTTTTGCCAATAAAATGGAATATTATAGTAAATCATCATTAAGGTGTCCTGAAATAAGTTGTAGCCATATTGTTATGCCACAGATTTTAAACCCTGCTATTTAGCAAAATTCCTGGGGAAAGGTAAGCTAGTCAGGTCTGCCAGCTGATGCATACAGGTAATGTGTGTCAAAAACACCATGAGCAATAAAGACTTGGTCAGACCAAGCTTCTTTGGTCTCACATCTAGTAAGTCCCAGATGAGCTGCCTTCAAAGCAGCCACCTTTTCATTGTCCTGCCCTTTCCCCAGGCAGGAGTAGCTGTGCAAAAAACAGTCCCTACAGGCCTGACTTCAGAGGCCTCCCAGGAGAGGTTCCACAACAAAAAATCCCCTCCCCATTCACTCTGGCAAATTTGTTCTAGTCTAAGTTCCATTTGTTGTCACTCAAACTTCAACCATATGCGTTTCTCCAGTCATACCTAATACAGGAAATACAATCCTATTTTAACATAAATAAAGACTCATATCTTCCTTAGCCTATCCTGTAGTCAAAATTCCAGTTTCTTCAACCTTTATTTCTGGATCTATTTTATAGTCTTGTCATAATTCTTGTGCCTTCCATCTAGCATTAGCATAAACAAAGAGAGACAAGATATTCAGATGTCCTCATGCAAGGCCATATAGTACCAGTGAGAGTATATTACACAGTTAGAAATTTACTTTAGGAGGACCCTTTTTGTTATCCCCCAACCTGCCACACCCTTTGATCTCACCTGTTCAATACAGCAGCCTTAACATCAGACATGAAAGTTGTGATAGAAATCCCCATGGCAAGATTATTCAAGCACAAACAAAATGTACCTGATGGACCTTTACGTGGATGTCAAGGTGACAAACATCTCACATAAGGCAGCATGGTACAGAGCAGGGGCATACCAAGAGGCTGAATCCAAGCTGTAGAATACAAAATTCAACTCTAAACTCCTGCTCTTTTTTTCCTGATTTTACAGCATTAATTATTTATTATTTGGAGAGGCTTCTCATGCCCCGAATGAAAAAAATACCCAGCTTACAGAAAGCACCTCTACTTACCACAGTGTCTAATGATGTGCTGTCCACATGGGAGCAGGACCTCGAGACCTATCTCTGCTCTAAACCTCTACAGGTCCCTAAGTTGAGTGAATCATAGACTGAAATTCAGCAGCTTCTTCCCCAGTTTAAAAACACAGTACACACAACAGGGAAGAAGGCAACCTACTAGGACACACCATCTCAAAGAAACAGGGAGAGTTAAGACTTACTGCTCTGTCTCTACAGAACAAATGCCCATGTAGCTTTCAGTATGGGTGACTGACAGGCAGTTTTCTGTTTGGCTGACAGCCGGAAGCAGGAAATCTACCCAAAAGTGCAACAGTACAACAGACCTCCTGAAAAATCCATGTCCTTTGGCAGCCTTGGCTGAGGAACTTTCAAGTGTTTAGCTGAGCTTTCCACAGCAAGCACATGGACATCAGGTGTAAGGACAAGTGTAGCATATACTCATCAAACTTTCAACCTGATTTAATAGCATCTTACCAAGTATGAAATTACACATTTTTCCACAAATACTGGAACTGTGTACCAAAGCAGCCTACAAAGTTAACAAAAGACTTGGCCCAACGTGGCAATGGACTTCCCAGCTATGATTTGTTAGACGTTTCTTAGCAGAATGGATCATGTCTTCCTGATGCCCAGGGTTCTTTCATGACATGAATTAAGAAAAGCTCAGGACTGCAGCACAGACAAGTCACATCCAGTTCTTCCAAGCCCAATCTCCATCCTTCCTGTAAAACTTACAGGGACTATTTTCTATTTGCTTACATTCTCATACACCTGACTTTATGCTTTTGTTTGCTTGAGGATTGTTATGTGAAGGTGCTAACTGATCATCTGTACTGGTTTATCAGCCTGAAAGCTTAGTGCTCATGGATCTGATGGAACTGGTTGGACTGCTTAGAGAAGGACATTGGATGTACAATATGCTTTTGGGACTAAGATCTTAGAAATTTTGTAATCTTTATTATGGAAATCATAAAGATGAAAAACACTGAGTTATCTCTAAACATCCTGACCACAGACACCATGACAAAAATAGATCACAACTGCAGAAGTTACTGCCTGTAGAATCCTAGGAGACAAGAGGGCTAATGTATATGCCTCAAACACCAATAGCCAGATTGCTGTGGAGCCAACCATGGATTGTTGGTAATTACAGCCAAGAATTGTTGGTAATAATACACTGAGAAAGAACAGGATGTGGCTGGAGAAGAGGCCATGAGGAGGTAGGGCAGCACTTTTCTGGGACAAATGTCCTTGTTCTGGCTCCTGAAGATGAGCACAACACAGCACAAGTGCAGGGATGAGGCTGAGATGTGGGCATGGACCGTAAGAGGGGATCGAGACCACCAAAGATCCCCAAAGCCTTTCAACACATTTCCAGAAAGGTCTGCAGGAATGGACTGCACAGGATTACTAATTTGCATAGAAAGGGAGAAATTTATCTCCAAGATGAGGAGATTTATTTATAAAAGGTATTCCAATCAAGACCGCGTGTGTGGACATCCCCAGGACACCCCAGCTGGATCAATGCTGGAGCTAGGACTGGTGATCTCTCTTTCCCTCTCTCCCCCTCTTTAATTAAATTCTGCTTTTCTCTCTCCCCTTTTACCCTACCCCTCTGTTAAAAGCCCACTGCCATGTGTTCTCCTAGAGGAGAGCAGGTCCTAACTTATACCAATTTCCATGCCAAGTATGTAATTTACTAATAGAACCTTCTGAGTTTTTGTGGATCCTCTGACTTTTGTTATTCCTTTTGACCATGAGCACCTACAACTCTTGCATACTCTTTCCCTCGAGGGTGGGATGCCACACTTAACTTTAGCGCATGGAAGTGGAAAAAAGGGGAAATAAAAAAATATCGCATCCAGACAGTCAATAAAATAAAATAATTCAAGAGAATCTCTTTAACAGCAATTTATTATCATTAAAAGTAACAACAAGTAGTTTTAAATTCTTTTGTCTTAAAAATCTAGTGTAACACACAGTTCTATGAAACTTACGGCAAAATTGTATCCCCAAACCACACTGTTGTGCCTGATCCTCACAGACATCAATGGTGTGGCACACGAACAGCACAGAAATGGATCGCTCTACACAGCGATGATCATTAGGCCTCAAGATGCTACAAGTTATTTTGTAAGAGCTATTAAGTATAATTTTTGTTTTCATCTTTGTTAATATTGCTAGAACAATCAAATATTTCACATAGCTTTTGGTGCCCATGCGATCTTTTAAGAACTGTGTTTTATCCCCAACACATCTTCCTGCTATAGTTTTCCTTTTTTAAATTTTCCCCCTTAGCGACACGCCTGGCCCATCTCAGGAGACAAAACCACAGCGATGTTTGCAGTTGCTCTGCACACAGCATCACATATCCTTCACATTCTGAAGCCAATGCTCAGCCCTAACCCTTATCTTTCACACTGCTGCCAGAACAACTTGGCAGCACACAGTTCAGGAATACTACATGCTCATATTTGAATCTCCAGCTTCTTGGGAGTTCGAGGGCCTAGGTCAAGCTCAAGCTAAGTACCCAAGATAGCTGACTTACAGCTATCAGATTTGTGGAAAGGAGCAGTGGCCAGCCATTGCAGGACAGATGCATCTTCGCATTACACAAAAAGGCCTGAACAAGTCATAATACTGTTTATCATTGGCTTGAAGGACCAAAAAAGAATATCCACAGGCAAGCACGCATATCGCTGAAAAGAACAGTCCTAATTCTGTCAAGCACTTAAATGTGTTGAATTTAGGATTACAATGTTACTCGATACTCAAAAGTAAGCAGAAGCCTCTGAGTAAAACCCTTCTGGCAATCAGATATGTACTGAAGAAAAAGAACATGGGGAAACTTCATATAGTCTTTCAGATGTGGTTTGTGTATGATTTCAGATACACAGGATGCCCTTAGATGGGATAGGGAATTTCCACATGAACTTCACAGTAGTGCATGGAATTGGGAAATTCAAAGAAAGCCAATCAGTAAGCAGCTTCATGTGCATCTATATCCACTCTGGATTTAGAGAGTCATGGGAAAATTATAATCATAGGGTAAAAGTATGGATGAGGTACTACATCAACAAATTCGATGAACAAACTCCAATTACTCTACAAGAGCAGTTCACACTCTTCTCTAAGCAGACCTACAACTTTAACTCCAGGAGAAAAGAGGGCGTTAAATTTAGACAAAAAAGAATTTTTGGGGTTTGTTTTCAGCTAGATTTCTTGGGAAAGAAAACCCCAAAAGCAAAAACAAGACTTACAGTAAAACTGTGAAATCCTATCTTAGGTAACATCCTAAACTACTATCTTGTTTCGTAAATGCACCTAACAGCTTATGAATATCTCACCCTTACTCAATAATACCTTGAGGAGTTTTAACTGAGGTAGCCACTAAAACATCACCATACATTAGCAATGCCAACACAAGGTAAAAAGCTCAGCCAAGATGCTCAAGAAAAGTTAGTTAGCATTTACTTCCAAAAATGTCATTTTCCCACTCGCTCTCTTTCTCCAAACCTTGCTTCACTTCCCTTTTCTCTTCTTGTTTATCGCTAACAAACAGCAACAAATAAAAGTTCAGCTTTCCAGTTCATTTGTAAAACGTCCTTGGATTTCCAAAACTAAATTTTCAAATGAAGAATTGGTGAATTTAGTTTTAAATGAATGTCATTTAGAACACTGACACTGAAGGACAATCTGCACCCTCAATGACTGACACCTGAGGTTTCAGCTCTATCATCTTCCTGCACATGCCTACGTGCTAGAAGCTGTGGAAAAACACCTGCAAGGGGAAAACACAGAAGCGGTGAAAAGGTCCCTTTCATTGTAAGTCTCATCTGTATATGTAAACACACAAAGAATCACCTATTAATTCACTGTCTTTCAAGTACTCAGGAAGTTAAATTGCAATTATCATTCCTCTAGCTCAAAAGTACAATGATCTGTCATATCCTGGACCTTTATAGTGGCAATCATTGCTCAAAATGAAAGCATTTTCAAATTACTTGTATAGCTATAATAGCCTATGCTCAAATTGAACATGAAAAAAAAATCAGCTTTAAGGATAATTAATACCCTGGTATTTTTGAAAACACTTTCAAGATTTTTTGTGGTCCCTTACCACAGACTATTTTTCAAAGTAATTCAGAACCTCTTCTATTGATATCCAAATCAAACAACCAACCAAACAAGAAAACTCCAACTGAAAATCACCCCAATATCTATGTTGTTTAGTACACCTATATTGCAGAATGTACCTTTGGGTAAACACCTACACTGTACACATACAAGTACATGTACATGTAGTGAAAACATCCAGTTCTGACTCCTTTTTTTCAACCACTATTTGGAATTTGAGTGTCCTCGCCAACTGACCAAATGTTTTAATGCATCTACAGAAATGCAAAGTTGCATTTCAGACATATTGCATTGACCCAAAGCAGCACAAAACCTCTGCTTCTAAGATATATACTTACCAAATAAAAAAGTCTGAAGAGAAAAACCATGCTCTCACTTAAAAAAATAGAGCACTAATGAGTGTGACGTGCATAATACTGGTTTCTCAATGTAGAGCAGATACTGTGTGTATATTCCCAAATATAAAAATAAAATGGTACAAATTGCATGCAACTGTACATAGTGCAGTTCAAGCAATACCAAGGTATTATCCTTATTTTTCTGAAGCATGTGGACAACAGCAAACTGCACGGTGATAATTGTAATGCAGTCCTTGGGTTTCTTCTTCCACAGAGACAAACAAAGCTACTTTTATTTCAAAAAACTCTAGCCCACAACAGAAAGACATCAAACAATTTAGCCATGATAACTGTACTGTGAAGAATTTCTGAATTTTCTTACACATCTAGATTATGCAAACGGGCTTATTGTTTGAAGTACTTTGCTAGAACTCCTTTTTCACAAACCACAGCACACCAAAAGAAGTGTTTCCTGCTTTCATTACACACAGTTGTTTATCAGGTGGAAGTAGATGAAGGTGGTTTATTACAACATTATAAAACTAACCACATCCTTATGAAGCATATGTAATGCACAAATTAAAGATTCCAGTTAAGCATCACCATATACTAACCCTTTATGTTTGTATAACATAACCAGCTAAGAAATTGTTACTACTGATATCATACACAGGCACCCTGCTATATCATACTTACGTTATAGTTTTCTTTTTAAAACATTCCACAACTGACTCTGCTTTTAGGTCACTTTTGTCCATTTCATCTATTTAGACGCTGTGTTATCACTTCTCTGTACATGATAGAGATATATATCAGCAGCAGAAAAATGACAAAGAAATCATCCAAGAACCCCAGAATTCCAAACAGAGCTTCAGGAAGAAAATCCAGAGGTGAAGCCAGGTACAGCAAAGCTCCAATCAAGCAGAGGAATATTCTGATGCGAAACATCCAGAAGAGGCCCCCTACAGAAAACATCTCCCTGAAAGCATGTCGCAACAAAGTCGGGAGATCCATAATTCTTTCCATAATCTGTAAAGGAAAAACCTAAAAGTTAGTATTTTGCTTTAGCAACTCATGCATGCTAAACTGAAGTTTCTACTACTACATTACATCTTAGAATCTGTTAGTTTATAGGAATTAAAACAAAATCTGGGAAGAGTTAATGAGTTTAGTTTTATTGAGTAGAAGGTCAGATTTAGAATATATATGTTTTCAAGAAAGTTAAACTGTGTTATTCTACAATGAAAAGCATACACTTAATATACATCACTAGAAAATATACTAGCATCTATTATGAAGGAAAAGCAATGAATACTAGAGGAAGACAAATGACTGGGAAAGTGAGAAACAGCAAACAGGTTAACTGGAGTGAAACATTGATCAGAATGCATGACAAGCAAGGATTGCAAGAAAAAACTTAATAGGTAAAGCAGAATAGGTTACAGTTTTTCCGAAACACAGTACCCCCTCTCCTGGTGTATAACCAGTGATTCACACAAGTTTCCAAAGGATGGATGAAGCTTCAAAGTAAACTAAAGAACCTTTAAATGAATCCATTCCTGTATCCTTTCCATTTTGCTACTATGTTTTTGCCAGCTTAGCAAGAGACTGCTCAATAGAAAATACTCAGGTTTTTGTTGTGATGAGTAGCGGGGGGGTGAATGTTAAAACTTTTTTTATACTGGTTCCCTTCTATGGTACACAATTTCTACACAGAGCCGTTACACTCCATTAAAATGAGTTATTGCCATAGCTGAAAAAGTTTTTGAGAAAGAAATTTTGTATGTGGTAACACTGTGTATAAATCAAAGACAATTTATCTAGTCCAATAAGGGCTTTAGTGCAGATTTTTGGTATGACCTCAGACAGGTTACTGGGGACTAGACACAGCTCGCAGAGAGGTCTAATGGAGCCGGAAAGGTAATTTCAATCTCTTCTGGACAAAACCCATACATTTTGTGGTTTAGAAAAATACTCCTCCCTCTTCTGTCTCTTTGTACTGTACATTTGTTCTTGCTAATGTCTTCTTGCTATGTCCAAATCCCATTACAAATGAAGACAAGCAGGGAGGTTACTAGTATGCATGTGAGTACATTTCAGCTTGCGAAACAGGATATGCACACAGGAGACAGGCTCAAGAGACTGACTTTCTAACATTTGTAGAACTTTGACCACCCCTCTTAGCTATTTACAGGAAAACAAATCTGTTTCTCTTCACTCAGAGAGGAAAATAAAGACTGTAATATAATCTAGGGGAAAAACTTAAAAAATCAAGGCAGCATATAGCTGTCTGAGGAGAAAGGCATGGAGTAGAACTTCAGATTCTTCTAATTAGTGTAAAGAGATCAATGAAGTGAATATTCTCCTTGCAGGTCATATATTTCATTAAGTATTTTTACTGACTAATTATTGATCCTTTCAAAATAATGACATATATAAAAACCAACTTAACACATGAACACTTGAGAAAACTCAAGACTTATTAGATTCTCACTCACAAAAAAAAAGCAAGTTTCCATACATTTTCATAAATGATAAATAAATAATTTTAAGTTCTGGGGTTTGACCTAACCATTTCAACACGAATTTCCTAAAGAAAAGTTGCCTAGGTCCTAAGCATCAGGAAGAGAAAATCCATATATCAGGGAAAGAAAAAGAAAATAAAGGGGGGAAAAAACAAAACTACAAAAAAATTGCTCTCAAACTCTCCTGACATTACTGACTTCCACCCAAATTTACCCAAAACTTACCGATCTGGGCTGTCCTGAGAATCTTCGATTGTAATCATTAACATCTTGAAACACTTGGGCTGCACCCTGCTGATCTTCACCAAAGAGTGGTAAGAATAGTGTTACCTAGGCACAGCAGGGAGATTATGTTACACAAGCAACTGCAAAACAGTCATCTTCAGTTAACTACGTAGAAAAAAATTTGGTTTATTTGAATAGTTAATAGGAGAATAATCTGAAAATTACTAGCATTGGATATTGCTATTACAGCTCCTTACAGAACATTAATTTTTAAAGAGATTGTTAAAACCAGCACAAAATAACCTTCCTCTTAAGAGAGGCTTATATGTTTTTTCCTAAACACCTAAATGCTTTATGTTTCATAAGTGGGACAGATGATTTGGAGAACAAAGTTAACTTACCAAATTAATCTGATTTTCTTTCTTAAATTTAAAATCAAATAAAGCAATCAAAGAGGCCTTTCTTTTTCTATATTTAGGATTGCCTTGCATGACAACAAACATGCAGCAAAACTCATGGTTTTGCATATGGATCTTCATACTGAGATGAATTAACAGAAAAAAATATTAACCTTCAGCCCCTCTGTATGGACAGAGAATTTTGTTCTGTTCTTGGGTTAACTTTCATGCAAACACAGAGAAGTAAGATATATGTGAATATGACCTTATGTATGTTATCTTTCTGCATAGGAATTGCTGAAAACTTGAGACTTCTATTTGGAAGCAATGTACAGGTATAAAATGCAGATTATCATGGGAAACAGGGAAGGCACAGCACTTGAAATTATTGCAGTCTTCAGAAGCTTCCTCTATACCTGGCGACTAAATATAAATCTGTGCAGCAGTCACATTTAAAAATGAGAGCATGAGCAGATCTACATTCAACTTCTGGTCCTGCCACAAACCTCTTGTATGACTCATGTTCATGTATACATCTTTCTCTTCCCCATTTATAAACCGGGGCGAGAACAAATACATAACCATGCAAACAGTGCCACCTAATATACCTGTTACTCAGAGGAAGGTAAATGAAAATATATGTAAGGAAAGACAATTTAAAAAAATCACTTATTTTCCCCTTTTCCACTTTCCCCACCTTTATTATTTGTGTTTTTTTTTTCATTGGCTACACTCTAAACCTACTCATTTTTCTTCCAGTCATATCTATTTTTCTTTCTTTCAACTGTCTTCTTACAGTCATTTGTCCTGCTGATACACACAGTCAAAGCAGGATATAATGGCGGGGCAAGGGCGTGAGTTACATAATTCATTAGAAGTTACTAGCTCTGTAGTTTGTGCACTGTTAAAATAAAGACGTACTTTTGTTAAAACATACACTATCAGAGTCAGAAATCCTAAGCCTTAATGAGTTGCAGGAACATATTTCAAACTGACAATATAAGTAAGTTGTGTAGGACGTAAGTTAATGCTTGATCTACATAGATGAAATTAATAATACATACAAGTTAAAAATAGGGCCAAAATAAGAAATTGACATGGACAGGTATTTTGTTAGGGACAGAGGGAAGGGAGAGGATATTTTTCAGGAACCAGTAGTGTGCTGCTACTGGCAGTCTACCACAACAGCCAGGCCTTTCAGATGCAAATTCTGGTAAAAGAAGTTAAATAACATCCTGAACAGAAAGCATGACACGATCATAGTTACAATCTCAGAATTTTCTGTTTTCATATACTCTTTACAGAAAAATAGCTGAGTTACTAGCAGAGTTCACTTATGTTTGAGTTTCAGGAACAACCTGAATTTTTTGAGCCATTTGTCAGAGCAAGAAGTTTGGAAAGACTGAATGTCCACCATTTCTGTCTCACATATCCCTCTATGTTTTTTCAGTTTCTCAGACTTCTTTATCTGCCAGCTTCACTATTGCAGCTCACATGTAAGTGCCTTGTGGCAGGCTATCCTAGACAGCCAAACTGACAGGTCCGTGATGACTTAAAATATTACCGTCTGTCTGCAGATTGGACAGCGGATGGCACCCAGCCATGAGCCATACCTCCAGTAGGCAATAATGCAGGAACCTGGTGAAGGTAAGGTACACACATTTAAACTCCTGAAATAATCACCTGAAATAATATGTTACACACCAAGAAAAACAATAGAAAGCGTATATAAGCAGTTAGGCGAAATTTACAGTTTCCGATGTAATTTCAGGTACAGCATTCACTGAAGATATCAAGAATTAACATGTTCAAATTCAATGCTATTAATGAGAAAAATCCTGAATAGGTTCAACTGAATCAGTAATTTTAAGACATTATTCCTGAAAACACAACAAAATTTTAATCATTAAGTGAGGAAGCAAATAATTAAAATTTTTAACAGTTTAAAATTTAGAAGTCACAAAAATGTCATGAGATGTAAAATTTATCCTAAAAACTTGGCTTTATCATCATCAGTTTCAACAGATGAAGACAAATATAAAAATGTAAGTATTTTATCTGTTTTCCAAACATGCTTGTTTTTTCATTTTAACAACTAGGCATGGTATACACTACATACTTCAAAAAACTATATTAATGCAGTGAAAGAATTCTACTGGGAACCTGAAGGAGAGGAAGCAAAATGCTACATAGGGTGTCTGTATATAAACATAGCCTCAAAAAAACCACAAAACCAAACACTATAATCAACTTGTGCGCTTACTCATAATGCTGCAGGACTTCCAAGAAAAAAATGTTCTGTGAGATAAAGAATATTTTATTCTTTCTAAAACAGTTTTTTTTAAATGGTACATTTCCAAATGTTCTTCAACCTCTTCAGTTCTTTACTAAACTGGAAACAAATTATACTCTTCAACATCTTAAAATTAACCAGTTTCATTCCTGATAGCATAGAAAACAGTACAGCACACTCTTAAAGTGACTGTTTATTCATAAGTGTATTTCCTCAACTATTTATAAAAAATTCTTTCTTTTGCAGATGCAATGATAAACAGTTAAAAGCAAACAAAGCTTTGAATTAGGATGCCTGAGCTAGTGCCAGAAGTTTGTATTTCTGTTCTGGTTTTAATTTTGGAAGTAGGAGCTTTCCTTGCTTACCACAGAAGAGATGTCCACAGTTCGTTTCTATAGGAAATGTAGCCTGTTGCAAACACACTGGACACGACATATCTGTGTAAAAGCGATGCCGATCACCAGCAGAAGCATCCTGCTGGAACAGCAGGAGAACACAAAGTGTTAGAGATACTATTTTATATAAGTCTACTGAGTTCTAAAAAATAATAATAAATTGGTATTTGTTCACTAGAAGTCAAACTGTCAAATACAGAACTATGTGAAATAAGAAATGCATTTAAATGTAAGAAACAAACATACTTAAATGCATTGATTCAATAAGCAAGTTCTTCTGATAGGACCATTATCTTCCCTTCATCTGTTAAATGTGTGCTTCAAACCAGTTAAAGACCACAAAGAAAGAACCTCCTTCACACTGAGTCAGGTTTGACACGCTGGAGCATGAATAATAAACTCTGATCTATATTGTTACTTCATTATCCTGAGTAGCTCTGTCCAGAGCCAAGTAACTGAACTGTGTTGCTTACCACATGCAGCATTTAGCATTTCCAAGCCCAAACATGGCTATCAGCTTGTGTATGTCACTGTCACAAAACAGTTTTTCTCCCCATTTTGCCATATTTGTCTTCCACATAAATATGTTCTGTCATTATTTCAAGAAGGATCATGATGAAAGACTGTTCTCAATATTCTCCAAAAGTATGGCCTAGACTCTACCTGTCCAAACTGGATGCAGTTATAGAATCATTGAATGGTCTGAGCTGGAAGGGCCTTTAAAGATCACCAAGTTCCAACTGTCCTGCCATAGGTAGGGACACCTTCCACTAGATGAGGCTGCTCAGAGCCCCATCCAACCCTGCTGTGAACATTTCCAGGGATAGGGCATCCATAACTTCTCTGGGCAGCCTGTTCCCAGTGCCTCACTACCCTCCCAGTAAACAATTTCTTCCTTATGTCCCATCTCAACCTAGCTTCTTTCAGTGTAAAACCATTACTTTCTGTCCTGTGACTAAAGGCTTTGCTAGAAAGTTCCTCTCTGTCACTCTGTTGCCTGGCTCTTGTTGCTGTGCCATTGTTCTGCTGCACACTGCTTATCAGTCTAAACATCTAACCCCTGTCCTGTCTCAGCAAACTGTACTCCAGATTTCCTTTCCTTTACCCTTAAGTTCCTGGGAACATTCCAGGAAGCACACAGCACAATCTAACATACTCCACCTTGTGGCAAAAACTTCTTTGAAAAAAAAACCAGCCAAAATTTAGTTTTAATTACTTAATGTATCCATTAAAAAGACTACATGATCTCATAACTTGATGGATCTCAAGGATGCCTCTGTACAGTAAGTAAGCTCCCACAACTTTCAAGATCATCTTCTTCCAGAAACTCAGAGAAGCCTACTCTGTGCCCCAGAGTAGTGCCCCACATCAAAGAGCTGAATGATGCCAACACTTAGTACAGCACCTGATCAGTTTGAAGCTGCTGACGAAGAGCTCGCACTAGCTCTTGATTTTCTGGATGTATGTTCTGATGTTCATTTCTGTGAAAGGAAATACAAGCAATAAAAAACCCTGAGATACAACGCTGAAAAATAATTCATCAAAACAAATACGGAACTTGAACAAAAGGCAAAAAATCATTCTTTCCTGCTATAAAGGATTTTTAAGGAAGTACACAAATAATTGAGGAAACAGGAATTTATTCTGGATCCTAAAGTTACTTTGGACACTTAAAAGCTGTACAGCAGCAAGATTTTTCAGAGACTCCACAATCAATTATTAAATCACGTTAAAACTAGATTTTAATCTGTGAAAAAATTAAGCCATGAACCTACAAAAAATGAAGTTGCTAGAAAGCTTTTTTATTAAACACCCAGAAATATTTTTCATTTTTGTCTCCACTGCTAGTTTTGTATTGTTGGTCTACTCATAAATTACTAGTTTTTCACTCACTACGTAAGTCATAGAGTTGAAACCTCTTAATTACTTCAATTTTATCTGCTTTATGACATTTGCATAAGAAAGAGTAGACAAACTTACATTTAGAATATTGAATTTATGTAACTATCAGCAGACTGGATATAAAAAGAAACCACTCTTTTAAAATCACTGTTTTTTTAAAAAAGGAAGATTCTACAGGCAAGCAAACTACAGGTTAGATATGCCAAGAGGAATCATTGGGAAGGGACACATTGAAGAAAGAAGGATGGATATATTAAAATTTGAAATTCAAAAGCACAATCAGACAGAATCGAAATTAAAAATGTGCTGACAACAATCAGAAGTGTTGAGTTACAATAAATATGACTCAACAGCATATTAAAAAATGTGAACTTTTATGTTTGATTAATTAATATGGATTTCAATACATACATTCTGTTCAGCACTCTTGAGGTCTCAGCTGGATTCTGTTCTCCATTTTGGGCTAAATGCATAGAAACATATAGAGAACTTGGAGGAAGTTCAGAGAATAAGAACTACTGCCCACATTTTTTATACAATAGAGAAAGACTTAAGAAATGTCAGTTTATATAGAAGACTGTTCACAGAGTGAAAAGGGGACAGAATAAATCTTTCATTCTATAAATATGTGCAATTATTTCCCACAGTTATCTAAGGCTTGTGGAAACACATTTCTAACTGCATAGTGTACAAGATCAGACAAGATTACCTCAGGCTATTTTGATCCATCCCTGACTAAAAGTTAAATAAAAAAACAGGCTGCAATGCTTCCAGGGATATTAAGGTAAGCTGATCCTCTGTCAGAGATCAGGGCTGGACTGGCTGAACTTTTAGGACATTTTCTGGTTGCAGTTACATTACGTAATTTCCTCAATGGCTCTAGAAGCTTCTGCAATATTTTCCTTCAGTTAATGTGGGCAATCATAATATTTCATTATGGCTATGTTTAACATTGTCTGCTTCATTCTTTCTTCAAAGAGAAATAGACAAGTCCCATATTTTTCATGCTAATATTTACATGGCTATCTGTAAAAAGAAAATTTATTTAATACTAAAGTGGGTGACATATGAAAGTTATATGATGGAAAGCCTATATTAAAACCCTTCTCACACACCCTTAGTCTCCATGAATCAGATTTTGTGGATGTTGTCTGTCACACATGTTATATGTATAGAAGTATTTTTGTATTTAGATGGCACAAAATGAACGTATCTCACATCTTCAGTTAGCCAGAATGTTTCATATATATTGAAGTTCAATTTGATTCACACACAAGTGGAAGGTGTGAATTGTAAGACAGTTTATTCTGATTTCTCCATAAACACTAATTGCATATTTGCTACTGAAAGTGTTCATTTATATGACCTTACCCTGGTATCACACACTATGCTGAAATCATGAGAGCATTTGTAGAGCTGCAGAGGTACAGCATGTACTATCACTTATGCATAGGATAGTGAGGTAGCTGAAAACCATGCAATGTTCAGGAAGGGACAGGCAGAGCTCAAGACATATCAAATTCATAACTTCTGTCATGCAATTAGTGTCAGAAGATAACCAAAATAAATGAAAACCAATATGGTGCCATGTAAATAGAGGCATTATCAAACACAAGCCAGAAAGAAATAAAGTTAGACACAAATGCCTTTTATTTCCTCATTTCTGACTGCTAGCATGCCAAAACATGAGGAAAAAGGTCCCATGATATGGAAAGATTGTATTATGTACCACAGAAGGCCCTGCCAAACTATTATTATTGGAAGGAGGAAGACTGCCTACTCATGCAGTGTGCAGTCCCACACAAGGAAAGAGAGGGACAGTACTTAAGGGGACTGGTGCATCACTGTGCAGCGATGGACACTGTTAATTTCCAAAGACTAAGATCTCACTTCTGCTGAAAATAGTGAATTCCTCTTATAATCAAACCATATGATGGATAGAAAAATGAGATTAAAAAGATCTAAACCTGTAGACCCATAAACATGGAACAGGTAAGTCATCTAGGACAAATCTCTTGTGGGGGGGGGGTCTCTCTTAAAGGGTCAGGCTTCCTTTAGTTTGTGGAATACACTGAATTTTCACAATCTCATTTCTAATGTGACAACCTACTCACCAGTTTAAAAGATGATGGAAAAAAAAACTGTCTTCATTTTATCAAAACTTAGAACTCAAAAACATACAGACTTCACAAAAATATCATATAGTGCCTGAACTACACATCTGCAAATTGTAACATATGTTAATTATGGCTTGTAAGTTTCTCCACCAGAAGTATGAATGAAGCCTTGATGTGATGCTTCATTGAGTTCTTTCACCTGGAAACAAGTACAACAATTATATCCCTTAACAGTTCTCTCCATATTCTGCTTCTGCCCCCTAAAATCTACTGCAACATGTACTCCTTGCTCCTCATTTCCCTTTTTATTCAGCTCCTGCACTTATTCATTACCATAAGCTTTCTTTTCTGTATACTTACCCATGACCTGTTCCTACCCAACTTAAGTATTTCAGTTCTGTTGATATAAAGTATAAAAGACAAAGAAAAACACTGGGGTAATGAACACCATATAAGGAATACAAAGACCACTGTACTGTCTAAGGTAATTTGAGAAGAAAGAGAAAATACTCTTTTTCTCCCTCACTTTCCCCTCAGTGCTAAATAAATTAAAAGTACTATAATTTTTGAGCTGTACAGATTTTCTAGCCTTTTGTGCAGATTTTGATGGCAACAATACGAAAGAGATAGATGAAGAGTGCTGCTGAATACAGACAACTTCAAAAAGTACCAGAAGACAGAGCAGGGACAAAGAGGATACTGGTAAGACTTTCAGCCATTAGTCATAGAGTCACATACACAGAATATGCTGAGTTGGAAGGGACCCATCAGGATCACTGAGTTGAACTCCTGGCCCTACATGGACACCTCAAGACACAGATGCCTGAGAGTATTGTCCAAACCCAACTTCAACTCCATCAGGCTGGTGCTGTGACTTCCCTGGGGAGCCTGTTCCAATGCTCAGCCATCTTCTGGGTGAAAAACTTTTTTCTGCTATCCAACCTAAATCTCCTCTGACTCAGCTTCACGTGTTTCCTCAAGTCCTGTCACTGGCCATGAATCATACAATGCAGACCTCCAAAGTCTGGAAGCTTTGTGTTTTCAGTTTGTTTGCCCCTCCAGAAAATAAACCATCAAGGTATGTAACAGGACTCACAGTCAAACTTCTTACCTACCTCATTACTCTGCAGAGGCAGTCAATAACTAGCTTTATCTTCCTCCCTACGTAACCCTTTGTAATTGACACATCATCTCCCTGAACTTAATTCTGACTGAACTCCTGCTGCTCCTGCCAACTGCTGACCCTTGTTCCACTCTCTTTTTTAAAAAAATATTTCTTACTTGCCTTTCTAGAGTTCAAAAATAAAGTGTTAACTTTCAAACTAAATACTTAAAATTCAAGTCACGACTGCCAAAAATGTCAACATGAGGGGTAGAGAAATCATAAGAAAGCAGATAAAAAAGAGTCATTCTTAAAGCAATCTGAGTAACTGAAACAGCTCAGGGAAAAAAAAGGCAGGGTGAAATGAACGCCTTTCTTAAGACTGCTTTGTGATTTCCTGGTCCTGAACAGCAGCACTGCCTTGCAGTCCAACCAAGTTTTTCCACCTATAGTTTATTTTGTAGACTGGTCTCAAGTAACTCTACCTCAGCAATATTTCTCACATGGACATATCCTCTTCAAGTTCCGTGATGCCACTGTGTCACTAAAACTGAGTTCCCTTGGTTTTGAAAACTGTTCTGTGTTCAGAAGTTTACACACATCAAGAAAAGAAAAGAAAAGAAAAGAAAAGAAAAGAAAAGAAAAGAAAAGAAAAGAAAAGAAAAGAAAAGAAAAGAAAAGAAAAGAAAAGAAAAGAAAAGAAAAGAAAAATAAAATAAGTCAATCTGAAGCTCAGACTCATTTTCCCAAAACACATAGGCTAATATATTTGTTAGGATGCAAAGAAAAGCTCCGAAATGAAAATAAGCTTTGATAACTTGAGCATTAAAGTTACTTAATTCTGACCTTAACATTTTCCTGTATGGAATGCATATTGAAGTCCACTGTTTTACAGCATACTCATTTGAAAAAAAAAAAAAAACAAAACAAAACAGTAATTTTATTTGGATTTGGGTTGTTGTTTGTTTGTTTTCTTGGAAGGACAATGCAGCTAGAACATACTTCAGAGGAATATATACAATTTTAATCTTGGAGTCACTGGCAAATCTGTACTTTGCAACCAAATACAACTGTGAATACAAACTGTGAATTGAACCATTTTCAGTTTTAAGGAATTATGAACACTACTCAGTTTGATTACCTGAAGATAAGGAAGCGTTAATTTTGCTTAACGTTTTGATTCTAGCTGTGCCAAGCAATTAGTCAAACACAGTAAGCAATCAAACAACTACTTCCTTACTGTCACAAAATCACAGATTTTATGTACCAATACACAAAGTCATCAAGAAAGTTAGGATTTTTATAAAAAATGAGTAATTCCTGTCAGCACATTCTCACCTTAAAAGTGTATATACCAGAGCAGCAATGAAAGTGAAACTGAGCACAACTGCCACCAGTACCTGGTCACTTACTCCTTCTATAACTGAATCATTATCTAGCTTCAAACTCTGAACTTCTGCTTGGTGACTGGCCATCACAGCTCTAAAATGCAAAAAGAAATATATATATATAGATATATTAAAACATATGCGCAGAGACATTTTAAACACAGTTACAAACAATATGCAAACAGAACAGTCATTGTTGGGAGAAAAGAGTGGTACAAAAAGAAGGAATGTATCCATTTTTACCAAACACTGAACTTGCTGTAGAGGTCCTATGCAGTAGGACAAATCTTAAATGACTGTGTTATGGTTTAAAGATCAAAAAAAAGAATAGTTAGATAATTTACCTAGAAATCTTTATAAGAGAAATTGCATAGGAATAGGTCATTACTGAACTGGCCATATTCTAAGGACAGTCTACTGAAAAAAAATTTAAATGACTCTGCATTATCAAGAATTTTAGCCATTACATACCACATCATCCCTGGTAGGCTAAGCCAACACAGAAACTTAAATTTCACCACTTATGTGAATGAAGAAACAAGGACATCTTGGTTTTAAACACTCATTTGGATACATAGGAATCACCCAATACATTTTAAACTTCATTTGCGTTTTCTGTGCATTACCAACCTTTGGCTGGAAACATGAGGAAAACTTTTAAGAAAAACAGGATTACCAGGCTTCCTTAGTTAAACTCACTTGTTTTATATTTGTTTCATGTTTTTAGCCATCAGCGACTAAGGCTAACATTTATTAACCTACTAACTTACAGCTGGAGACATGCACTAACTTACAGCTGGAGACATGCAAAATAAAATAGTTTCCAACCCACTGCTGAATCATTGCAATCAGGAAGTGAAAGGAACTATGGCTGTGAATATTACGAAAGAGAAGGGTGAAGCTAACTCTGTCAAATGACATGAAAAGTCATACTGAAGCTCTGTCCATTTTCCATGAAGGTGACATAAAATCCCAGTATTGGTTTCTGAAGGCAGGTAAGACTGGTATCTTTTTCTCTGTTTCCCAGTCCAGCTTGCAAGCTTTCATCAGTGCTTCACTACACTTCACAGCTCATGTGTCATTTGTAATATAAACCTCTCCATCTAGCAAATATCACCAAACACCCTCTGGCCCTGAATTAATTGCAAAACTGAAATGGAGTGCAAATCATCAGGATTTTAGTGGATACCTGTAATGACTACCCTAGCAAGATTGCAGCATGTCAGTCTATTGCTAAAAAAGGGCGTCATCTTTTACTTAAGACAGCTACTCTCAGAGTCCACATTTTTTCTAGTATAAGCAGAGGAGCTTTTTTCAAGCTTCCTTACATTTGTGGGAGCTGCCTTCTGTAGCAGCCATACAAGAGAAGCTGTTACATTCTAAGGGTATTGTTTAAAAGTGTAAGTGGTATTAGTAAGTACCATAAGAGCAGAACAAACTCATGGAGAACAAGGAGAGATTTCATTAATTGCTGTCATACTTTTAGGCTTTCGCTTTGAAAACTAAAATGGAACAATGAAGCATGTATGAAGTGAAACAATAAACTAAGTTATCCTAAGTGTGCCAATCTGAACTGAGACTATTATTTCTGTAACTATAGTCTATTTTTTTTGCTAATTACAGCTTTCAACAAGCAACTGTGTCACAGTATTTGGAAAGAGTAACTTCTTTCAAAGGTGGAACACCAGTGACTCATAAACAGGCATGTTTAAAGTAGGTCAATGTTTACACACGTTTCATATATACTAATGAATAGACGACCAGATCTTTGTGGAAAGGCCTTACATAGGAACATGGGCCTACATAAGGAGTTAGAACATTTCTCTGCATAGCTACTCACACAATTACATTCCTATAGCTAAAGCCACAAGGTTAAGATGTGAAATTTTTCTGAGGAGTAGTACCCTGGTGCTGAGGATCTGGGCTGGTAGGTGTGCTGTGATGCCTCCCTAGCTCAACATTACCTGCCTGTATACTTAACTTCCTTGCATATCCAGTCCTGAAGAAGCTTCTCTTTCTTACATTGCATCATTCTGAGACAGCCATTTTCCACAACTGTGCATGCTGATATCTTCAATTCCTATGTTTTTCCTCCTTAAGTATAATTATCAGTCGACTAATTTTTACTCTGTCCCACTGTTTTTTTCTGGGTTGACCACTCAGAACAAAATCAGAAGTAAATGCCAAGGAACTGGTATTATTCCTCCATTGTTCCACATCAGTTCTGTTAGAACATACCAACATGCCAATGACAACTACATCCCATTAAGTATTACACAGGGTTTTGGTTTTGTTTTTTTTTTTTTCAAAAATACCTACTATGTCAGAGACATACAGATGATTTAAGTGTACCTTTGGAAGGCAATGGTTTCTTACACTAACACCTGAACTACTTCTGTCACTGCTTGCTTGATGCACTTTGAAAACAACACCTTAATTATCAATGTCACACCAATTTAAATCAGTTTCCCTGAACAGCCTTCAAGACATCTACTCCAGCTCTTCTCTCTCTCTGTATGTTCTTTGAAACAACACTCTAAATTCTTATCTGCCTACCATTAATAGCACTCACTGCATCTGCTTGCCTTCATTTCTGCTCACCTACCTTTCTTGAAATACCAAACTAAGGTGCCAAAGTTAGCATCAGAACATGAAAACGAAATACACAGATCTTCACCTTCTCTTCCTTCTTGCACATAATGCCAGTTACTTATATCTACTTCAGCCTTTCATTTTGAAATATATATGGCCTTCCCAATAAGTTTTCTGACATAAGCATAGTGTCCAAGAGAAATTATTGTACAGTCTTTCTCTCCACATAAACACCCCGAGACACCTTGTCTACATTTACATATCAATCCTGCAAAGACTATTTAGAGGGGGAGTGGAATCTGATTCAGTCTCACTCCCAGCTGCTTCTATCACTGAATTCTAGAGAAGACAAACTATCAATGCTTAATGCCCATGTTTTTCATATTTTAATTTACTTGCTGTTTCTGGACAGCCAACTAGTGCTGTGTATATTTTTCTTACTACTTCCAGCACTTTTTCTGAATAAGATCACCACACGGGAGAGCTGACAAGACTTGTGTAGACTACACAACTGAAGTGTACTACAAAACAGAAGGGTGTTACTTCAAAAGAACCAATACCTACTTTCTCTGAATTCATGCCTCACTAGAGACAGTAACAATCTCCTCCTCCTCCTCCACCTCCTCTTACCTCTCCTCCTCCTTTTACCTCTGAGATAGCATGTTAAAAAAAGCAATGTCTACAAAGAAAAAGTTAAAATACACTAATAGAAAAAATGTCTGACTGAAGGAGGAAGGAATTTTCTGATTTCAAGGCTAACTTGAATGTTTGTACACAAAATACCCAGAACTGGAGGCTTGCAGTTCATGTTTCTTCAAGTGCAACCTCAACAGCCAAAGAGTGATCTGCAGTGGTTTGAATGTATGATAGGCTAGATAACTAAAAACAGCTTCTAAGAAATCTCACCTCACAGTGTATGTGTTTATCAAGTGTTGCTCTTTCACCTGGTGCAACTAAGAAGCAAGCTATAGGAGATTTAACTCTCAAATAATGTAATGAAGACTCAGTCTTCAGAGACAGTCAGCCTTGATTAAGACCCAGTGCGTCAGAGAAACCTTCTGGAACCAGACTTTATCACATATATCTAATCACTCCTAAAATAGTCACTGTTAATAATTTTATGCAATTCAAGAGCAAGTTAGTATGGTTCATACTAAATTCCATCCATTGATCCATTACATTTGTCCTGTTATGAAAAATGACAGCATTTCATCAACTTTTTCCTCATGTAATTATTTTCACATCTGGGTTCTACATCACAGGCTTTTCAGACATTAAATTTCTTTAAAGTTTTTCTTTCTTTCTTTTCTGTAGGTTTATGTTACCTTGTTTCTTTTTATAATTACAAAGAAGGTTTGAAATTTTTTTTATTGCTCTGCTTCTATTCTTTAATACAATAAATTAATTCCTGTCTACACTTGCTCTGAGAAAAGTACCAACTGTATATGATTACTTCATGTGAAAAAAGGCAGTAACTGAAAATAGATTAAATTCTGATAAATGATTTCTGGTTATACTTAAGACTTTTTCTCTTTTTAGCCATTTCACAAGGATGGCTTTCTTAAACGGAAGCACAACTCCACCCTATGTTCCAATGAGAGGATGAAAATCAAGCAACATAGTACTCACATCAAAACTGGAATTTATACAATTTACTTCAGAATGTTAAAAATATCAATCACAAAATTTGAAAAACTGACAAAAATGCTGAGCCTTTTTACTACGTCAAAACCAACACCACCAAAGCCCAAATCTTAAATTCCAGCTTTATTTCATCTTATCTTCAGACTACTGGCACTTGCTTCAAGTAAAACAACACAGAAAAGGGGAAAAAGACAAGGAGTTACTCCTCCATTCCATTTGGGCTAGCTAAGTTACAGCTCGACATTGCATCCAGTAGACTGGGACCAGGTTTATTTCCATGAGGGTTCTTGATGGCTAGAGAGTGTAAACAACCTCAGAATAAATTGTCCACAAAATGTTTTGCAACAGAAAGGAATGCAATTTAGTGTTTGTAAAATCATACACTTTTATTTGTAAATCTGTCCGTAATTAATCATCTGTACAGAAAATCACTCTGTTTATTATCAGTTTTTCTCAGAGTGATCACTGACAGAAACTTACACTAATTTTTTTTACATTTCAAGTAAGAATCTACAGACCTTTTAAAAGTTACATTTTTCCCTCTGTGGTTATGTATGAACAATGCATGCAGATTTAAGCAAAAAAAAAGGAGAACTATAATGAGCAATACTGGAAGTACAATGGTTTTTGTTCTTGGAAATTCATACAGATCACAGTGAAGAGTGAGGGAATGAAGACATACACTAGTGTGGATGTGCTATTTCTTAATTTTTCAGATCAGAAAAGTATTATTAGGACTTGCAATGTTCAACATAAAGCACAGCTACAACAATACCCCATGCCATAACTCATAAAGACATGAAAAACAATCCAGTCTTTACCATGATATGTTGAACAGCTGTCAGCTATCCAAAGTCAGAATTATCCCCATAGTTTTCTGAAGTGTTTGAACTTTTCTGAGTTTATTAGGGAAGTGCCATATGATAATATACTCTTAAAACCACAGAGATTTTTAGGACCCACTACGAAAGGAATGTGCAAGCACAGTGAAAAAGAAATGAGGCTCTTTTGGTGTCCGAAAAGTAAACAATGAGGTGACACACAGGCAATACTGATGTGAGACACAAGTTATTAAGCTTACTGTATTGACTTTGTGACCATGGTACAATTTTATCAACATCTGAAAGGTAATTTGGATAACAATGTGTCCTTTATGGGATGGGCTCAGAGTGAACTGGATGAGAAAAATGGAGTTTCGGGTTTTCATTTATTTCAGTTTTCTTTTAAGTGTTTTCTTCTTGATGCAGTACTGGCAGCCACCATCAGTTCTCGAAAAAGTTATAAAGACAGCGATGGTGGGCCAATGTGCAAGCCAGAACCTGCAATTCCTTTTGCCAGTTGCCTTTTATTAGCAAAAGCATCACCCCTGCCCTTTGAAAAAGCTGCTTAATTTGTAGAGGTTGTGTGTTTTCCAGGATAAGCTAATTCATTTCCAACTAGTCAAATACCACAAGTCACACTTTCTTAAGAACAAAAAGGCTTTAAACCCTCAAAATTTTCTTCCACATAAGAGAAACAAAAAAAAATTGGTTTCATTTGTATAAAAAAATTTCTAATAAGATTGGCCTGTTTCAGACAATATAAACCAACCTTTAAGAATTTAAGCATACTAAAACAGAACATATTTATTCTGTAATCTACCCCCTGAACATATATTAGCTTATATTGAAATATCTATAGGCATAAATTTAGCATATTTCATTTAAGAGAAAAACAGGCAAAAATTCCCAAAATAAAGACAAATTCTTATATGTAGGGCAAAAATTGAGACCTGTCTCATCAGAAGCTATCTAATTACTTCCTGCTTCAGAATAGTAGCAGGTCATGGCCTCTTTCTGTGGTTGACAATGGGACTTTGTGAAAGGATTTGACTCAGCAAACTGGATCCTACAGTTATTTAGGCTTTCTTTCTTTAAGAGTCCAAAGATATGCCCAGACTGCATTCAGAAACAATTAACAACAGCAGGCATGAGCTACACATGATTAACAGTGGAAGTTTTGAAGACTCTATGAGTTTACTGGCCTAAATCCTAAATCAGATAAATCTTGAGGTGGTAGATTTTATCCAGGTTCCTTAGCATACCAAAGTTCGAAGAAGCAGTATAGGCAAATATAACACTATAAAACAGAAATAATGGAAATGATTGATGGTGTACTTGGAAAAAGTGTTTCTGAGGAAACAGGATTTATTAGCTTTTCATTTTTGTGAGCACATTTTTTTGAGCACAGTCTTACTTGAATAAAGTACCACACAACAATCTCTAGTACTAAGTATCTCCCTATATTATAAAAATCAGTAGGAGAAAATCCAAAGGGCATATTTACTAATGGAAGTTTAAAAAATAAATCTAATATAGCAACATATAAATCAATAAGATATATTCTGTGACAAGGCTGTTAAAACTGACTTGGGATTATCCTCCTAGAATTTAATGCAGTTTGTTAATGCATCATTATTATGAGCTTGCATCAACTTTGGGTTTACCAATCAGTTCAGCTGGTACAAGAAATACAGCCAAACTCAGCTGTATAATACTCAGTTATATGGTTACCATGAGCCACGTTTGCTTTCTGGATTGAGCTGACTACATTTAAATGTACGCATATTCTTTGCAAAGGAGAATGGAAAAGGCCTGAACAGTCTTGCCAAGAGAGAGGAGAGGGCAATTTCACTAGGCAAATAATGATTTTGTTGAGTATATCTCATGAACTGACCAACTGAGGCACTTGCCTGATAAAGCAGGTTTCTGCAAGGTCTGAGGTCAGCAGTCTGTGAGGCACATTTTTTCCTAAAGAGAAAAAAAAAGAAGGAAAAAGAAAGTAGATGTTCTACTTTTGCTGATGGAATCATGCTTTGCAAATTAAAAGTGATGCAGCTGCAAACAACAGGTGCAAGGCTGTCATGGAAAATAATCCGAAATTAATACACCATTCTATTGGGCAAACAAAATGTCTCCAATAATTTTTCTTCTGAGCCCAAAACCATGTGGATGGCTTGAAGCAAAAAGACAAATCCAATGGCCTGTTTAGCATTACTATTCTGAATATCTGCCTGGGTGATGTATGACTTGTGTAAAACAATTCCCCACAAAGTCTTCCACCACTTCATAAGGCCAAAACATACTGAAAGGTATAGAGTTCTAAACAAACCAGAGGGTGGAACTGAATTAATATGCAGATAGGAGTATGAGAAAGAGCCTGCTAATGCCTTCAGCTTGGATACCTGACTTTCCTGGTAAGACAGGAAGAAAAAGAAAATACTGTCACTTCATTATAATATTATTTACTGGAATATGGTAATACTTCAGCTAAGCATGATCTCTCTTAGGAAAAGTGCCCAAGAATTCCTTACTGTAGAAAGCGCTACTTCCATATACAACCTCATATCTAAAATAGATAGCAAGGCAAAAAAGCATTACTACATTTGTTTGCATCAGCAAAATACAAGCTACACCTCATCGCAACAGGCAAAGCAGGGTGGGAAATGAGACATAGAGGAAGATATGACAGAAAACCTTAAACAGTGCAATGTACCTGTGAAAGCATTGTTCGTCAAAAGTACCAAGCATGTTGGTTAAAGCATACATTAAAACTTGGAATGGAAAGCTGGTAGTTGTGCAGTTTTCTAAGACTTTAAATTCGTTCTGAAACTGCAAGTTACCTTTAAATGAAGACAGATTTGATTTATAACTTACACAGCAGATTATACAATGAGATCAGTCAGAAAGTACTTTCCTGGGAAAACTTGAAAATTTTCATAGCTTCTACAATACTCTTCAGTTCAAAAGAAGCTGACATAAAGGGAGCGCTCAGATTTTGTCCATGCTACTAATTTATTAAATGGAAAAATGCTGAGAAAACAGGGAGAATAGTGTCAGTTTCCGCGTCTGTGACCCTTCCTGTTTATACAACCCTCCATTGCTATCAGTGCCCCGTGCCTGCTACTTCATGTTGTTGCATGTCAGTTGTTAACTGATAGGGAACCGCAGAACTTATCACGATGCCACACACTCCCATTGCAAACTTCAAATAGTCCAAAATCCAACATACTACTGAGAAAAAGTTACTTCAACTCCTCAGGTGACCCACTTGCAGCAAGATGGAGAGCTTCTCTGGCTGGGGCACAGCAAGGTTGCAGGGGCACTCTGGCCATAGACAGACTCCTTGTCTTTGAGATAAAAAATTAATTGAATCACCTGAAGAATCACACAGAACCAACTAGGCTGGAAAAGACCACTGAGATCATCAAGTGCAATGTAAGACTGAACACCACCCTGTCAACCACACCATGACACCAAGTGTCATGTCCAGTCTTTCCTTGAACACCCATTGGAACGGTGACTCCACCACCTGCCTGGGCAGCCCATCTCAAAAGTTAATCATCCTTCTTCCTAGTCACTATTTGCAACTAGTGCTAAGCAAGTAACCTAGACAATCGTAGAATGTTAAGAGATTGGAAAGAACCTTAAAGATCATTCAGTCCCAACATCCCCATGCCACGGACAGGGACACCTCTCACTAGACCAGGTTGCTCAAGTCTTATCAAAACTGGTTTTGAACAGTGCCAGGGTTGGGGCATCCACAGCCTCCTTAGACAACTTGTTCCAGCATCTCAACATCCCTGATAGTAAAAAAATCCTTCCTGCTATCCAGCCTAAATTTGCCTTCTTTAAGTTTGAACCCATTACTCCTTGTCACTACAGTTCCTAATGAAGAGTCTTTCTCTAGCTTCCCTGCAGATCCCCTTCAGACACTGGTAGGTTGCCTGTTCATTAAATTTACTACAGCAGAGCATTGGTAAAAGGAAGTTAACGTCCTTGTCTTCTTCAGAAACAGAGGAGAACGCCGTCAAGGCTGCTCCATACACAAGCCAAGCCACACTAGACACTAAGACTGCAATACGTCTGTGTGTGCAGGGTTATTTCCTACTCCAAAAGGAGGAAAAACCTTGTAGGGGCTGCTCCTTTCACTGTCAGAAGAACATCTGCGGGTGAAAGGTCATTTTCTACTCCAAAAGAAGAGAAAAACCTTGTAGGGGCCACTCCATCCAGAAGCCAAGCCACATTACACACCGGCATTGATAACACCTGTGGTACACCATCCTCACACACCCATGGTCCCAGCCCTGCCAGACACTCTCCCAACCAGCTACTCCCTGCCACGACACACACACACACACACACACACACACACTTGTGCCAAGTGAACAATGGCTTCTTCTTTATTACAAGGTGTTCTCAAGTTTTATACCCCTAACAAAGTGGGATCTTCAGTCATTAGTTACATCAAACCAGC
>VZSE01006396.1:52413-82276 GCA_013398275.1 Promerops cafer
CCTCCCGCCCCGCCGCGGCTCCGCTCCGGCGGTAGAGGCCCCGCGCCGCGCCCGAGCCGGGGTCGGTGGAGCCCCGGCGGCCTGGCCTTGCTTTGTTTATGTCTTATCTTGGCGCTCCGGGGGTGCCTGGGCAGGGCAGGGCTCCGCCTCAACGCTGCCCCTGCAGCGGGGGAACAAAGGGCCGGGGGGCCGGCACTGGAGCGCCCCCAGGTGCGCCCGGGCTGGGCGGGCGAGCTGCAGGCCGTGGCCCTGGTCCTTGTCCCTGCTATGCCGTCGGTGTGTCAGTATCCCGCTGTTCGCACCTACCCGTCACTCTCTGACCAGCAAGGCCGCCTTTCTGACCAGGAACTTGCATTTCCGCCTGTTTGTTTTTCTCTGTATTTAAGCAGTGCTTGAGTCTCGAGAGACAGAATTCACCGATGAGGTGGAGAATTTTACAGTATCAACCTAAGAGGTGATATATTTATCCCTGGAGGTGTTCAAGGCCAGGCTGGATGGGGCTCTGAGCAACCTGATCTAGCTGAAGGTGTCCCTAGTCGTGGCAAGAGGGTTGGAACCAAATGATTTTCAAGGTTCTTTTCCAGGCCAAACCATTCTATGATACTATGATTTTATGATAAAACTTACTTTTTATGACTTCAGTGTTTGCAGTTATTTTAAAAAATGTCTTTAGGTTATGCTGTCACTCATAGAGCAGCCAAAATGTACTGGACGTTAAACCTGGGTTTGCAGCTACCTGTAGTCTGAGCAGTGACTGTAACACAGATGTGCAACTTGCATTTCTGTGGTAGCTGAGTTATTGGTCAGTTGTTTGAAACCACTGGATTTTGGTTTGGGGCTGGTTTGGGTTTTTCCCCCTCTATACTCAAAATTGCCAAGTAAATACTAGAATGTGAAACTCTGCAATACAGCTGATTGTTGAATAGAAACAGAAATTTTCAGATGTTTTTTCTGTGAGAAGCCAGAGCTGACTGAAGCTCTGATGGTAATGAGTAAGTTCCTGGGGAATAACAGGTTACATTTCTCAATGAAAGTCAAAAAGGATGAGCAAGGGAAATAAATTTATTGTTAGAGGTGAGCAAGTGGCCTGGAAAGTATAGAAGGCAACAATTTGGGAAGAGGTTTTTGGGGAAGTGCTTCATGTAGGTCTGGAATAAGTCACCCAGTTTCTCTTTCCTTCACATTCCTGCCAACTTTTCCATCTTTGTTATGGATAAGTGCTGGCCACTTGTCTTGCTTTTGTCTTTTGACTTGTGGCTTTCTCTTTCAGGTGTGGGGAATGAAATGTCCCAGTATGAGGAAGTCGATGTGTGTTAATACTGGCAAAGAAAAGTTGAGTGAGAGACTCAGTCTTTATAATCTGCAGTCCTGAAGCTGTACCTACCCAGTGCAGCCTGCTCCTATCTGTAGAAATGGTCCACACAGGTCCCTTTACACTTCTCAAACATTGAGCTAATGAGGAGAATCGCTGTATCTCTTTTGGTTAGCAGAAATAGTAAACCATCTTAAACAACATTCTAATGGGTCAGCTTGATTCTGAGATGAATGTATGAAGTTACAGTTTATTTTTACAATTTCATAATTTATGTGGGAATGTGGCTTGAAACAAGACACAGTAAAAAAAAAAAAAAAAGACGAAAGGTGACTATTCCAGCATACATGAAACTTGCAGAAGAGGCAGTGAAGTCTTTTGTTCCTCAGTGAAACTGACAGTGTATAAAGAAGATGCTTTTTTTGCTTGGCTTTCTCTCAAGTCCCACAATGATTCTTGGGAAACGGTTCATTTAGATAGGAGGGTAAAGCTGTCTTAATTACAGTTTATGCACATCTGGGAAGGCCAGTCATTTCCCTTTATGCCAGAGAAGCTGGCTGCTCTTTAGAACTGGTTTAGCCTCCCAGGTTGCTTGCTTAACATTCATACAGAAGTACTTAAACTGGTTTGTCTGTGTTTTGAATAGATAAGGCTTTCTGCAAGTCTGAGAACCTGTTTGGCCTAAGCTGAATGTTTGGTCAGATGGATATAGGGTGAGAAGAAAGTGCTCCTCCCTCTGCCAATTCATGACTTTGATTAAGGAGCACATCACTTAAGCTTTTTACCCTGCATGCCTATGATTTCTCTTCTACTGTGTTTAAGCTGGAGTAAGCTGCTTACCTCTGAATATGTTTTGGTTTATTTTTTAATGTTTTGCCAGTACCCATTTTTGTTGTTAGGCTTTAGCTTGGGGTGTAATTCTTGTTTATTTTTCACCTCTCTGATAGTGTCATCAAATGGCTTCCTAAATAATTTTTTTTCAGGATTTTAAACAGCTGGGTGAGCTTTGACTTCCTACCACTTTAGCAGGTGACCATGATGTTATTTTGAGACAGCCACAGTAGTGGTAACTTGAGCAAAACTGAATGAAGGACTGGAGGCCAAGTACTGGCCTCTCAAAGCTGATTATTTGCACTTTAGCAGTGTTTGCAACCTACTGTAATTGTAGAACTACTGCTCTAACAAAAATCTCCCACAAACCTCCTCTGAGACTATTCTATGCATTATGGGATTGTTACCTAAGATTCAGTTCAGCCAAGGCAGTTCAGAAAAATGTGGCTGTGAGGTATACCTGCAATAATACTAAAGTTGTTTCAGTGTATCTAACAGAGATTGACGGCTTCTTTTTCTTAGTTTTAAAGTTAAGACTGGTTCACATATGAACACACGGGTTTTGGTGTTTGGTTTGGGTTGTTTGTGTGTGTGTAGCATCAGGAGCACTCTCAACTTAGATACATAGCTGAGGCATTTCATAAAATGTGGAGAGCTGTCAAACATGGCTGTGCCAGTTACACTTTAATGTGTCTGAAATCATTGTGATGGCTACAGGCTTTTGCTATGTAACCTGAGAAGTTTTCTAGCATAGAACTGAGATATGATACTGAAAAGATTGCTTAGCATTGGTATGTAAACAGGAGGATTCCTAAAAGAGGTTGCTGCTAAGTGGTTGTAAGTAGTAAGTTGATGTGGAGATGTTGTGACCTTTCTTTCATTATGATAAATATCTCTTATTTTAGTATGTGCTGCCTCCACCAAGCTGCATCTTGCCTGCTTGCTTTCTTTTCCAACCCTCAAGGCCAAATAAGGTTTCTGTTAAAACTTTTATCATAAGTGAGAACTTTCTAAACACTGCAAGGCTCCTGTTTCAGCATCCCCCATTTTATAAGCACTTTGGTCATTTATGTGGTATGAGTCCTTTGACCTTTCCCTCTTTTTGGCTGAAAAATCTCCTCAGTATAGTGTATCTCTGTCTTCTATGTCATGGCCTATCCCCATCTGTAAGGATTTATCTATGGTAATATGAAGTATAGAGGCCATGTGACCAACTACTGGAGCAGATTCCTCAAGACTGCTGCTTGCAGATGCTTGATAGGCACCCTATTCAAAGAGAAATTACTGGGGGAATTTACTAGGGAGACTGTTTTTCCCCCCTCTCCAGTTATATTCTTTTTAGATTATGCCGTTCTTGATCTCTGTGCATTGGCGTGTTTAAGTACTCCTCTGGTTTCCTGTAGATGCCAAGATTGTAGGCAACTTGCTATACCTGTTTAAATTGTTTCTTCTTCCACTCCTTGACCACTGACCATGAAGTTGTAGTTTCATTTTCTTCTGATAATATAGTAGCATCAGCATGTCTTACCTCTTGAAAAGAAAACGTATTTCAGGAGTGGTTGATTGCGCTGATGATTACAGTGAATCAGGTAAACTATTCTGTTTGAGTACAGTGTGCTGCCGTTCAGAGGGCAAAAAAACTTGAGGTTGTCAGCAATCATGGAACATGGCTTGAGGAACCTGGCGGATCACAGCCCTTGTAACTAATATGAAGGATCAGTAGGCTGAGCAACCATTTTTTTATATTTTATGACCTCTCACTAGGATAGTAAAGAATCTGTTGTGCCAGCTTTTAAAGGGATAGTTGTCTATGACTGTGATATTCTGAGTGTAATATTCACCATGTTAGAAGGAGCTGGAGTATCTAGCACCAGTATTGGGTAATAGGGATTTTTTTAACATGTTGCTGAGAGGTCAAGCAGAAACAGGAACTTCTCCTCAAGATTATATTGAAAAGCAAGTGATAGAAGGCTGATAACATAGGAGTATAATAATTTAAGGTAATAGGGTATGGTTTGTATATGTTCCTTACCATCCCCCCCATCTTTTAAGTCAACCTGAGAAAGAAAGACTGAACACAGAATTTGGAGGTGCAAGCATTATTCATCATGCATGCATTTTGACACTGTTAGATTTTCATTCTTTGGGGCCTTGTCCCAGATTCTGCTTTTTTTTCTATTTTCTCCTTCCTGAAGAGCTGTTCTATACAGTGTACATTTACAGTAGTTCTCTGAAGAAAAAAAAAATTTTGATATAATTTAGTGTGTGCTCAATTTCAGCTCCCAATTCTGCCCCCTTTTTTTTTGCTGAGGGGTTGCGAGATGTTGCTTGGAGAAGAAGCAGACTTTGCTGCTAGGAGCTGTGAACCTTAGAGAGTGTAAAGGAAACAACTTTTCTGTTAATTTGTTAATATTAAAGTGGGAGGTGTGGAGAGAAACCTGTTTCTGTCTTCTCTGAAATACTTAAACACAGATGTTTCAAAGAGATTAACTCAAACTGTGAATTTTGCACAGCTCTCTGTCTCAATTGAGACATTTTGGGGCTTGTAAACTTTGAGATAATACTCTGTCATTCTGTTCTTCCTGGACCATTAGAAATCTTTGCTGCAATGTGTTAGACTTCTGTACAGCAATTGCAGACATTCAAGTTGAGCCTTGGGCCTCTCCTCTATCCCCTGCTACACAATTGCACTTTCTTGGCTGACTCTTTAGTGTGGTCGTTTAGAAGGGTCTTTGCCTGGATTCTGTTTGTGAAGTGCCCCAAACTCAGAACCTAAGTCTGGAGTTGTTGAATCATTTTAATTTGCAAGTCCTAGTGATTTATTAAAAAAACCCCCAAACAACAGCGAGGTTATTTGCCACATGGCAACCAACACTAGCACAAGGTTACAGCACAAATGCATGGTTGGAAGTGAGGGGAAGAGAGTAGTAGTGTCCTTGTGGCTTTTCTTGCCAATAGCCTGGCAGGTCCTGCCATACAGGAAAGGGAGAGGGATTAACTCTTGCCTCAACCACTGGTAGTGGTTTCCTGCCCTGCAGAGTATGCTTGTATTGTTTTTCTGTCTGCCTTGCCGTACGTGACTTAAATCATTCCCTCCCGTGAGTTCCTTAGTACTGCTCATTCAGGGCAGAGAACAAAGAGACAGCATGGAAAAGAGAAGGGTTTCGGTGAAGGGAAAAGCTCTCTAAGGTTAAGGGTGGGGAAGTCCAACCAGCGCTCCACTCCTGCCTGTGGCAGGCAGAAGCTTCTGAAAGGATACAAAGCTGGAGTTGTGTTTCAATACAAGTAGCTGGGGCCACAGAGGGGATGGGAGCTTTTCCAAGGGGGCACACAGGAAATGTTTTTGAAGTGGTGCAGGTAGTGGATCAACTATTGCACAAGAAGATGCATTGTAAATCTGATAATAATGTGCTTTAGCCCTGGAATTCCTAGTGCTCTTTCATGCCGTTTAGCTCCAATTTTCTTTGCAAAAGTGTGTCATGCTGGAAGTGTAGTGCTTTGTATCTTTTGTGGACCTCCCATTTGAAGCTAAGGCTCTCAAGGTAGCTAAGTTAGGATACTTAAACAAAAAATGCATATTTAACCCCACATGATTTATGTTTTGGGGACAACAGATCAGGGAAGTGAGCATCTGTAATTTATTCACTGCAGTGTTGCAAAGTATTAAATGAATTACAGCCTTTCCTACATTTCAGGATTACGTAAGATAAATCTTTGAGTGAACTTGTTTTCCATGGCATAGTTTCACTTCAGTGTAGGAATAAGTAGAAATAAGTGTGTGATTAACTGCAACAGAATTTATGTGTGGGGTCATAAATAAATTTATGATTTATTTTTTGTGTGTGTTTGGTTTTGTTTTTTTTAATTCTACTGCCCGATTTGTGGCTAGGAAAAAAAGCCCAGCATGACTTGATCACGCTGGCAGGGTTAATGATTTTATTTTGTGGACAATGTCAAAAGATGGCTGCCTATTACATGGTGGCTACTGCCTTTTTTTAATGAAATTTGGTCAGCCTCTGAAAAATCTTATTCTGCACAGAATGCCATGAAGTTCGGGTAATTGTTTGTTGAAATATAAAAAAGGAAAAGGAGAAGACCTGAACTGCAAGATATGCTAATTTTAGTGGTGTGCTATACATCTGTTACCAGTTCTAGAATCTGTTAAGTCTGAAATTTCTTAACCTGGTGAAAACTTAGTGCCAGCTTTCTCTTAATCTTATCTTTTAGCTGCTAAATCTTTCTTACTCGGGATCCTGTGAAAGCCTGTGTTTCCACACTGACGAGAAAGTTTGTGCAGATGATATTTCAGTAGAACTTAGTGTTCTTGGATTCATCTTCTGTGCTTTCAGGGAAGAGAGGTCTTTCTTTCACTTGTCAATAGAGACTGTTTCTCATGTGAATTACAGCTGCAAAGGTTGGAACTGTGGGCTTTAAATAGTTGTTATTATTCTTCTGTATTTTGCAAGGGGAAGGCTATAGTCTATTTTTTACTATTTGTTGTTCTGTTTTTGTGTATTTTTTTTTTCTGTTTGCTATTTGTTTCATTGATTAGTTTTGGGTTCTTTTTTTGTTGGTTTTTTTTTGGTTGGTTGGGTTTTTTGTTTAAGTAATATTAGAAGTATGTATAAATTTAGAAAGTATCTCTAGCTAGCCGCTAGCCAAGAAGTTAATTGACTTTACTTGGCTCTGGCCCTTACATAAATGCTGTTATTTATTTTAGTATGGATGCTTTTGAGTACGTTTGCCCAATGTTCAGGTGTCTAGTAGCTTAGCCATCTTCAGAATAAAAAGGTTTTCACTCTTTTGTTCACTGAGCTCCATTCTGCTATTTGTGTTGAACATCTACTTCTACAGAAGTTTCATTATCCTTCTTTGGTGAAACTTCATGTGTCCCAATTCTATGGGCTGGATTACCATCTAGGCTTCTGTGAGTCAGAGTGCTGAAGGTAGAAAATATCCTACTTCTGTGTTTAGTATGACATCATTATAAGTGTGTTTTTTTGTCTCTTCTGGGCAGTAGAGATGGAAATTTTTGTATTCTATAAACAGAGGAAGCTGCTGGTTCCTGGAAGTCCTACCTACCATTTGTGTTTTGGATTGGGTTTTTTCCCAAAAAAGGAAAGAAGATACTTCTAGTCTTAAATGGCACTTTTGAAGCTTTCTAGAATTCATTGGTGCTTGGTGCATTGTGAATGTACGTATCACATAAATGTGATTGCATTGATTTAATGTTTGGCAATTTTGCACTTTATTAGTAGCTTGTATTTTGAAAAGAGAAAGCGTTGACTGCTACCTACTACTTTTAAATAAAACATTAAATAAATGAAGGGTTAGAAAGAACTGTTGGTTTATGGTGCTGTTTAGGCCTTCCTATTATGTATTCTATAGCTTCATTTTATCTTCATTACAAATGCTGTTTAGAAGTCTTTTTCATCAGTTGGCTTATCTGGCTTTCAGCTGAAAACCGGAATACATCAATTTTCACCACAGGAGTTGGTGAAAATGTCTTCTCATTAATGTTTCCAAAATGGTTAAACCAAAAACCATTCAGACTTGAGACTCTGTTCATTGTATCTTAATAATTTGTCATACTTGAACTGGTCAGCAGCAATTTAGTGGCAATGCCGGGACAGTGCAGTAGTAACTGGTCTGTGCTGTAGTGGCTCTCTCATCTCTTAAGTCCTTTAGTAAGTAAGCTTTAGTAAAGGTGTCTCTTCTGCTTTCTGCACTGTGTTTCTGCAAAGGAAATATTTAATATCTGAAAAGGTGTCACGTTGAATAAATATTTTGATTGAAATATTTAATGGCTTTGACCTATTCACATATTTGGGGTTAAATACAATATATATTACATGAGAGGCAAATTAATAAAAAATTAATATTCAAGTCCTTCCCCAGAAGAATCCCCACCCTGACCAGTAATGTAAAAACTTTGTCATTTCATTGTTGGGCTAATTGAGCAGCTAACATTACAGCTGGATTGCATAGTAACTTTTGAGACTGTAGTAATGAAAGTCTGACAACCTGAAAATCAGTGGAAACATTCACAAATTCAAATCTTGTAATAAAGCTGCTGCTTGTTAGAGAATCTGTTTCCCCATTGTTTGTTTCATGCAGTCTGCTGTTATCTTGGAAAGCATGAAAAAACAGCTTAAGCCATGACTGTGCAGGCAGAAGATAGCAGTGCTACCAACTGTGAGGAGAAAAATGGGCAAAGAAACCTTAGGGTCACCCAAAAGGACAAGATCTGCTTTTAGGATGGGAATCCACTTCTAATTTGGAAGGACTGTCTCAATACAAGAATTTTACATCTAAGGAAGAGCAACTGTGTGTATCACTTAATTATCTTGCTGTTGTGAAAAGAATTGATATTCTGGTTTCCTCCAAGCATTGAAGCTGAGTAAATGTCATTTTAGTGAGATTCTTGCAGATTTTGTAAGTGATACAGGATTAATGTGCAAGGACAGAAGTGGAGTATCCAACCCATCTTATTCTTCTCTGCTAGTGCACTCTTTGCATCCAGCCTAGTGAGGCTGGTTCCTTTCTTGTCTCCTGTCACAGCCACTTCTCCCTGTCTTGTCTCTGTGATTTATTTCTTCTGTAGTGGCATGGCATTGTTCTTGGCTCTGCATAGCAACCATCTGTAAGCTTGCATAGTCAGTTCCAAAAATATATGAAAAATAGTGGATAAATAATTCTGAAGTGGTGGTGTCATGGTTAAACCCTTGTTGGGAATTAAGGATCACACAACTACTCACTCATTCCCCCCCATTTCCCTGCCAGTGGGAAGAATGGGAAAGAAAAGGTAAACCTTGCAGGTTGACATAAGACAAATTTAATCATTGAAACAAAATAACACAACAATAATAATAATAGGCTAGAAATAACAAATATAGAATAGTACTAATAATGAATATAACACAGTACTAAATATGCTAATAATAATCATTGTTAATAATAATAATGGTAAGGAGAGGAAAAGAGAGTGGCAAAACCTGACAGAAACAAGCGGGTTGATCAGAATCTGTGGACCTGTGCTGAGTTTGTCCCCCATCAGTGACTGGGGAGTGCTTTGCTTGGATAAATTGGAAACAGGGTGTTACTGTTTGTTGTGTATGCGCTTAAGGTAACCAGTCATGCAGAGTTTTATCTGCTAAGAACCACTAATAGCAATTTCGGGTATTATTACAAAAGAATACTTAAGAGGTTTATTACTTAACTGCATCATTAGTAAAAACCAAGCTGTGTATATAGTCACTGTACAAAGAGCAAGTCTTTCATTATCCCTTAGTGTTGAGAAGGAAAAGGTCATTGAGAATTTTTTTTGTCTTTGAGGTAAAATTGGTTTGCTATGGGGTTTTTTTACTTTTTTTTTTCCCCATCAAGTTTCATGGGATGCTGGATTCTCCATCACATTTTTATCCTGGTTTTCTTCTACTGTCTTTGATAATAGAGTGTTTGTCCAGTTCACTGACCTTCATATCAAAAGGTTTTTTTATGAAATATATGTTTGCATCCTATCCCTAGCAGCTAACAAATCCTCAATAGTCATGTATGTAGTCAGGAACTCTAAGTCAAATTTTCTAAAGTATTGTCTTTCTGAAGCAATTATTTAGTCCCCAGTGATAGCCTCCTTTGCATTGTAACAGTGACCTGTTAATTCTTATTCTGAGGTTTGTATAAAACTTGACTGTTCATGTCCATGTGGATCAGAGATCTGGATTAATATTTAATACAACTGAAGAACGCTTTTCTCTCATTGTGTGTTATTTGATGGAAGGTATGAAGGCCTACTAGACCTAGTGATTGAGCCAAGTGGCTGGGGTTTTTCACTTTACCCCTTTCTTTTCCCCAGAGTCTTGTGTGATAGGATCGTAGAATAGTTTGTGTTGTAAGGGACCCCTAAATGTCAGCCCCCGCTGACAATGTCAACTCCAGCCCCCGCCCCCATCTTTGGGCAGGGACATCTTCAACTAGATCAGGTTGTGCAGAGCCTAGCCCAGCCTTACCTGGGGATGGGGCATCTACCACTTCTCTGTTCCAATGTTTCATCACCCTCATAATAGAATAATTCTACCTTACCTAGTCTGAATCTAAGATTTTTCAATTTAAAATAGTTACTGCTTTTCTGGTTGCTACAGGGCCTATTAAAAAGTGTGTCCCCATTCTCTGTTTAAGTGCTGAGGTCTCCCTGAAGTCTTTTCTTCTCCAGGCTGAACAACTCCAACTCTCCCGGCCTTTCCTCATAGGAAGAAGGCCCTACTCAGGGCCTGCTCAGATGTGTCCGTGTCTTCCTTGTACGAAGGATCCTAGAGCTGCACATAGTACTAAGAGTGGTGGGGTCTCCTGAGAGAGGAGTAGAGAGGTAAAATCACCTCCCTTAACCTGCTGACCACAGATGTTTCTGATTACTGTTCAGCCTCTCACCCACCAGCACCCCCAACTCCTTCTCAGCAGGGCTGCTCTCATCTGTTCATCCCCCAGCCTGTGTTGATAGGGGGGGTTGCCCCAACTCAGATGCAGCACTTGGCCTTGAACTTCATGAGATTCATGTGTGCCCTCAGACATGACATACAGGCTCCATGCATCAGTTCAAGAAGTGGAGAAAAACCCCAGTAGTCATAACAGCAAACAGGAATTAATTTTCAGTGTTGTGGAACTATCAATGAGGACTGCATTTGCAAGCACTCAAGAAGTAGGAGCAGTTCCTGCAGGAAGGGAGAGAAGTCTTCCAGGAGGAGATACATCACAATACACAGGAAGAGCACTGTTTTAACAGCTGTTACTGAATAGCTGTTTAGAGGCACACACACATTTGCTTCTTTGTCTCCATAGCTGGAACTCTGTGTCTTGCCACATTCTTATCATTCGCTGCATTCTTACCATTTTCTCCCTTTTGGAAAGTGAACTCTTACTTTCCTAGAGGGGTTTAGTATATTGTAGAACTGGCAGTGGTATAGGAGATTAACTTTGATGTAAATTTGAAAAGCTGTTTTGTGTGAGGTTTTTTGAAAAACATTTGTTGCTTTCATATCACTGAAGAGTAATTTCTGAAACATAAGAAAAGTATATAATTCTTTATTTTTTAAGATTTGTATAAATGTTTTATGGCATAAATTTGACACAACTGAAATATAAAAGCAAAGACATTTATTATAAAATTTAAATGTGTATGAAGATAAAAGTCACATTAGGTTAAGTCTTTCTGTCTGTTCTTTGCTAACTACAAAAAACATTATTTCCTTAATGGCAATCTTGAATGTGTGTCTGTGGGAGTAAGAAAGAGTTCAGATAGGTTACCTGAACCTTAATGACAGTTTTGACCTTTTCTCCTATGTAAAGTGTTGGGGAAGTATGATGATAAAATTATATACAAAATAACATAAAATGTGAATCTTGTTTTCCTGTGTTTTGGAAATAGGCTTGGTCATCTTTCTTTGACCATCACTGTAGCGGTATCATCTACATACACTTCTGTTTAGTCAAGGAAGTGTTTCGTATATCAAGTTACAAAATAAATCTAAAACACCCTGGTTAGTTTGCACTTTGAAGACCTTAATTATGTTGCTGTTGCTTATTTGAAAAGAACATTTTACATTGTCTACTTCTGAAAAACCGTAACAGTAGTAGTTCTTAAGTGATTTTTTGATTTGGCTCTCATGCAGCAAAGTGACTTCAATTTCCATTATTTAAACATATAATACACAAAATTAGAAAAAAGTTTTCATTGTCTTTGCTTGAAAATTTTATCTTTTTAGCATCTTGAACTTCTTCAAGCATAAGCATCCACAATGTCATTGCAGCCCTTTTTGTTGTAATGAAAGTATTATTTATTGTTTAATATGTTGCTAAGTTGGGGACTCAGAGTTGTCTCTGTATTCCTTCAGCAGTGTTGCTACAAATCAGACTACTGGTAAATTCAGTTTTCTGGCAAAATAGCAATTCTTTATTGTATCCTGTTATGTTGTGTATTCATGCGTGGGTTTTTTTCCTCACCCACTCACTCTGATTTTCACCTAGTGTCCTGACAATCTGTGATGGCTTCTTGATTTTCTGGAGAAGCAGCTGTGGAGGTTTTTTTAAGTAGCTCAGAGCATGCTGTAAGAAAATCTGAATCAGGAGTGCAGAAGTCACTTCTGTTTTTTATGCCACTCAGTAATTTACTCACATGCTTTTGGAACATGGACATCATTTGTTACTATTGACTGGTCGCAGTTGATCAGGAAACATGCTCTGAGAGCTCAGTTTTTGACTCTTCATGGATATAATTGCTTTTCTTTTTCCCTAGTTGAGTGTTAGTATTTTTCTCCAGAATAAAGGGGAAAAAAGGAAAATTCACCTAGGTGGCTGTACTCCAGATTAATGTTAAATGGCATTGGTAGACTGCCTACATGACTTATTGTACCTTACATGACCTAGACTGTTTATACCTATTCCAAAGGTATAAGGAGAATCTGGTTATTGTGCACCTGACTTTTTGAGAGCCTTCTCAGAGAATGACCTTCAGAATTTCCCACTGAAACATGAATTGTCTTTTATTGTAATATACACATATAAAGGGTATTTATTGGGAAATGACTTACCACTCTTACTCTTTCAAATGCCACTAAAGGATGAATGGTTATACATTATGTTCAGAAAAAAAATGATTGATGTATCTAACGTTTATGTACTCTGAAGCTGCAAGTGCTCTTGTAGACTGTCTTATCCCTTGTGTGTATGAGTAGTGCTTTCTACAAATAAGCCCAAGCTTCCCCTAGGAGGAGGATAGTAGCAGACAGCACTAGGCAGATACCCTCCAAATAATACCATAAAAATTATTTTTGCAAACTCATCCATATAATTTAAAAATAATGTTACTTTAAAGTAAATTATCAAAGAACTTAAACCAGTCCTGAAGTGGACTGATTCTTCTCACCAAGACAGCAAGGAAGAAAAGAGCTTTGCTATGGACTGTGCTGGCTGTCACTGTGTTAATACAGCAGCATGAAATATTCAGAATTCTAGTAGTGTATAGTCCAGTTAGGATTTAGCAGCATTGGGTTCTTCTCTTCCACCTGATAGTGGGGAATAATCAAGTTTGGAATATGTATGTCAATCTACATTTCATCTTCTCATTGTGGGGAACTGATGAGTGTTCTGTGGCATCAGTGTTCCTTCTAAAAACTGAGTTTCTTACTTTTGTTGTTTGAGAGAGTGTACTTGAGTATATACACAGGAATATATGGAAGGACTTGAATGCACTGATGATTTGCAGTAAGTAGGAAATGTGGTAGAAAGTTTGCGTTTTGGAGAATGTATTACTAGTTTTTTGTTAGTTTGTTGAGAAAACAAGGATACTAAGCTCCGTTCGTTTCTTTAATGGCTATTAAATATAAAGCTTTTTAAACCTGACATGAACATTAAATGTGTGGAGTTTATTCTGTTTGCTATTTGGTAGCATTTTTTTTTCAAACTTCTGGAAATTCCTTGACATTGAAGGAAATGAGGATAACTTTTTCCTTTCTCCCACAGATCCAAACATTTAATGTTGAGGCACCATGCCAGACCGTGGAAGATTTAACGAGTGGGGTTGTGATGGCCCAGGTTCTTCAAAAAATGTAAGTAATTGTTTACTTAATGAATTAAATACAGAAGTTTTTTTATCTGTACATTTTTATATATTTATATGTGTTTTACCGTGGCTGGTATTCCCTATGGATGTGGCTTAGATGGTACTTTAAATTGGAACATGACTAATGATTTTTTTCTCTGTAATTTACAGATAACTATCTTAAATGAAAAAAAAAAAAATTGTTTTAGCAAAGAGTTTATTCAAGTGTCAACTTACTGGGAAATAAGCTGAATTAAAACTAACAGATTCACTCTTAAAATTGAAATCAGTGCAAGGTAAGGTAATTGGCCCTGATCATTGTTTGAAACTCTAGTCTGTAGTGCTAGAATTAGTTTAATGTAATAAAACTTCCATGATAAACTGAATGGAACTGTCAGTTTAGTTGTTTGCAGCTGGAAGTACTTTACAGTTTGCTTCCACTACCCCTTGTCTGTTCACTAGACACCACTGAGAATATGTGAGGGTATAAAGAAGGAGCCATCGGGTTATTTATACACAGGATTGGTAAGGTCCTACTGAGCCTTCTCTTCTTGAGGCTAAACAAATAGCTCACTCAGTCTCACCTCATTTGACAGAAACTGCAGTGTGTTAATCATCTTAATCGCCCTTTGCTGAACTTCCATGTATGTCCAGGTGTTTCTCTTACTGGGCAGTCCTGGGTGCAGCAGTTCAGATATGGTTTTAACAGATCTGAGCAGTTCCTCCCTTGGCCTGCTGGCGGCGATCTTCCCAACACAGCCCAGGTTTGTTGGCCTTCTTTTCTGCAAGGACACCTTGCTGGAGTGTGTTCCACTTGGTTTCTGCCTAGTTTCTTGTCTGCAAAGCTGTTTTCCAACCAGCTGGCCCCCAGTATATACTGGTGAATAGGGTTTGTTTGCACTTACCTTTTCTGAAACATGTAAGGTTCCTTTCAGCTTGTTTTTCCAGCCTGTCGAATTTCTCCTAAATAGCAACGCAACTATCAGGTGTTTCAAGCACTCCTTCCATTTTTATATTACATGAAAAATTGCCCTCTGTCCCAAAATCTAGACCCCTATTAAAGACATTTAATAGTATTGACCCCTTGGATGTGCAGCTAGTGAACTGGCCTCCAGCTGGATTGCATGCCTCTGAAACCTTTGAGCCTTGCATTTCAGCCATTTTTCAGCCCACTTTGCTATCCCGTTACCCCTGTAAGGCTTACTCAGTTCTATAGTTGATCAGGCAGTCTATAGCAGGAATCTGTAGCAGTGTCACTCATGTTGATCTGCTTAGTCATTCTGACCAGTAATCTCTCAGCTGGCTCATATCCATCCTAAGACAGCTCATGCATTCCTGCTGTTCTGTCGCAGGAAGGGTGTCTCTCTGTAACTGCCTTCGCAGCTTATTCTTCCTAAAAAGCCTGTATATATTCATGGCAGCAGCCTTTGCATGTGAGCCATCCTACCACAACTTCATGATCCCAGTGAGACTGTGACCGTGTAACTACATATAGAACTCTGTTTCTTCCTGATTGTTCTCCATGCTGCATGCATTGGTGCACAAGCATTCCACATATGCATCCAGTCTTTCTGAAGAATGAAGCGTTCCCCAGTGTGTTATTCTTTAGGCCTATTCTATATTCATGTGTGTATGCTTGAGGTGATTCCACTTTACCCAGACCTGTTACATTGACGGTGAGGTGTCTTTTGTTCGTATCATTCCTCACCCCTAATTCTTCAACAGAGTTCACTACTTTGTCACTTAATGTTCGTTTTTCTGTTGTTCCTTGAATAAAACCATTCTTACCACCTTGGCCTGTTTGTGAAGACACGTCTGCCCACCGTAGTCTGGTGGATCCTGTCCCTTCCAAGCAGTCCTTATTATTAAAAGGGTTTAATGGCTATCAAAACCAAAACTTTGTTGCCAGCACTGTATCACAGCTGGTTGTTGACTGGCAGGATCTATCTGCTGCTCAAACCTCTTCCTCACTAACTGGTGCAACAGAGGAGAACACCACTTGAGCCTTGACCATAGCTTCCAAAGCCACATAATCACACTTGGCACTTTGCAGGTTTCCCTAGCTGTACAGCTCATGCCCACGTGGAAGAGCAGAAGGAGTAATAATGTGAGGACTGGACAAGCTGCACCAGCCTTTCAACAATGCCAGGAATTCAAACCCCGAGCAAGCAATAGCCCTTCTTGATGTCAGTCAGAAGATGAGGGTCCTCCATCTTGCGCTAGCATTTAGCACTTCCCTCTTGTGCTGCTGTGTGGCTCAGGTGTACTGAACACAGATGATTTGTTTGACAAAGCTCCTAGGGCTGTAACTGCTATGAGGGCACTGAGTCTGTCTGTAGCTGCAGATTCTCAGGAGCAGGAGCCTTCCTCCTAATGAGAGAAGGAACTGCCAGTTCACAGGAAGAATAAAAAAGGGGAAAAGGGAAATCTCAATGTAGTCAAATACTTCAAAGCAAGACTTTTTAGCATGTGGTTCTGAGATACTATTTTCAGCTGATGAACTGATACTTTTAAAATAAATATACAGTACAAATATTGTATTTCTGTAGCATGATTTTAAAATACTTAAAGATACCTAAACAATTTATAATTCTTTCTTTATGTCCTATGTAATAATTTGGACATGCCAAAGTTAGTATTCAACTATCTTAATTTATGGTAGTTGTGCTTCAGATTTAACATTTTGCATACTTACGTAATGAACAGACATATTCTCATGCTGAAATTTAGCAACGGTATTGCTAAATCTTGACTGCATTCCTGTTGAGGTAAACTTTGAAGAGCAGCAGCAATCTGATCTGTTGTACAACAGGGATGATAACATGAAAAATCTTTGAGAGAAAATACTGCTTTTTTTGTTTTTCTTTGTAAAACAGAATAAACAGAAGGTAAGTAGTATAAGAAGTGTAACAGAAGATTAGTCTAATTGATTTTTGAAGTAGAAACCAAGGATTGTAGAATAGCCAGACATTTTTTCTTTCCCTGGATGTGAGATGGGAATACAGGTCAAATACAGGGGTTGGCATTTGTATAGCTGACTAGAAAACAGATCAGAAGCATGTCGACAAAGCCATTCTGAATATTCTTTCTTTCAAACAAAACTAAATTCAGCACTAGCGGTGAAATCCTCCTTTTGGTCCTTTGAACAGATACAACAGGATGACTACTTCACTGGGAGTCAGGGCATGTTCAACAATGTCAAGCAAGTCTAGAGCAGGCTTTTTTGCTTTTTTTCCTTTGACATTAGCAGCATGGGTTCCCACTCTGTCCCAAGAAAGACAGTCATGTAGAATTTTTGCAGGAAGACAGCTGCATGCTTAAGGTTATTTGGAAAAGTCACGCAGTGATGTTAAATAGCAAAGAGCAAGCCTGAAAGCACCGTGTCACTGTGGACATTATCATTTGCAGTGAAAACTTGAGTAGTTGTCTTTGACATGAAAATCTCTCAAAAAGTTAATCTTCAAAGGAGAAATGTGTTGTTTTGACTGCAGACACAACTTAAATGCCGTTACTCTTATTCTATTGAGAAGGATAAACTACTGTTTTTGTAATTTTTGCAATTTTTCAGGGAAAAATTAAAATTGGGTGTTTCTTAGTATAGTTACTTCCTGTTAAAGTTTCTTTTTAAGTGTGCATTCTTTGAGCCTAATAACAATGGGAGGTTAATTAGGTAAGGGTAGAGAGGGGAGAGTTCTGGCAACTTTGTATGCATCAGGATTTTAGTATAGTAAATTAATTAATGTTTAAAAAACAGCTGAAAGAGCAGATTAATGTATCCAGTAAAGAAGAGCATTGATGAAAATTTAAAGGTGTTGGGGTGATCCAGTGATCTGGATATATTTCCAGATAAGGGAGTGAGGATAGCATTTCTTCCAAAAAACTTAAAGGTTTAATAGTGAATTATTTCTTTTTTTTTTTTTTTCCTTACGTCTTACCTTCATAGGAAGAGTCCACAGTATGTATGAGGATCGGAGATAGCAGGTCATGATGAGGAACAGTTTTTGAGAGATCCCTAGCTTAGGGAATTAGTTGTTTTAGACATACGTAAAATTTGCATGAAACAGAACTGTAGGATTTAGTGAGAAAAAGGAAGAAAAGAGGAAAGTGAAGAGGAAGAACATTGCTTGCTCATCAGCTGATAAAAACCAGCTGTGCCTTGTAGCAAGTGGAAGGGGCTAACAGTTTCTTCTATGGTTCTTAATTTTTTGTACATCATCCTCAATATTTTTTGCACTCAAAATAGCAGCCTATTTCTACATAAGTACCAGACGTCACAACAAATCTAGCAGAATTTTCTTTAACAAAATTGCTGGAAGAAGCTCTGAGAAGAAAAGGTTACCGAGGAAATTACTGACACCTTCAGAAACTTTTTACTATTGATGTAGTGTGTGATAGCAAATACCAGAAATGTAACCAAGCATGAACATTTTGCTTACTGTCTCAGCTGTTAAAAACAGGTGTTTGGTAAATTCCTGAAGGACATTTTCTTCTTTTATAGAATTAAAACTTTATCTTTGAATTTCAGCTTAAAGTACCATTGAATGTAATTCTCTAGTGCTAACTGTATTATCTTGGAGGAGGAAATTCAGCCTATGCTTTAGCTTATCTTCTGTGTGTTATTTTGTATGATTCATTGTTTCTGTTCAGATGTGGTGATCCCTCTGACTAGCATTGATATGAAATACAGTGAGATAAAATGCCTGTTCACATTCAGTGTTGATGATTATTTTAAAGAATGTTGTACTCCAGGATTAAAGAGTGGAAGCAAAAGAAAATGTTTAATTTTTTTTTTATGAGTGGACTATTGGCCTAAAATAGTGTAGCTTGCGCTAGTAGAAGTTCTATAGCTTGCTTCTGAATCACATAGGGGGTTTTTTTTGTGTGTAGCTTGCACTGATGTTACTTATGTTTTCACTGTCTACGGATATCTCTAGAACAGCACAATTTCCTGTTTTATACTACGTTTTAAAATTTTCCTTTCATCCCACTCTGGAGATTATTTAATACCAGGTGTCCCTCTTGTTTTGATTCTTTCTTCCTCTGTCATACTGGCCTTGGTAAATGCAAGAAAGGGTATATATTTTCTTTTGTCTTCTGTGCATTGCGCCCTCTCAATGAATTATTCATTTGTTGTATTATACGTTGCAACACACTGTGTGTGTTTTGACACATGCAAAACACAAAAGCCATGCTTTTGTATATCACTGGGGGAGGGAAATTTTTATAAACATGTTTTTTGAAGCAGCTTACTGTGCCACTGTTAAAATGAGTAATAATCATGAGTTATACTACATGCTCTGTGGGTTGATTTTCTTCAGAAGAGTATTTCTGTCTCTTGGCATCTGTGATGCAGAGAGATGATTGCTTAAATAAAGGAAAAATTTGCATACAAAATAAGATGGAGATGGTATAAATGAGCACTGCTGAAAACATCACATGAAGTGATAGAGCATTAGTAACAGCACAAGTATCTTGTGCTCTGAAGAAAAGTCCCAGTTATCTGCAGTACTACTGAGATAGTAGGCAGCAATCAACTGATATACAAAGACCTTTCTAAACCTGAAAGTTATCCGATGCTAGTGGTATAAGTTTGGATCTAGGCTCAGGAACTTACTAAATTCAAAATACTTAGTTCATGCATGAGTCATCTCATGGTAATGAAGGTGCTGCAGTCAATTTTCTGATAGTTTAGCTGCTCACTTCTCAGACATACATTTTCATATTTGCTTAGGTGGTGGTTTTTCAAACACTAAGAAGAATGCTGTTGTTTCCAGATGAAATGGCCTAAGGTAGTTAAAGAACTCTGACTTTGATTGAATCCTGATCCTCAAAAATATAGTGAAGGGAGACTTGTTTGCAGCAAAGGCTGTGAATGATCCAACATCTGGAAGCGTCTTTTTAAGAGTATGTTTAGAAATTCTTGTGGAAAAGTTTTTATTTCAAGTTTGATTTCCAATAGTTTGTTATATAGAGAGAGCATTGCTGTTGGTATTACTAACGAACTTTAGTTAGACTTTTGAAGAGAAAGAAAATTATAGTGGTAGGTGATTTAGGTTAAGGAAAGGATGATCATTCTAGATTTGATTGGTGTTGATACCCAACCTGTTGCTTTTCTGCTTATTGTATTCCTGGCAAAGTGTTTTTGTAGTGTGCTATTAATTATTGTGTGACCTGTATGAAGGTTGTCTAAAAAGAATTTTTGGTGCTGTTTTGACCACTGTTACGTGATGCTGATTTCCACTAGATTGCTTATCAGCTGCTGGACCGTTGGATGCTTCCATGAGGTTTGTATACATACATATTAAAAAACAAATGGGATCTGTGGAAGAGGACTACCACACTGAGTTTAGATTTATGTCTCAGGGACCTTCCTTAAGTAAGTCTGATGACATATATAAGGGTTTAGGTAGCCTATGACTTTCATCAAGACTGTAAAAGACAGTTGCTGGTCCATGTATTACTTTTATTGCAGTAGCAGCTGAGAAAAGAATCCAGGCTTCCAGAATGAAGTGAGATGGACCTGATTCTGAAATCTTGCTACAGTTCCTCACCTGATGCCCTTATTGGTGCTGTTATTGTTGAAAACTGGATATGCAATATCAGCTACCTAGTCAGTCCAAATATAATTTTGCTTGTGGGATGTTGTTTATACTTACCCATGTTGTTTCTTAGAACCATTATTTACCATGAAAATGGTATGTCAAGGATTGATATGGATCCATGGCACTGCAGCCTTGGAGCAGGTGAAGATGTTAGTGGCCAAGTGCAAGCCTTAAAATTATAAGGTACAATCTTTAAGGATGTCCTGTTGGGTTTTTTTTTGATGGGGAAGCACGGGTCATATAGCTGCTTTCTCTCTCAGCTGCATAAATATTATAATTGTTTATAATATTATTATTATATTTATAATTATGAGTCCGTTGTTAAGCAAGCTTACTTGTGTGTTGTCAATTCCCAGTAGATCCGTCTGACACACATTAGGATGTTTTTTGAACCCCACACCTAAAATGGGATTTGAACTGTCATTCTTTTCATTAGTGTCCAGATGATTTTGTTGTGACTGAGTGGAAATTAGGCAAATGAAGATTTTTAATTAAGGTTTTTTGAAAGGAGAGCCATTTATTGGCTCATGTAAAAGCAGAATGTGAACTTGATTCCTGTGTCAGAGATCTTATATATACTTGAATCAATGTCATTCTTAGGCGTACTTCTCTTCTTGTGGCAGAGAGGCCATTTGAAAGCTATTTGAAAACATCTGTTTCAAAAACAGATGATAGCCTGGATGAGACATTACTTTTTCTGTTCCGTAATTTAAGATTCTGTCATCTGTGCTAGAACTGTACTGTTATTGAATGGAAGTAATTTGGAGTCATCAACTTAACTAGTAATTAAAGCTGTTCTTCCAGATATATGTTTGCAGATGCCATGTCAAGGGAAATGAAATATGCTGTAATCTTCACCACAGTCTGTAACAAAGTGTGTAAAAATAGCAAGGAAAATATGTCAGCAGAGAAACATTGCTGTTTGTGATCTTTCTCCACTGCTGTGTATTGTAGTTGTAATACAGCTTGCAGACCTTCATGCATTGTGAAGATACTGTGGAGAAGATGGAATACACCATGTACTATGCATCAGACGCAAAGTGTGGCTGCAAAGTTTGTGCTCTAATAAAAGTACTGATGTAATTCCTGGTTTACAGTCTATGTGGTATGGATGTTATTTGAATCTCCAGGCATATTCAGAGTTTTCTTGAAGTTTTGCCAAAAGATCTTACAGCGTCTTGCCCTTAAAAAAAGAGCTCAGTCCAGAACTCTTCCATATGTCGAAGGTGCAGTGGTAAACCTAATAGTAATCAGTGGCAAATGCAGCAGTATAAGTCCAGAAAATAGAGTCCTTCACCTGAAACTGTAACACAAACTCTTAAGAGCATTTTGCTAACAATAGAAAGGTAGTATTTTTTCTTTCTGGCTGTATTAGCTCCATATGTTGTATGAAATATGAGCCTTTCCTTATGTTTTCCTACTCCTTTGAAACCAGTTATAAATAGTACATTCTTTCTCCTTAATCCCGATTATAGCATTTTCAAAAGTCTCTTTGATAAAGGGAAAATTTGGCTGAACTGAGCAGTAGAAAATGTTAGCTTTTTAGATGATCTTTGAGCTTAGCAGCAGGAGAGAGTGTCTCAGGAGATGTCTTGAAGCAGCTTGTGGAAGATGCTTGGAGGAAAATGATTAGGGAGAAGTTGTCCGTAGAAGTAGAAGTATAGTCTGCAAGCAGTAGGAGTTCTCTGTTCTTTTTCTGGATTGCCTTGTCAAAAGTGCAGAGCATAGAAAAACTTCTGAGTAAGGGTGTTCACAAAAAGATTTGTGTAGGGTTACTGTGAAAAGAGAATTAAAAAAACTAATAGTGTTTGGTAGATAAAATAGTGAGGTGTGTTCTTAGTCATAAAAACTTCAGTGATGCTTCCTAGCTCTTCTCACTGTATCAAGACAGCATACGTATTGTTCAATTTCAGGCTTTTATTTTAGAAGTTGAATAGTTGTAAGTCATGTACAATGGTAGGGGTCCATAATATGTGGAAAAGTAATACTTTTTAACACTTTGAAGAAATGCAAGTAAATATTGCTGCAGCACCAGAGGAGAAATTAAGAGGTAGGACTTAGAGGGAAAACAGGCAAAATGCATTCAAAGTACAAAGAAGCTTCCTCAAAAGTATAAGCTGCTCATGGCACACAAATGAAGCTGTGTTGTCAACAGGGTGAAAGTTCTTAGAAAAGTGAGTAGTAACAGGATTCTGAACTACTATATTCAGGCCATGTGTCTGATACAAGAGGTAGTCATTTAAATTAACTCAAACCTGAGATAGGAGCTTAATGACTAATGTGTACTCACAATTTCTGTAACGTGTTTTTAATGAATATACTTTTTATCTTTCAGAGATCCAGCTTATTTTGATGAAAATTGGCTGAACAGAATCAAAACGGAAGTAGGAGATAATTGGAGGCTAAAGGTATTTGACTTACTTTGCTTGTCTGGGAATCAGTATTTCAGTCCTTCATACAATATTGCGTCTAAATATTCTCACGTTTCTGGATTAGGTTCTTGCTTTATAGACAGCATTTTGAATTTTAGACCGTTTTAATTATAGTTACTTGTTTTATGTTGTATTGTCCTGCACAGTTTTAGCGAAGACATTTTGAATTTGTAAACAGGTTTTAATGATTTAAAAAGAAAATATTAAAATAAATGTTACACATTAATTACTTCTCATTTTTCAAATGTTGAGATATTTTTTTAATGCACAGTGCGAAAGCAGCTTTTAAAAAAGCAGCTTTTCTGAGAAGCAACTGCATAAAAATAGGAACATAATAAGCAGTATATTTAAAGAAAAATGGTAGAGTGTTGCTTCCTTTTACTTTGTCAGCTCTGCAGAACTACTGAGTTTTAAGGGAGGAAGTCGTGGGGTTTTTTGTGTTTCTACTCAGCATGGCTTTTAACCACAGTCTGTGTGCTGGGTCATTTGTATCATTTGGCATTCTAGCACTTCTCTGCAAACCTGAAGGAAATAGAATTTACAAGAACTATGAATGAGGAGCATTTTGCTTTAGAATCTGAAGAACACAGTCTCACATGCAGATGTTAGTGTAGTTTTTGACTAGTTTTGTTCAGAGAATGATCTATATGCTTTTCTAAATTTCCATTTTCAGCTTGACTAATTCAGGGGGAAGAAAAATAGTTATGAATTCACTGTTAGTTCTTGTTTCCTGTAAAACCATTTTGTTCCAGCCACCAAAACCCATTCTGAGCATCTGGGGAAGGACTACAACTGTGAAATGCTCGAGTACCTACAGACTTGTCTACATCACTTTCTGAATTGCAGGGACACGCAGACAGAGTGCTCCCTGAGATAAAGATGGAGCACACGGCTGCTGTTTACTTGGCCAGGAAACGTGTATCAGCATGGTTTCTGCTGTCTGATGAGCTGTGTGAAGTCTGGAATGCTTTAGAATGTTTTTTCTACTAGGGCTGCCAGCAAAAGTGAGGGTCCATTGATGAGGATATATTGACTGACTGGTGAATAAAATACATGATCCCTAAAAAAGCTTTAGGACTCGTTTGGCTTCTGCTGCATGTAGAGCACTTAATATAAATGAACTTCTCAAAGAATTGTCTGGAATTGCAAGTGAACAGCTGGATACAAGATCTTACTTTTCTGTAAAATATTTTTTTGGGTTTTTGCTAAGGAATATTGAAGTCTTGGCTGTTAAATGTGGAAGATTACAAACTGAGAACTGTTTGTTATAATAGCATTTGAGCTGATTGAATGTGGAGCAGCAGCTTCTATAACTGTCACATGGAATTTGAGGAATAAATATTTTATTTTTATGTCTCCCACCAATTTGGCAGATGTAAAAGCTTAGTAGGTGTGAAAAAAAAAAAAAAGCTGAGCAATCTAGTAACTTCCTTATGTGGCTGAGGTTGGTAAAGCATCAGGTCAAATTTCAGTTTCTTGCTGATGTCATTCCATCTTGTTTTTCAAGTGTCCATGTAAATAAGAACTAAAGACTGACTTTTTTGTTTTAAGAAATATGTATTATTCAGCTTTTTGTGTACATTATAGACCACTTCCCTTTTCATGAAGAATACTAAAAGGCAAAAATGTGATACTTTAACTCTTGTTTTTTAATCAGGAAAGTAATCCTATTCTTTGCCAACTGTTCTTTATATGTGAGTAAACATTATTAGTAGTCTAGTTTTCCAAATGTCTGTCATCCAATCCTTCATTTAAAGTTTGGCTTGTAGGAACACTTCAGTCTGTCCATTTCTATTAATAGAATTGTTCAGCTTGGAAAAGATTTAAGATCAAGTTAACCTCTACCAAGTACACACTAAACCATCTCCCTAAGCTCCACATCTACACCTCTTCTAAACACCTCCAGGGACAGTAACTCAGCAGCTTGTTCCAATGCCTGACAATGCCTTTGGTGAAGAAATTTTTTTATGGTGAATAATATCTAATTTTAACTTTTCTGATGCAACGTGAGGCCATTTCCTCTTGTCCTGTCTCTTGCGAACTGGGAGAAAAGACTGACTCCACAGCTCTTTTTGGAAAAGTATTCATTACGAGATTTAAGGTGTGGGCATCATACTTGCATGACTCTAGAATACAGCTTTCCCTTCATACTTTAAGAAGTGCCAAGAGAAGTGATAATTGGATTATCTCAAATGTTGTGATAATGAGCTACATTATTTTCTTGTGGCTAAACATGGTCACTCTCTGCCTCTGATGCCATCTGGTATAACAGTCACCGCTTGTACAAGCTCTTGGTATCATGAACCACACGAAGGACCCAGTCTAGTAGGGGAAATACAGAAAAACAATCTAAATGTAATGTGTGGGAAGTTTTGTGAAACTGGTTAGGAGGGCTGGTAGAGATTAGTGTAGGTCTTGTACAGCCCACCTAACCACTGTTCATAGAAGTACTCATAAAATGATAGAATCATAGAGTTGTTAAGGCTGGAAAAGACCTTTAAGATTGAGTCCAGCTGTCAACCTAGCACCACAACTGTGTTCACCACAAGCCATTATGTCACCAAGTACCATATCTGCACATTTTTTGAACACTTCCGTGGATGATGACTCTTAGCATTTTGCTAGGCAGTCTGTTGCAATGCTATACAACCCTTTCCGTGAAAATCTTTTACCTAGTATTTAACCTAAAACTTCCCTGGCACCACTTGAGACCGTTTCTTCTTGTCCTGTCACTTGTTAGTTGGGAGAAGGTAATGAGTGATGTGATAGTTAATTTTAAATAGTGTGTTGTCTTGTATGGAGAAGAAACAAGAACATTAGGCTGAGATTTCTTTCTTTGGGGGAGGGGAGGAGGGAGGCATGGGTTTGGTCAGTTTGGTTGTTTTAGCGTTTTGCTTTGTGATAACTGCAATGTTTTTGCTGTTGCTGTACCATTTTAAAAAGAAAAACTCACGGGGCTGTTTTTAAATTATTGGTTTCAGGGCAAGTTGCCAGACTTGACAAATTGAGCAATGCACAGAAGAGAAAAAGGGTAATGCTAAAACTTGGGGAGCTTGTAAAGTAGAAGCCATTCAGCAAGCATTCTGGTTCTTAGAGCTGACCAGATCTTTGTCTACTGTATTTAGTAGAGAAATGTTGTTATTTCATCAGGGTTAAAATTTCATGCTCGTAGCATACATCAGTATACATAGTAGTTTGTGTTTTTCCTTGGGCAACAAAAAGACTTTTCACTGCTGCCTTATCTGCAATTTTATGATGGTTTACAAAAAAAAGAAGCAAAGACATTAACTCTTTACTCATGTACAATAAACACTTCTATATAGTCCAAATTTAAATCGTGTACAACATAGTATTTCATGGCTGAGGAAGGTGACATCTTGAAAATAAAACCTATACTGAAAATGTAAAGGAGCTTAGAAAATAATTTGATTGCCAAAATTTGGCAGGAATGAAATTCCCTAATCAAGAAATAAATTACTGATTTGATACATGCACATCAGTTTCGGCAGTTACAGAATAAACTGTTGGCATCTGAGGAGTGGCATAAAAGTTCCCCTTTCCCTGCTGTCCCCTTCTATTCAGTGTGGGAAGCTTAGGAAAGGAAACACATTGTTCAGCTTGATTTGACTTTTTCTTCTGAACTTTACATTTTGGCATTCAGACTACAGCATCAATTTTAAGTACAGTTTTATTGATGTTTATAGTAGCAAGCTGTGTTAATCTTGTGAACCTTCACTGCCTAGTCTTTATCTAGGTTCCATCTATTATCAGTGATGAGACACATTCCTGCAAAATGCAGTTTAAATCAGAAACCAAATGCCTGTGAGAGTGATATAAACAGTGCACACATGTGCTCCCTCCCCTTCTTGGTGTGTGCGCACACAGCCACCCACACCCCCGTGCCCACCCACCCCTCACCCCACCTGTTAAGTGCAAATGGATAAAAATGTACCTTAATGAGATCTCTGAAGCTTATTATCTGCTTGAAAGTGTGCCCTAGAAACATCTCCAGAGGTTATTCAAGATCTGAAATAAAAAAAGAAAAGCCAATTTATACAGAGCCTTCAGCCCAAACAAGGTTTCAGTCATACATGTGATGTAGGGATAATGCAAAGTTGGAGACTGGCTGTCTTAATTTTGGAGAAAAACCAAGAAGTTAGATAACCCATGCTCCCGTTTTGTCAACAATCACAAGCTTAAGGGCATTTTCTATTGCCCATGTCATTGGCTTTTCCCTTTGTTGAACAACTATATTAGTAAAGCGAGAAATCTACACAGACTTCACTTACAAACCTGAGATTGGAAACAGTAAGTAAATTGTAATTAAATAGAGATTTTATATGACAAGTGAGAATAAAAGAAAAATAGGAGAAAAAAACAAGCACGTCTTAAGGTGTTGGCAGATCACATCATCTCTGCTTTCATTCCAGTCAGTTTATCAGGTTAATGCTGTGTAATAAGGGTCAGTCGCATACTGAGCGCAGTGTGCTTAGTATGTAATGCTATACTACAGCCAGGATGACTGTTAACAAAGAGGGTAATGATAGTTTAACATAGAGAACACCCACACAACTCTGGTGTGGGTATTAATGAGATTTGGGTTTTCAAAGAAGGAGTGAGAATATTCAGGGTACCTTTGTGGATGCAGATATTCTGTCATTCATAATACGAGATTGGGAAAGTAAAACAGAAAGGCCAGATGGTAAAGAGATTGGAAATGGATAGAGGTTTGTCTAGAAGTACTTAAAGGTCCATCTATTGTGAATTGCAAGAAATTTCTGAGGTGAAATAAAGCGTAGTTGTCACTTTTTTTATCCCAGTAAAGTTCGCATCTTAGCCAGCAGAAGTATAGCTTCAGGGAATGAATGTTAAAAGGTATTGGGAGGGTAGAGTGTATATTTTTACGGAAAAGGAAGAACTCCTTGCCGATGCAAGCAAATAGGCATCCCATGGGGTCATGGACTGACATCCGAACAATGATTTAGTTCTTTATAGTCATAATCTGTATTGGCAATTTGTCTGTTGTGTTCTGACATTACATAATTTAATAGTCTTTGTTAACTACAGTTAGGTTTTCCTATGTGCTTAAGAGAGTGAAAAGTAATTCTGAACATCCGGCACCTGCTGTGACTTAGAATTCTGATCTAATTGATTGTCTTTAACACTTTTTGGGCTGTTGTTCATTTTCATTCAGCTGCTTGAGATCTTCCTTTCATATGCTTTGACCTCATAAATGTTGCTGGAACTACTCAGTTCAATTTCAAAGTACAAAATATTAGTGGTAATTTCCCTATGATGATCCTCTCTCTGCCAGGGGCATTAAAACCATCTAAGTTTATTCACTGCAAGCAAGTTAGAAAAAAAATTGAGAGCTGTCTGAGTAATACTGAAGATCATGGTTAGGTTTAAGTCAGTCTTGGTCTTAGAAGAAGTCTATAAGGAAGCTGTTTTAACCTCACAATTGTCTGATTGAGTGCCAAATACAAAGATGGTACAGTTAATTCTTGAAAACAAGCTACTCTGGTACTGCTGATTGACGGTGGGATGAAACAGGACTCCAAAGATTTCTTTTTCAGTTTGTTTACTGTTCTCTTCTTTCAAGGATGCTGCCCTATAAACTTGTTTTCATGACGAATTTTGATCAGTATTGGTTTTGTTCCAGTATCTGAACTCTAAGCGCTGTAAAAGTTACATGGAGAAAGGTGGCTCTTTGTGTTTAAGGGATTTTAATTTAAAAATGCTTACAAGGAGAGGGGAAAAGAAGTATTTCACAAGTTTCCATTTGGTTTCTCATTTTTTTGGGATTATGTTCAAGTTCAAGGTTCCTCACAATGTTCTCATCGGTAAACTGGACTTAAATTCTACAACATGGCCCTTGCGTTTCTGTGGCTCTTTCTGCAGCAGACTCAGGTAAATTATAAACCAGAAGATTTTAATTAATCAAGTTTGAAAATAATATTCCAATCAGTGTGGTATTCTTTATGGTGATTTGACATAAGAATAAAATTTTAAAAATTCTTAAATCTGTTGCAGACTTTGGTTGTGATTGTGCATTGCCTTTCAGTGGTGGTCTTGGTTACTCTTGAGCAAACACCTAGGAAATAGTTGCAGCTCCTACAGAACCATGCTGTGTTGTGTGTAATAATACAGAAGAAGTATGTGCTTTGGTGTAGAAGGTGTAAACTGCCTATTATGCCATTATGGGAGAGACAATAAATGTTCTCATATACATGCTATAATGTAGCACCTTCAGTTCTCATTCTAGGTTGTCAGGGTATTTGATGTGTCACTTTTCAGGTCCAAATGAATTTTTGTTTCTTGTATGACTTAAAATTCAGTGATTATGGAGACAGTCAGAATGTTCCTATATCTTAATAAGGATTCAACTTCTGGCACTTGTTTCCAAAAGGGAGTAGATTAATAGGAGTCAGGTAATCAGATTTGTTATCACTTTGGTTTTCTTGGCAAAAGTATTTTAGTGTGTGTGTCATGTTCCTTTCTTGAGTCTGGAATTCACTTTCGTCAACTCATTTTGTTTGTTGACCATATTGAAGTGTTGAGTTTGTCCCTGGATTTCAGTATCACATTTCCTAACAACCATCAGGTCATTTGAAAGGTAAATAACTTCTTTCAATGGACAGAATCTCCTAACTGGGCATTTCTGGAATGCAGTCAAGAATATAAAATTTATTGTGGGCTTCAAAGGCAATTAGAACTTGAGAGGTTTTGGTCTCACTTCATTGCAGTTCCCCAGTTTGCTGCTGTGGCTGCTGTTGTCAGCAAGAAAACTTTGTGAATCTGGTTTCTATCAGTTTTAGTCTTTGCAGATCCTGTTTAAACTTCAGTCATACAATCATTTAGGTTGGTAAAGATCCTTCAGATCATAGAATCCAACTATGAACTGCCAAATCTACCAATAAGTCATGTCCCAGTGTACCGCATCTACACAGCTCTTTGCACACCACAAGGATGGTGACTCAGTCATGTCCTGGGTAGCCCGTTACAATTCTTGATAATCCTTTTTGATCAAGAGATGTTTCCGGATACGCAATCTAAACTCTTCCTGGCAAAACTTGAAGCCATTTCCTCTTGT
>VZSE01006399.1:0-63458 GCA_013398275.1 Promerops cafer
GGGGCGGCGGCGGGCGGCGGCTCTCACGCGATGGCGGGGCTGACGTGCCGAGCCAGGGTGTCGTGAGGCGCGGCCGTGAGCTCAGCGCGGATCACCGCGGGCGGCGAGCGGGGGGAGCGCGGGGGGAAGGCGGGCGGCAGCACGCAGCAGGCAGGGAGGGACGGGGGAGCGGAGGCTGCTGCATCCCGGCGTCCCCCGGCTGTGCCCGCTGAGGACGAGCTGAAGGGGGCTTGGCAAGAGGGACCTGAAGGGATCCAGTCTTGGGGATCCCGTGTTTGGGGGAGGCTGAGGGGAGCTTGTCCTGGGGAGCCTGACGGGAGCTTGTCTCAGAGGGTTCTTAGGGGATCCAGTTAGTGGCAGGGGCTGAGGGGAGCCTGTGCTGGAGGGGCAGGTGAGGTGATCCAGTCCTGGGGGAAATGGAGGTGATCCTGTGCCTGGGGACCTGAAGGGAGATTGGACAAAGGGGAGCCTGTGATGAGAAGATCCGGTCCTGAGGGGCTGAGGGGAGGCTTTTGTAGGGGAAATAAAGGAGATCCTGTCCTTGGGGTCTGAGGGAAGCTTGCACAGAGGGATCCTGTCCTTTGGGAAGGTAGAGGGGAGCCTGTCTGAGGGGATCAAGGGAGACCCTGTCCTGGAGGTGTGGAGAAGCTGGCAGAGCCGTGCTGAGCCAGCCGGGATGCTCCCACGGCAGGGGCCCTGTGGGAAGCAGAGCACAGGAGAAGCCCTCAGCTCTGAAGCAGCTGTTTCCTCCCAGCAGGAAGACCCCACAAACCCCCCACTCCTCTCGGAACCCACAGCCCGCTCCACACGTCCGCGGTGGCTCCGGGCTGCGGTGGGCTGAGGGGGTCGGTCAGCCCCTGCCCGAGGCCGCGAGCTCCAGCCAGGCCGGAGCACGGCCGTGCCTGTGCCCATGGCACGGTGCCGGTGTTCGTGCCAGCCCCGGCGCCCGGCACCGCTCGGGATCAGGTTCCAGGCGGCGCGAGCAGCTCCAAGGACAAACGAACGGGCAAGAACCGAGTGCGTGACACGCAGCAGTCATAAGGCAGCTATTTCCATTGTTTTCCGGCAGGCTTTGTACCTTCTCAAACACACGTGGAAAGCCTCCCGCTGCTTAGAAATCCCAGCCCAGAGGAGCAAAGTCCGTGCCAATGGGCAGCTGGGGGAAAAAGCAATAAACACCAACACCCTCTTCGCACAAAGCGGGACCGGCCGAGGGGCTGGGGGGGTGAATAGGTGTGTCCACACCTGCAGCATTCCCTGGACAATGAGAAATCCAACTTTTATCCCAGCCCTCCGGCTTTAGGGTGCCCTTGTATTTGCTCAGTACAAAGAGCGGCGTGGGGAAGCGGTTTTGCAGCGCTGTCTGCAAACAGCTCCTCTGGGAAGCTCTGGTTGTTTTCCTAGGGAGGAGCAGAGCTCGGTTATCGCTCCGTAGGTACACAGGGGATTTGGGGAGGAGCGGGGGGTCCCGTGCCAGGCCCACAGCACGGAGCAGACGTGCGGCAGGAGGGGTCAGGGGAAGGACAGGGCTCGGAAGGCAGCGAGGTTATTCCCGGTGCTCCCTGCACATCGCGTTGGTTCCCCTTTTCCAGCGATACTTGCCGGATTTGTTTGGTTTGCTCCGCTTGCCCCCTCTTTGCAAATGTCACAAGGACGCGAGCGTGGTGGGAGAGGGGCCTCAGCGGGAGGATGTTTGGAGAAGGGATCTGAGCGCCAGGGCTACCTGGGAGTCAAGGTCAGGCAGGTCGCTCTGTGCTAAGAACAGAAACTCTGCAAAGCAGCAGGGAAATGATAAAATCAGGAAAAGCGGGGTGGAGCAGGGTGCTGGTGGTGTGTGCGCCAAGGCAGATGGGAGGGAACGGTCCCACTTTCCAGAGGCACCGATGCCGGCCCAGAGCAGAGCACAGAGGAGCGTGCTGGTGGCAGTGGGACATGCAGGGCAGCAGTGGGATCCCGAGGGATGTGCTCCTGCCGTGACATTGCCAAATCAAAGTCAAGCTCTTGGCTGCAAGAGCACATGAGGTGACTCAGAGAAAGAAGCCATATGATTAAGCAGCAGCTGAGTGCCAGAAGTGAAGAGCTGTCAAGGATAATATCAGGAGTGTGTGTGTGGAGGACAGTGGGTTTATTTGCCACGATAGGAAAGGATTTGAAAGGGAATACAAGACGCTTGTACTTAGTCTGATTTGGCAGCAAGAGAAGCTGGGAAGGGTGCCAGGAAAAGCGTCACGGATACAGGCTGGAGTGAGGAGGGAATGCAGAGCACAGAGGCAGCTCTGGCAGTCAGGAACGGGCACGGGGGGGCAGAGGGCACAGACCAGTCAGCAGGATGGGATCTGGGGAGGGAATCAAAGAATCGTTAGAGTTGGAAAAGATCTCCAGGATCATGGAGTCCACCCTTTGACTGACCAAATACCACACTGTCACCAGCCCAGAGCCCTGAGTGCCACATCCAGTCATTCCTTGGACACCTCCCTGGGCAGGCCCTTCGAATGCTGAAAAACCCTTTCCATGAAGAAATTCCTCCTGATGTCTAACCTGAACCTCCTCTGGCACAGCTTCTCCTGTCAAAAGGTCCAAGCAAAAGCCCAACCCCCTGGGAGATGGTGCAGAGGGGCTGGAGGTTTTGTTCTCTATTTTTAAGGCATTCAAGGGCATATCTATAAGATCTCCTAATGCTCCTGGATGACAATGATGGTGGCACTCCTGATGGCTCCTCAGGCAAAACAGAGCTGTTACCATGAGGGTGAGGTTCATCCCTGCAGGACTCAGCAGTTTCCCAGGAGACTGCCAGGGAACTCCCATGGGATTGCAGAAACCCCATCAATCTTCCCTGTTCCCCCCAGCCACCAGCAATCTGCTCTTTCCTAATTTAAACACAGGAGCTGGAGGGAGGGAAACGTTTCTACTACTGGCTTAAAAAAAACCCAAAAAACAACCTGTAAATCCTGCCAAAACAGAAACTGCACACAAAGCCCTCCCCACTGGAAGGGGACAAGGGTGGATGAAACAAGACAGATGTTACAGCCTTGGTGAGCTACTGGAAGAAACACCAAGCAGTGATGAAGGAACTGTGGAGTCACTGTAAAACAGGAAAAGATAAAGAGAAAACACAAGGGAAGGAAGCCGGGATGTTTAGAGGATGGAGCATCCCAAGGAGGATGGTGGGGCTCACTTGAATCCAGGGGGCAGGATCAGTGTGTGTGCATCATTCTGAGATCCAGCATGCAAAAACGACCCCTGGGTCTCCCAGCCTACAACAAAGGGAGTGGGATTACCCATACAAATAAGGACTAGTGAGGAGAGTCTTTACAAGCCCTGAGACTGTGTTATGATATTTACTGGTGGCACAGTTCTGCAGCTTTGCTTGGGCTCCTCTCCCTCCCCTTTGAAACACTTTTAAACAGCAGCATGAGGTGCCTGGCAGGAGATCAGGCTGCTCCTTCCTCCGCCTCACTTTAGTGCCCAACTCCTGCTTTGCAATTGCCCTTCAGTGTCCTGGCACATTCTGATAAGAAAATGCAAATGTTGCATGTCCATGGCATGGCCTGACAATTTAAATTGATCTCCCATGAAGAGATAACAGCACGTGTGTTGATTGTGGGCTGTTGCTACAACAGACTTGTTAAAAAGCAGCCCTACCCTTACATGTGCGGAGCTGGAATGAAAATAAGGTGGAATATGATTTTTCTTGCTTTGCTTTGGAACCCGTTTCCTCTCTGTCAAGCCCACTGACTTCAAAAGGAGCAAGAGCAAGACCTCAGCTAACATCCAAATAGAGATAATATTTACTGAAGTGCAAAAATTGTTATTTCTGGTATCTAAAGGTAGACACTGGGGGAGGCGATGGCCAAAGGAGTTGGACTTGACTCTGCCTCTGTGCTGCCCTGACCAAGAGCTCGGCCGTCGTGTCATGAGGCCACCTGAGGTGACCTGTGGCCACCTGAGGTGACCCATGGCTCGATGCCAGCTGAGCTGGCAGCTTGTGGAGCCCAGGGAGGTGCAGGAGCTGTGGCAGCCACCACCTCACCGTGCTGGCTGGTTTCTGAGGGCTCTGCAACAGAGCCCTACACAGGGAGCTGCAGACCCCTCAGGGTGGTTGTTTTGGGGCTCCTCTAGCACTGCTCAGCCTCACAAACTTTGCCCCCATTCCTGTGAATCTGTCAGCAAGTGATGGTTTCCATAAAAAGTATCCAAGTATCCTAAACGGTTTAAGAAAGGAGATTTTAGATAAAATTGCTTTAAAATCTTTAGGCTTCTTTGTGATTTATCCCAAATAAAAGCTATTGAAGAACTTGGCACAGCTGCCAGCAGAAGGCCCAGAGCTGTTGAGATGTTTGGGAGCAAGAGTGGGGACTCCCTGCCAGGGGTCTCTGAGCTTTAAGGTCCCTTCCAGCCAAGCAGCCGTGACTGTTGTCAGAGGCACACAAAGAGATGTCCATGGCTCCTGGGGAAAGCAAACCATGTGTGTGACCCGTGAGAGGCAGGGGAGGCTTGTGAAATGGGCCAGTGTTTCCCGGTCACTATGGAGTCACCGAGGGAACAGGCAGATTTTCTTCCTGTTTACACAACATGGCACCAGCAGCTTTGTCCCCATCTCTGGTGACCTGCGGCCACCGTTTGGAAGCCGTGTTGACACGCCATGGCAATTACACTCTGCCAGAGGGTTTCTGAAGAGGTCCCCAGCCCTCACAGAGCCCGGCCCTGCCGCAGGATGCTCCCGTGCAGGAGGGCTGGGAGGAGACTCAGCCCCAGCCTGCAGCCACCAGGGCACGAGGGAGGGCACACCAAAGGTGGCCCAGATATGTCACAGGGAATTGCTCCCCTGGGAATGGCAATGACGACCTGCATCCAGAGTCAGTCCTGTGAGGGGGGCTGAGGGAGCTGGGAAGGGGCTCAGCCTGGAGAAAAGGGGGATCAGGGGGGCCCTTGTGGCTCTGCACAACTCCCTGACAGGAGGGGACAGCCAGGGGGTCGGGCTCTGCTCCAGGGAACAGGGACAGGAGCAGAGGGAACGGCCTCAGGCTGGGCCAGGGCAGGCTCAGGGTGGACATCAGGAAGAATTTAGTAATGGAAAGGGTTAAACTTTGGCAGGGGCTGCCCAGGGAGGTTTGGAGTGCCCATCCCTGGAGGTGCCCAAGGAAGGGCTGGAGGTGGCACTCAGTGCTCTGGGCTGGGGACAAGGTGGGGATCAGTCACAGGTTGGACTCGATGGTCTGGGAGGGCTTTTCCAGCTCAGGGATTCTGTGATCTCATCACTGTGTGCAAGACTGAGCCTTGCTAGGAACTCAGGCTGGACCTGGGGCTCCTGCAGGGACTCAGGCTGGACCTGGGGCTCCTGCAGGAACTCAGGCTGGACCTGGGGCTCCTGCAGGCACTCAGGCTGCTGCCACACTCTGTGGGTCCATCCTAAAGCACAGCAGCTGATGGCTTAAAGCCAAAGATGCCACGCAGGACCCCACACCCCCGTCACACCACACAGGGACAGTGCACTACAGAACTCACCGTTCTTTCCTAGCACCGTGAATAAAGTAAAAGTGAATTCATTCCCAGGGCTGTGGTGAGTGCTTTCGTGAGCCTCCATTTCATGGCAGAAAATTGCATTCCCAAAGAGTTTCGCTGTCGTGCGGTGATGGTGAGAAGCGACAGAGTCCCCAGCTGCACCAGCAGAGCAGCAGGCGCCACGCACGGGCTGTCACAGGGCATCAGTCACGGCTGTGCCACGGGAAACCCACTACAGCAGCCAGCCTGGCATCCCACTCTGCAGCTGCTCTCACAAGCCGTGGTTGTCTCCCCTGCAGAGCCCAGAGTTACGCACACAGACCTAAGCTCCCCGACCTTTACCTGCTGGCCTTTCTCCCAGCGGTGAGAGGAAGGGCCGTGGGTTGTTCTGCAAGGGGTGTGGGGTGAGAGCCACGTCCCCCAGCAGGATTTGGGGTGCCCAGCACTGGGATCGGCTCACAACGTGTCCCACTGCCCCTGCTCTCTCCCTTCTCCCCGTTCCTCTGCGGGAGGGCAGCACACTAAGCTCCCCTTTCTGGGGAGAGAACCTCCCTTTCCACATCAAGCCAGATGTGACCCCAAGCCTGCAATTTTGGGACTTCTGCAGTGTGTCACCTGCTGACCTGGGCTCGGTGCCTGCGGAACAAAAGCTCTCCCTGCTGCTGTTTGCTCTTTGCACAATATCCCTCTGAGTACACTTCCCATATCTGGGCTGATACGGTGGGAGATACTCGCTGTAGTATCTTGCACTCACAAAGGGAGGATCAGCATTTCCTGCTGGGGGTACAGCACTCCCCGCCCCGAGATTAAGGGCACGTTCAATATTTATCGAGCTGTCACACCTTGAGGCCCTGTCAGGATTAAGCTCCATGGTACCTGGTGCTCTAAACCCAGATAAGAGCCAGTCCCACTCCCCCTGTGCCATGCATGTCCCTGCTCTCCACCAATGTCACAGTGCCCGGAGCTGCCACCCCGGTTATTTTAAGGATGGCAATGACTTCCACACAGGTGTCACCTTTCAGAACTCTCAAAAATAGAACTTTAGAAAGTGCTTCACGTAACCCTTACCTTGTAAAGCCTTCCCCCAGTGAGGGGGAAGAGACCAGCCAGAGCAGCAACAGGACACAGGAGCTTTGGGAATTAACTTGGATCCAAAAAGAAGCATAATGACAGGTTATTTATGCAGAACCTTTTTCCTCCACAGACTGCACAGAAAGTGGATTGAATCATAGAATCCCAGAACCACTGAGGCTGGAAAAGCCCTCCAAGACCGAATCCAGCCTGTGACCAATCCCATTCTTGTCCCCAGCCCAGAGCACTGAGTGCCATCTCCAGCCCTTCCTTGGACACCTCCAGGGATGGTGAAATGATGAATTGGCAGAATAATCCTCATTTTACACTGAAAGAGAGGTTTGCTCAGACAGGCCAAGCTGAAAGAGCATCCAGATCTCTGGATTATAGAATCGTGGAATGGTTTGGGTTGGGAGAGACATTAAAGTTCATCTCGTTCCACCCTGCCATGGGCAGGGACACCTTCCACTATCCCAGGGTGCTCCAAACCCCAGCCAGCCTGGCCTTGGACACTTCCAGGGATTGTTCCATTGATTTCAGCCCACTTGATCACAGCTTTCCTGCTTTGTAATAAATCTGTGACCAATAAAAGATAATTCTCTCAAGGTGTTAAGGGCAATCAGACAGGACTGATCACTTATGTTTGCAAATGTGTGGAGCTCCCTGTGGAAGTGCCTTTTGCCAGTCCTTTATGGGGATCAGAACACAGTCCCATCCCTGATTCCCTGAAAACCAGCACTTCCCAGCTCTGTGTCCCCAGTGAATCAGAGGCAAATCACCTTTCTGGTTTGCAGTCCAGCCTCCCCTGTCCCATGGCACTACAGAACGTGTCAGGACACCAGCACAGCTGATCTGGCACGTCACTGCTGCACAAGGAAATGAAAATAAATACAGATTTATGAAGGAAGGCCCATTTCTGGCACCAGGCACGGATTTCCTGGCTCACGGCTAATACCAAAGTGCAGATCCTCTCTTTTATATCAGCCAGGGGAAATCCCAGCAGTTCATGCCACAGCATTAAAACACAGGGTTCTAAAAATAGCATTACAGAGCTGGACTGGAAACAGCAGTAAAAACGAGAAACCTTGTCCTTTTGTGTGCTGGGTTTTTTGAAAGCAAGGATGTTAAATTCAACCCTGAGAGCTCATTTCAAAACAACAGGGCTTGGAAGGTGAGCTGGGAATATATCAAAATAGCTACTGCACAGGGACATTTCTCTGTTTAAATCCTACATTTATTTAACATTTCCAAAACTTGCCTCTCTAAAAAAGAGGGCGTTTCCCAGCCTCCGTGTTCTCCATCACAGTTGTGTCATTCCTGCTCAACCACCTTCATTTATCCTGTGATCCTGATAATTAATCCACATGGATAGATTTGAAATTCAGATTATTTCACTGTTTGACCTGCAGATTCACATTCTGATACAACCCAGGTCCCTCATGCTGTTGCACTCCCTCAAACTCACAGGGAGAAGAAGAAACAGGGAAGAATCTTTCCTGCCTGAGGGCCCCTTGGGAGACCACACAGGAAAACACATCTCATTATCCCACCATAAACGTGGGAAAAATCAAACATCCCCACGCCAGGGAAGTGGTGTCAGGGGCTGTAGGTTTCTCACAGTTGAATTAAATACACAACACCCACAAAAATCCCAGCTCAGTTGGATGGAGGGCACTTGGGACTCGCAGTTACCCCAGGAAATCAGCAATCCTTGCAGCACTGCTCACCCAAGGAGATCCCCCGGGCCTTCCCCCGGGTGTGACTCCCTCCCAAAGGCCTCTCTGGCAGGTTGGGAAGGCAAACTTTGTGAGAATTCCTGGTGGTTTTCCCCTGGAAACAGAGTATCCCAGGAATTACGCTGTCCGAGAGGAAGAGCTCAGTGGGATATTTGTACAGCTGGCTGATCAGGTTGCCTTGGTATGGATTTTCCAGAGGTCTGGTTACTTATGGACCTGCCAATCCATTCCCAAACCTGACTCATTAAATTCACTCAGTAAGCACTTCAGCATGGCAATAGCCAGCATTGCTTTTCCGTGTTTTTTAGCATTCTTGCTAATCCATAAAACTTAGCAACTCGGAATGAAAACCACAGGAAGAGAGGGCTAACGAGGCCCTCCTGTAAGGGTCTGTTTCTGCAACTCCCATTAATGTTAACTGGCCTTACAAGAGACACAGCAAAAGGAAAATAGACCCTGGAAGATGGAAAAAAATCAACTTATTTGTGCTGACAGGTAATGATCCCCTTTCCACAACCTCACTCAGTCCAACAGCTACAGCTCTTCTGGCTTTACCCCTCCTCAAAAGCCTCGAGACACATTGCAGATGACCAGGCTGCCAAAGACACTCAGTCACATTATTTATGCTGTCACAGCACATGACTTAATAGGAAAAGAAGAATAAAATCCAAACCCGCAACGGTATCAGGGGAGCACTTGAATTTCAGCATGTATTCGATCTGTAAGTAAGGTTTAAATTCTGAAAAACCTGGTCTGGGGAAAGCATCCCTGCCCGGGGCAGGGGGGGAACAGGGGGCTTTAAGGTCCCTCCCGACCCAAAGCAGGCTGGGTTTCCCATCCGATCAGCCCTGAGGGCTGCTGAGATCAGAGCAGAGCCCAGCTGCGGCTGGAGGAGGCTGCCGGGGCTCGGTGCCGCGGCTGCTCCGGGCGGGACTGCGGCGCCCGGAGCGATCCGGGAGCTGCCCGGGGATGTGGCATCGCCCCCGGGGCTGTGCCCTTCAGAGCTAACCCGAGCAATCCGCTCTGCTCCCCAGCTAATCCCGCCCCTGCTCCCCGCCGGAGCACTGCCCTCAGCCTCTGAGCCTCTTAGGGCCAGCGCCATCCACCCAGTGCTGCCGGAGCAGCTCCAGCGCTGCTGGGATGGGGCTGGAGCCAAACCAAGCCCTCCGCTGAAACTCCTTCCCATAACTATTCAAATAAAGCATTTCCATAACCACAGCCAGCAACTGCCAGCAGTTTGTGAAGTGACACAGAAAGGCATTCTCAAATAGATTTCATGAGAAGCAAGGTGAAAATGTGGAGGAGAGGTTTTGTTTGGGGCCACGTGAAGCCAGCTTTTGTTAGCTGATGTTAGTCCTTGTGGGAATCATAGGATGTGATCAGATGGAACACATTGGGATGTTGGGACTGTGCTGTGCAGGGCCAGGAGTTGGACTTGATGATCCTCGTGAGCCCCTTCCAGCTCACGATGTTCTGTGATCCAGTAAAACCTGACACACGCCAAACCTGAGGCATCAAAAGCCTTTCACATGAGGCCCACCACAAAATTTCAGTCATAGACAAGGCACATTTAAAATAAATCAGGTTTAGGGTGGGGTTTTTTGTTATTATTGTAACTACACAGCAACCAGCAGCAATTCCTGTGCCCTCCCATCCCACCAGGATGTCAGCAGTGGACACGGCACTGAGCTACCACTCCTCAGCCTCCTCCAGGAGATCATTGAAAGCCGCTGTCAGTTCAAGCTCCAGCAGTGTGGAGGTGCCTGCCCTGCCCTGCCCTGCCCGGGGGCTCTGGGATCGCCGGCCCCGGCCGGAGCTGCCGGACCTCCCGACCCATCCACGGCATCACTCCCTGTCCCGGGGCAGCACCTGCATTTTCCCACAGGGGCCAGTAAACTGAATAATGAATGAACTGGCGTTCCCCAGGAGAGGCACTCCCCAGCAAAGTGCTGATTCTGGAGTTCTGGAGGGAGGAAGGGCCCTGACAAGAGCAGGGGAAGAGCAAAGGCTCCTGCCAGGAGGGTGCCAGGCACACACACAACACACACATCTGTGCTCCTGGGCCTTCTCCAGCTTCGTTTTGGAGAATGCTAGGCAGGAAATGGATGCCACAGGGCAAATATTCATTCTTCCCGACTTCCCTCCCAAAGCAAGCCCAGATTTGCCCTGGCTAGACTGGCTTCCTGCGGCCTCCCCGGAGCATCCCCGGCAGAAATGACGAAAATGTGCGTGAGGTGGAAAAACAAACAAACAACGGCCTGCCAGATGTTTGCAACACCAACCCAGGAACACAGAGCTCACAGGAGCAGCTGATGCTCACCCTGTGCTTCCAAGCCGGGCTTGGAGAAGCTGCCAAGTCCAACCTTCGACCGAGTACCCCCATTCCCACCAAACCGTATCTCCAAGTGCCACATCTCAAACCCTTCCAGGGGAACCCTTCTGGGAGCAGGAGTGGGGTGTTTGGTGGTGGATCCCTGGGATTCAGGGAGATGAATCCTGCCTTTTCCCTGCTTGCATGCTGGCATGGGAGATGATGGGGATTTCGGAGGCATCACGGTGTCCCACATCTCCTCGGTGCCTCACCACGTTCCCTGCCCCTGGCTGGGACACTCGGAGGAGCTCAGGCTGAGCTTTGCTCCCCGGGGCTGTGGAGGGACCGCCTCTGCCGGGGAGATCAGCCTGGGACCCCGCTGGCACCTTATCCCCGTTTTCCCAAGGTTTTGGTCCGGCTGGGGTGTCCCTGCGGCCAGCCCGAGCCCTGGGCAGCCCGTGCCGTGCAGAGAACAAACCCTCGCAGCGTTTGGACATTGAGTGCTGCTCTGGGCGGCGTTATCGCAGCCTTATCAGTGACAAATGAGCCATTAGAGCTGCTCCGCCGTGGTGCAGCCCCTCGGGAGAGCCCGGCGGAGCGCACGGGCTGCGGGGAGAGGGGAAGGGCGCGGGGAGCAGCCAGCGAGGAGCAGCCAGCGCTCCCTGGAACGCTCAGCCCCGCTGATGGAGCGAGGCAGCTCCGTGTGATCCGACCCAGCCCGGCCGATTGCAGCCCGCGGAGCAACAGCACGGACCCGGGTAAACCCTGAGTATCAGCAGGAGCCATCGGAACGGCTCACACGCCACGTCCTGGTGTTGCAACAGCCCCCAGGAGCAGGAGCAGGCACAGCTGGGAAGGCCCGGGGGATGCTCCCGGAGCTCTGCGGGCTCCTTCCTCCCCCAGGTCGCTCCACACGCGAGCCGGGGCCGCGGGGGCTGGAGCAGGGTCAGCAGCAGGGCCCTGGCACTGCCGGGTTACAGCAGACTCTGCCTGGCTGCAGCAGTTCCCGGCTCCCCGCAGGACGGGTTTGGGCACGAGAAAGCTCCAGCTCTGCTCCTCACAGCCAGGGAGGCGAACAGGAGCATTCGGGAGCACTGCCGTGCTTCTGGTCCCGGCTAAAGCCGCTGCTGCTCCCTCCTTCCCCCAGACTGCCCGGACAGAAAGGTCTCCCCGCGGTGCTCTCGGCAGGTGCCCCAAAGCCCGGGCAGGGACAGCCACCACTGCCATGTCCCACAGCTCGTCACCAGCCTGGGAGGGACACCGGCTCCTTCAGAGGGGCTGCTCATCGCCCCGGCCTGCCCGAGGGCAATGAAACCGCGGCGTGTTGGAGGAAGGGAGCGGAGCAGTGAGGGCCTGGCGGGCGGGATGCGCCGGGGAAGGGCAGGTAACCCCTGCCAGGTGTGCAGCCTCACCCAGCTCTGAGTGACACCAGCCCCGGCATGGCTCAGAGAGCTCCCCCCGCCCTTCCAGGCCCACATCCATCCCTCTCCAAACCAGACACAAATCGGGGGGAGCTCCCCAGCCCCAGCGGGAACCTCCTGCTCCCCGTGCTGAGGGTGCGGAGGGGTCGGGGCCGTGTCCCTCCCTGCCCGGGCAGGAGCTCACAGGGAACAGCAGGTCCCGGAGCACAGGAGCCACCCCTGGCTCAGGAAAGCGCCTGTCTTTGCACGTCCTTTCCTCTCCATCAGTTCCAGCAGAGGAGCTGCCAGCGCTGCTCATTAACACCTGCCCCGAGCTGGCCCCGCACCTCCGGAGAGCTTATCAGACAAAGATCCCCCGCGGACAGAGCAAGAAATCTCAGTACCCCTAAAGAAGATGTCAGAGCTCAGGCAGCAAGTGGAACCTCGTCCATCAGCAGCTCGTTCCCAAGGCAGCCCTGTAGGGAGCGGGGCGAGGAGAATTCCTGCTCTCCGTTCTCCTCTGGAGCAGCTCCAGTGCCGAGGGCAGAGCTCCAGCCCTTGTCCCCAGTCCCTCTCCAGCTCTCCTGGAGCCTCTTTAGGCCCTGCAAGGGGCTCTGAGCTCTCCCTGGAGCTTCTCCTCTCCAGGGGAACATTCCCAGCTCTCCCAGTCTGGCTCCAGAGGGGCTCCAGTCCCCGGGGCATCTCCGTGGCCTCCTCTGGCCTGACCTCTGCAGCCCCACAGCAGCCTCAGGCCAGGACACACGGGGTGCCCTGAATGCAAACCAATATTCCTCCTTTCCCTGCTCTGCTGCTTGCAGCAATTGTTGAACTTGTGCACTACAATGGCCTCCAGGATGTGGTACAAATGTGGGCACTATAAACACTTGTGTGGTTTTATCAAACAGTTCTGAAATGTGCTTCCCATGCCTAATGCTCTGGAAAATGGGCAGGAATGAGACAGAAAGCACCTGGAATATGCCCATCAGCAGGAGACTTCCGAGCTCAGCAGATCCCAGCTGAGATTATCTGGAGAAGGCATCAGCCTTGGCCTCGGTGCTGCATCCAGTGAAAGGCAAAGCCCTTTGGTCTGACTGTGCAAACACCGAGTTCGTGGGAAACAAACAGGAATTTGATTCCATCGTGGTGTTTACTGCAGCACTTCCCTCTCCCGTCCTTCCTGTGACCCCGCTGGGGGTGTTGGGGATGGTTCTCAGTGAACACCCGTCCTGGGGGCAGCAGCGTGAGCGGGCCAGGCTGGACAGGGCTGGGAGCAGAGGTGGGAACGGCCAGGAACTTCCCCACCATCGGTGATGGACTAGAAGAGATGTTCAGGCTCCAGGCTGGGCCATGAGCTGGGCAGCAGATCCACCCTGGGTCACAGAACCATGGAATGGGTTGGGTTGGGAGGGACCTTAAATCCCACCTCATCCCACCCCTGCCATTGGGACACCTCCCACTGTCCCAGGCTGCTCCAAGCCCTGTCCAACCTGGCCCTGGACACTTCCAGGGATCCAGGGGCAGCCACAGCTGCTCTGGATCATCTCCACCAAGCTGAAGCCGTGTCCTGCCAGGAGCCCACCCCAGAGCAGCTGCAGTGCTGAGGACTCCTGTCCCCATCGAGCCGCAGAGAGCTGGAGCGGGCGAGGCTGGCCCTGCTGAGCTGCAGAGGTACAGGGAGTGCACAAAGTGCACAGACAAACAACCCCAGCGGGGATCAGCACACGGGAATGTGCTCCTCGTGCACGGGAGAAGGCAGGAGATGATTTATCACAGGCTAATTACGCATGAGACAACTTGTACCCGGCTGGTTGGACAAGAGGGAGCCCGAAGAAAACTGAGGCAACAACAACCCTTAGGTCAACCTGACATTTGTTGTTGGGTCTGTGGGAAATTATTCTCATAAAAACAGACTTTGTAGCCATAAGAGAAAAATAAATATTAATGCAGGGGATGTGCTGCAATGGTTGGATGGTGATGACACAGTGGGGATGGAGAAACCAGGGGCAGCCAGAGATGTTCCCTGTGTCCATCCCCCAGTTCTCACTCCTGTGTGACAATCTCAGATTTCCACATTAGAAACTACAAATAAAAAGATCCCTGCCCCCAGGGGTTTGGTGCTGGCATCACGAGGCTGTTGGTGTGTTGTGCTCTGTGCCTCCCATGACTCAGCCCCTCATGAGGTGCCAAATTCCCCTCCAGCAGAAGGAAACCCAGGGCCAGTCTGTGCCCACCCTGCTGTGACACCGAGGGCACCCCGGCCTTGTCTCACTCTGCTTCTCCCAGCAGAGTTGAAAGCAAAGAAGGGATTTTTTTCCCAGGCAAAACTAGTGAGCTACAGGAGAGCCACAGGAATCCTACAGAAGTCCTGGGAGAGCCACCCAGCCCTGGCATCCTGCTCCCCAGAAACCTCTCACTGCATCCACTGATGGCCTCACTCATGTCCAGCACCTCTCCCACAGCCCCTGCTCCCAGCAGGGGAGTCACACACAGGGACTGCAGCCCACGGACACCAGGAGCTGGGGTATCATCCTGGGCACCACAGTCCTGGACTTAAGGGGGTTTGTACCCCTCACAGGGACATTGCTGTGGCTGGAGGTTGTCCAGCCCTGCAGTTCCCCAGCACAGGCTCAATGCAGCCCTGACCGACCCGGTGTGACCTCAGAGCTGACCTCGGCTTAGACACCTCCCAAGGCTCCTTCCCACTCACAGGACACCTCCCAGGGCACCTTCCCACCACCACCACCCACTGCCTGCACCTTCCCCAAACAGCCCCGCAGAGCTCTGCCCGGCAGCTCTCAGCACCTGGAAGGAGGGGACAGGGAACATTCCCCACCCCAGGGTTATTCTCTGATGAAATCCTGCAGCTGGACAGCCCCAGAATCACCAGCACAAGCCCCAGCAGGGGCAGAGCACAGCCGGGTCCCTGTGGGTGCCCTGTGGCTACCTCGGGAGCAGCGTCTGTGCCCTTGGGAAGGGGGATGGTCCGGCTGTTCCCACAGCACCTTCGGGCTGCTGACACTTCAGTCTCCTCCAGGAACAGCTCCTGCCCTTCTTCTGCCCAGCTCCCAAATCAGCTCCTGCTCAAGCTGTTCCCTCCTCCCGGCCTCTGGGGCACCTTTATCCCGCTGTCCAGAACAGGCTGTTTCATGACAAACCCCAGGCACGGCAGCGACCGCGGCAGAGGTGACCTCACCCTTCACTGTCACCCACGTCACTGCCCGGCTGCTGCCTCCCGAGCTGGCCCGACCCGGCAGTCCCCAGCACAGGGTCCCCAAGAAGCTTCCTGAGCCCCCCGGGCGCCTGGGGCACCCCCACACCCCACAGCCCCCCGGCTTCCCGCGGGAACAGAAGCACCACTCGTGGCCCGGCCAGCCCAGCAGGTCCCTCTCGGCCGGGCCAACACTGGTGCCACCCCCACAGGGCCACCAGGTCGCCGATGGGCTTCTCCCGGCAGGCGGCCTTGCCCAAAGGTGTCGCCCCGGCAGTCCCGGCGCTGACACGGCGAGATCCTTATCGCAAACCCTCCTTTGCCCCCCGCCTCCATCCTCGCGCTCCCCACCGGCGACAGCACCGAGAAGGCGAGAGGCGCGAGAGGGATCCAGCCGAGAAGGGTTCATCCCCTCGGGGGCACGGCCAGCGCCTGCCCCGGGTGTGGCACGGCTCAGGACGGGCGGGAGGGACGCGGGGGGGCGGGAGGCTGGAGCCGGGCACTGCTGCACCGGCCCAGCGCAGGGTGGCACCGCCCTCGGGGCATCGGAACCGGCACAAACAGCGAGCCCAGCAAGGACCGGGGACATCCCCGGCAAAGCTGGACCGGGCCCGTTCTGTGCCGGTGTCCCCCCAGGAGCGGGATTCGGGAACAATCTCCCAGGGCTCCGCTCAGGTGTCCCTCGAGCACCCGGCGCCGCGGCCGGCGCTGCTCCGGGCACGCAGGACGCAATTAACAATTAACGTAATGAGGGGCACGTTGTGCCCCACGCCGCTCCAGCGCCCCTGCCCGGGGAGCTGGGAACGATCCCACAGGAGCCCGAAGGGAGGGACCACCGAGGGCCACCATGGCACAGCTGGCCGGGCACTGGCGGTGACAGGACAGCGCCACGGGGACGGGACACGGGGACACGGGGACATGGGGATAGGACACGGGGACACGGGGACACGGCTGCGGCCCCGCCGTGCCCAGTCCCGGGACCAGCCGGGATCCCCGGGACGAGCCACGGGGCCAGGCTCAGGTGGCACAGAAGGGGACACCGGGCCGTGTGACCCAGCAGGAGCCGCCCTGCGCTCAGCCCCTGCAGGGCGGCCCAGACACTCAGCGCGTTGGCAAGGAAACACCATCAATATTTTCCGTGCATTGTCAGCGGCGCCTCCCGCCTCATCGCACAGCTCCAGGGAAGGTGGGAAGGGGGAGGTTCGGGCAGACCCTCCCAGGGAGCGTCCCCGGGCGCGGGGCTGCGGAGGAGAGGGACCCAGAAAAGCAAAACCCCGTTACAACATCCAAGGAAAAAAACACAACTGACTTCCTGCCTATGAGAAGTCGGAGGGAAGACAAAGTCCCCGCTCGGAGCAGCTGTCCCACCTCCCACTCCCATCCTGTTCATGGCAGGCCCAACCTGGGCAGAAGCCTCCAGGGAGGAACGACTCAACACAAACCCACAAGAACTGCAACCCTCATTCCGTGCCTTTGGCTCTCAAGTCAATCCAAAATCTCCATTGCGAAGCCACCACAGCCCTGGTGCAGACCCCCCAGAGCTGCACAGACCCCCCGGTGCCACACCTGGGACACCTCCAGCCCGTTGGTGACCTCACCTTTCCTGAGGCAGCCTCCAGCCCCCCTCCCTGGCCCTGGTACCTTTCCGGAGCCATCCCGTGGGACCCGAGCCGTGCTCAGCAGCAGCTCCACCTCCCCTGGGAGCTCTCCCAGCACTGCCAAGAGCCTCCCCAGAGATTGGGGTCACTGGAGCCAGCTGGCCGGGCCCTCCCCTCCTGCTCACCTGCAGCTGAGCTGATCCCAGGTAAGCAGGAGTGACCCAGAGGAGAGGAACCAGCAGTGGGTGCTGCTGGGAGCAGGGAATTCTCCCCCATGACAAAACACATCTCTGGGGCCCCAGGAAGCTGACGTGGAGCAGGTTGTCACAGGGCACAGCTCCAGGCCCAGCTGAGTTTGGGGAGAGCCCCAGGACACAGAGCCTGAGGGTCCCCCCATCCCAGGGAGCCACCTGAGCCCCACGGGAGCTCCCTGGAGGGCAGCAAGGGCTCCCAGCCACACCTGTGCTGCTGCAGGAGCCTTCAGAGGGAGACACAGTTCCTGGTCAAGGTCTCAGGGAGGACAGGGCACCTCAGGTACATCCCAACCACAGGCCTGGAGGTGAACAATTACAGTCAGAGTGGTTTGGGACCTTACAGCCCATCCTGTCCCACCCCCTGCACAGGGTGGGGCAGGGACACAAGTGACAGAGTGGGTCCCAGCTCCTGCTGGGCAGCCATCCCAGGTTTTAAACCCCCCTCCCCACAGACCATGCTAATCTCTTCCTGATTTTCCTTGATTTTAGAAAATGTGTTGCCCTGTTTAATAATGCAAAGTATAAGCAGGGGTAGTTTTGTGATCTCTCCCCCAGTCTCTCTGAAATATGATCATAAAAAGTAGTGGTTGGGAGAATGTCTTATTCAGTATCCTTGGGATGAAATGTGGTTCTGAGTCCCCACAAATGGCCAAGCTGAAATGTTGAGAGATCAGGGCATGACAGGCACAGAACACCACTGAAATGACACCCACAGACACATTCTGAAACATGAATATTTACTAACATAAATAAACAGTGTTTTATAACAAAAGGCACAGATTTTCAACTATAAACAATGGAAAAATATGTACAATTTCCACACAGGGAATCAACCAGCAAGTGCACAGCTGGCCACTTCAGTGACCTTCCTTCCAAGTCATTCCACCAGTTGGGAAGTGTCCAGGTTTTATTTCCCCCCCCAAACTGCTGCCAGGAGAGAGTTTGTGACGGGGAGCTGTCAGATGGAGACGGTGCTGCTGACCTCTTCGTACTGGATAATGAAATAGGGGTAGCTCTGGTCATCGTTGAAGATGACAAAGATCTGGGGCTCGAAGTAATTGTCCACGCAGGAGTCGTAGAGGTCGCTGGTGATGCTGCCAGGCTCCACGGGCGGCGGCCTCCTCATGGTGTGGTTGCCCACCGTGTACCTGCCCGTGAGCACCTTGGCCAGGAACATGAAGTGCACGCCCTTGGGGGAGCGCTTGGAGAAGTTGTGTGAGTAGCTGGCCTTCCTGGCGAAGTAGCTGCCCTGGCCAAACATGGTGGCGTGCTTGCCGCACACCCGCGGGTCGAAGTTGTGCTTGCAGATCCCGTCCACCACGTCCTGGGACGTGCCGTGGAACAGGTGCCGCTCGTTCATGATCCTGTCCAGCCCAGACATCTTCTTGGACATGTACTCCTTCTTCCTGGAACAGAAAATGGGAAGTGGAGGTGAGCGTTCGCTGCAGGTCAGCCGGGGAAAAGCTGTTTTCGTTACGGTATCGCCCTCCGGAAGAGCTCAGCTGTGGGAGGAGATACAAATCTCTCTTATAAAATTCCTCCTCTAGGAATATCCATTATTAAAGAACTGCAATTCTCTTACCTTTTATACTTCTCCCAAAGGAACTGGTTCTGCACTCGCAGGATTTTCAAAATCTTGTATTTGGTCTCTGGCACAGTCTTGTGGAACAGGTTGTAAATGGTTCTGTAGCTTTTGTCTTCCTTCAGAACAGGCACTTGGATGAAGTCCTGAGCTGGATCCATTCCAATCCAGGTCTCGGGGTAGAAGCTGGGAGAGGTGACAGCAGCTGGGGACAGGTCGTGTGCGGAGGCGGGGTCGGAGCACGGGGAGGGCACGGTGGAGCTGCCGCCCAGGGTCCTGGGGGGTGGACAGAGGTTGTGCTCAGACACCCCCAGCAGCCTCCAGCCACCTCCAGTCCATCCCCAGCGTGGCTGAAAAGCCTCTGATTACCATGGAAGTGTCCAAGGCCACGTTGGACAGGGCTTGGAGCACCCTGGGAGAGTGGAAAGTGTCTGCCTGTGGCAGGGAGTGGCACTGGATGGGATTGAAGGCCCTTTCCCAACCCAGGAAGACTCTTGCTGCCATTTACACAGCCAGATGTGGATTTGCATTTGCAGCTGGTTATTTTCCTGCCCCTCCTCTGGGAATGCTGCCTGGAGACCAGGCAGGGCTGAGGGAGGGAGCTCCAGCCCAGAAGCCCCAGGGATGCCAGGGACAAACCCTTGGGAAACCCAGCAAAGGAGAGCAGCAGGACCCCCTCTCACCCTCCTGCAGCTCTGTGGAATCCTCACACTCTGGAAGCTGCTGAACTGAGCTAAGTGGCCTTTGTGGTTTGTGCTCCCCTGATCCCACCTGAGCGAGCAGCCCTTACTCAGCTGAGTAAATCCTGGCTCCCTGGACTCTCTGTCCTACGCCAAGGGGAACACTGGGACCATGTGGCACCTGCAGGGCCCTGCTCCCAGCAGCACAGCTCCTGCAGCTGCAGAACACGTGGAGCGAGCTCCAAAGTCCACCAAGGAGGATTTTCCCAAAGGATTTCTCTAGGAAAAGCTGCCAGCCCCTGCAGTGCCCCAGAGCAGGCAGCAGCAGAGAGCCCAGGCACCCGCTGGCTGCTGCGACACCCGGGGGGAGCTGCTCTCCAAACCCCCCAGATGGCCAGAAATCAAATCAAATCCAAGGAAAAGTCTTGGGAGGGGCAAGTTTAGTGGAAAAAGGTCTATTTTTAAATCAACACATGGAAAGCTGTGACAGCCCTCCCACTTTTCAGGGCAGAAACACTCTCTGAGTGTTCACTGGCTGCTCCCTCCTGCTCGAGGCCAAGGCCAGGATTCCCCTCATTTGCATGGATTTGACTTAACTCCAAGTTCTTCTCACTGGTTATTAACAGCTGAGCAGAAACCCAGAAATTTGTTCTACAAATTACTATTAAAATAGCAATCAAATACCAAAGTGTGCATTTGGTTTGAATTTGGTTTTCCTCTTTGATGGGCAAATGGGTAAAAAAATATTCCTGCAGGGCCTCATCACTCACACTGGACTGGAAGAGCAAGCAGGGATTGCCAGTAAATCATGGATTAATGAGGAAGACTTCAAATCCAATAAAAATCCTGCAATCCTTTGGTGTACTTTGTTTGGTTCTTCTGACTGCTGTAAAATATTTATGCTGTTTATTCTACATGGGAAGCCATTAAAAAGTCAACATTTTTCATTCCTATTCGAGGATTCTTTTCCAATTTTAGAACAGATTTAAGCAGATGGGAGGTGAGGGAAAGAACAAATCTCAGGTAGCATTATGTAGGAAGTGGAGGCAACACTGACTCCTGAAGGACAGATCCCATAAATATTTAAAATACTCTTGCTCTTGCCAAGAATCCGTGTTTTTTAAGTGAGCTTTACAAGGTCTTTGGATAAAAAAAATCAGAATGAAGTCTGGTGCAGAAGAGAATCTCAGAGTTTCATTTGTAGGTTTGGTAGCTGGCACAGACAGTTCTGTGTAGAACTCTGTAATACACTTCACAAGTGTGCAGCCCTCAAGGTCCAACAAAATTAGCTGGGAATTAATTGGGAATTGCATAATTTTAGCAGATCACTGTGGTAAAATAGTCCCAGGCTTCAAAACACAAGGAGGAGCCATGAAATCCTCATTTTTCATTAGGATGAGAACCAGGGCTGCTCTAACCAGCAAGTCCACTCTTGGTTTTTTACTGGCATCCTCCAGTTTCTCCCTAATGACCTATCTGAAAACACCTCCCAGCCCACGTGTGCTGAGGCTGTGACCAAACCCCAGAGGAGGGAGGGCTCTGTGAGCACACCCAGTGCTCCCATTAAACCAGCACAGGATGGTTTGGGCTGGCAGGACCTCAAACCCCATCCAGTGCCACCCCCTGCCAAGGCAGGGCCACCTTCCACAGCCCAGGATGCTGAAACATGGACAGGAATTTGGCAAACCTGATGTTCCAACATCCACAAGGTGCATTACAAATTTGAACGAGGAGCTCTCAGATAAATGTTACTTTGGAAAGTGGCAGGAGCTGCCAGCACGACCCAGATTTTGGATTCTTGTTCCCATTTCCCACCCAACAGTGCCTGCTTCCTGTCACAGCCCAGGAACAACACTGCCCCATCCAGCCACACATGGAGAGCAGCAGGAATTGCCCATTTCTGGGATACCTACTGCAGGAAGGGCACCAGGAACTGCCCTTTTCTGGGACACCTACTGCAGGAAGGGCACCAGGAACTGCCCATTTCTGGGATACCTACTGCAGAGGAAGGGCACCAGGAGTTGTCCCTTCTGGGATACCTACTGCAGGAAGGGCACCAGGAGTTGTCCCTTCTGGGATACCTACTGCAGGAAGGGCGTGAGCAGCAGGCAGGAGCGCAGCAGGGGCCTCCTCTTGATCTCCCTGCGGAAGCAGGAGTTCTGCTGGAAGCCGTCCTTGATGTTGAGGATGTACTGGTTGTGCCAGGTGATGAAGCGCACCTCGCGCAGCCCGCGGCAGCTCGCCTCCTCGATCAGCCTCACCACGGGCTGAACGGGGCAAAAGGGGGGAAAACAGGGGGGAAAAGGGGGGAAACACACACGTGAGAAACCACACGCTCCAAAATTCCCATTCCTGTTCTACACTGCACAAACCCAGGCCCTGCAGTTCTCCTCAAACACCCTCACCTGTTATTTGTGGTATTTCTGCCCAACTCTCTCCAGTTCTTACACTCAGAATTATTCTGGGACTGCCAACACTGATGAGGTTTCATTCCAAACATCAGCTGTGCCCAGCCCAAGGGCTGCACCCCACGGCTCTGGCAGTGCATGTCCTGCCTCAGCACAGCTCTGGGGACAGGGAAATCAGTGTAAAACTGCCAAGGTAAATGGAGGTGGTGTTCTGAAGGCTGCAGAAGCCATCCCACTGGCATAAAAACAAATCAGGCTCCAGATGGGCTTCCTTGGTATTGCCACGAGCTGGTTTGCTCCCCAGTGGGACAGTCTGGCCAGCCCTCATGTCTGTGATGCTCTCAGGGTAATTCAAGTCACAGGATCACAGAACCACAACCCAGACCAGCAGAGCTGTCCCTTTATTGCTGTCTCAGTTCAACACTGACTCTCCTCGTCCTCACAGGAACTGCAAATCACCTCCCTGAGTGGCTGCAGAGGAACCAGGCTGAGCACGGATGTGTTTAGGGCAGGAGCAGGGCTGGGAAGGGGCCATACCTCAGAGTACTCTCTCCAGCCAAAGTGGTCCCTGCAGAAGTACTTCCACACCGTGTAGCAGTTGGAGCTGGAGCTGGGGCAGGAGGCTGTGGACAGGCGCCGCATTTGGTCGAACTCTGCACTTTCATATAATTTCATAAGGTTCAGATCCACCCAGAACTCCTGGCCCCTGGGAAGAATGGGAGAAACAGACAATCCTCACCTTTTGTATGCCATTAAACCCATGGTTTTCAGCACAGAGGGACAAAACATCAAACCCAGCGGTTGTCTGAGGTGTAGAATCCCAGACTGGTTTGGATTGGGAGGGAGCCTAAATCCCATCCAGTGCCACCCCTGCCATGGGGACACCTCCCACTGTCCCAGGTGCTCCAGCCCCAGTGTCCAGCCTGGCCTTGGGCACTGCCAGGGATCCAGGGGCAGCCCCAGCTGCTCTGGGCACCCTGTGCCAGGGCCTGCCCACCCTGCCAGGGAACAATTCCTGCCCAACATCCCATCCATCCCTGCCCTCTGGCAGTTTAAAGCCATTCCCCTTGTCCTGGCACTAAGTGCCCTCATTAAAGGTCCTACAGAGACTCAAGAGGTGAGAACAGAGATTTCTTAAGAATTTCTCCTCACCAACTCACCAAATAAAGTCTCTATTTATAAAATAAAGCAGTTCAGTGGAACTCTTTGCACAGAGAGAATGAGCACCTTGAACTCTCCGAAGAACAGGACACACAACCCAAATTTGGTGCTGTAGAACAGCATAATTCAAAATAAAACTCCACGAGCTCTCAACCGCAGAAGGTGCCCCCACAAATAAGTTCCATTTTCTCTGTTCCCTAAATGTAAGAAGCAACAGAAGGTATAAACCTTCCAGGACACTGGACTGAGCAGGTTCCTCGACTGGCAAGTTACAACACTGATGGATTTTTTCAGAGGAGTGCAGCCAAAATAAGATATTTAGGCTCTTCCTTCTGCAGAACTTCAGCCTAATCCGTGAATCCCCCGAGCTCCTTCCCCTCAGCGAGACAAACGCTCTCTGGGTGGTATGTACAAATAGGTGAGTAGAGAAATGTGTTTTGTAAGAGCTCTGAAAATACGAGTGGTTTGCAGCTCCTCTCCGAGTTCGGGGACGTGCCGCGAGTTACCGCAAACAGGTTCAGAGCAAACAGAAACGCTGCGAGCAGCAGGGGCCGGGCAGGAAATGAAACCTGCTCCCATCACAACAGCTGTGAGACACAGCACGGCTCACCCTCGGCCCCCTGCCATGCTGAAACTGGTGATCTTCTCTCTCTGACTAAACCAGTTCCTCTCTGCACCAGCAACAACCTGATGGCCCCCTGGGGACCTCAGGGGCTTCAAAGGGCCAAACAGGCATGAGAAGGTTTTGTACTCAGGGCTGGGAGAGCCACGCTGAGCTCTCACTGCAGCACACAGGGCAGGCTCTGGCACTTCCTGGTGACACCAAAGCTGCAAGATTTCATCTTGTTTGTGCACTTGGTTGAAGCTGCAGGGGAGGTGAGCCCAGCTTTGGGTGGGGGACTGAGTGTTTAAACTCCATTTATGAAACCAAACATCACCCAAAGGATATTGGCTTCAAAAGATCAGAGAAATCACAGATTTGGTTAAATTGGAAAAGCCCTCTGAGACCACAGAGTCCAACCATTCCCCAGCACTGCCAAGGCCACCACTGCCCCACGTCCCCAGGTGCCACATGCCCAGGGCTGTTAAATCCCTCCAGGGATGGGGGCTCCACCAGGCAGCCTGTGCCAGAGCTGGGCACCCAACCAAAAGCTGAATTTTGAAGCACAGGTACTGAAATAGCAGCATGTGGTTTCTGTGCTGAAAACCATAGCCAAATGGGCTCCCATGGAGAGGCACAGCAGGAGGAGAAGGCCTGGGGAACACTCCCAAGGGATGTTCATCAACAGCTCCTCCCAACTCAGCAGGAAAAGCACAGCAGGAACCAGGACCGGGCTGCAAGGTGTGACAGGCACACAGGAACCTCTGCAGCAGGGCAGGAGCACAGACAACCCATCTGAGCCTCCATCGTAGCAGTGTCCCCAGTCCTAACCCAAGAGAGGGGCCAGGGCCAGGGCAGCAGTTTCAGACTTCACCCAATCTGCCTCTCATCAAGTCACGCTGCTTCTCTCCGTGGTGACCCTGGGCCACGTGGGAGGCGACACCTCAGACTGGGGAAAGAAGCTACAGACACATTTCCCTCTCAGCTGAAAGGCTACATCCTCGGGGGACAAAAGAATGCTAAAGTAGTGACTTTGCTGCTTTTCCTGTGTTTATTTTTTAAAGGCTGGAAAGACTGTTTTTCCCTGCCTTTACAATTGGTGACTGGGGTGCTTGCAAAAGCAATCCTCTGGAATTTTCACAGCGAGGGGAATCTGAAACAACTGCTGACACACTGGCCCATATATGTGTGTGTGTGTGTATACAGCTTAGATGAATGCCTGGCAGCAAAAATAAAAACAATAATAATAATAAAAGTAATCCCCCCAGCTCTGGATCAGGAAGTCCTTGAGGCAGGGCTGCTGGAGGAGAAGAGACTGTACCAGAAGTTGTTTGTTCTTCCCAAGAACCCACTCCTGGCCACTCCTGAACACGAGCTCCTGGGCTGGGAGGCACGGGTAAGTTCTAAAACTCCACAGCAATGAGGATGTTGAACACAGCCCCCTCTCCCCAGGATTCCACAGGGACCCTATTTCCAAATTCAAACCCCAGCTACACCTCGTGTTTGCAGGGCAGCACAGTGTCCCTGTCCAGGCTTGCTGGGCTCCAAGGGCTCTGAGCTGCTCCAGATGTGGATGTGTTTGGGAGGGTTTTGTTAGTTTATTTAATTGTTAAATTGGTAGAAGATGCTCCTGGCAGGGTGTGGGACTCGATGACCTTCAAGGGTCCTTTCCAACCTAAACTACAAGGTTTAGAGGAGCACAAGCACAGCTCTGAGTGGCTGGGACCCTAAAGCTCACCGAGTGCCACAGGCAGGGACATCTTCCACTGTCCCAGTCTGCTCCAACCTGGCCTTGGGCACTCCCAGGGATCCAGGGGCAGCCTCAGCTGCTCTGGGCACCCTGTGCCAGCCCTCCCCACCCTCACAGGGAGCAATTCCTTCCCTGTATACCACCCATCTCTGCCTTCTGGCAGTGGGAATTAATTCCCCCTTTTCCTGTCATTCCAGGCTTTTCCTAAAAATGAATGCTCCACGTCACACCTTCCAAAACCAACTTCCCAAAAAAAAGCACTCCTGTGCACACGTGACTACAAGAATCAGATTCTCAGTTTTCACTCAAATCCCTCCTGATTTCAACAAATCCGAGTACCCAGCAGGAAGGAACTTCAGGATCACTGCTCCTGCTGAGCAAGTCACTGTCACAGCCCTTTGTGTCCCCCTGGGTCCTGGAAAGGGCAGTCCTGGCACAGCACTGTGCCTGCTGCCTTACCTGGGAGCAGCTCCCGAGAGCAATCCCTGATCTTTGTTTCAGGAAGGGCTGCTTTATTGCCAGGAACAGCCTGACCTCAGCCTGCAGCCAGGTGACAGCTGTTCCCCAAACTGCAATCTGTTTATTGACAGGAAACAAGGGCAGGGATGCCGTGATTGCTGGTTCCTCACAGCTCCACACAGCAGGGCCAGGGTTTGTACAGCTAGAAGCCAATTTGTTTCATTTCGTGTGGAAATGGTGCTGCAAAGTGCAGCAGAAAGGAACCCACACAGCACAAGGCAAACACTTCCAAAATCACTTCACAGGAGTTTTGTTCGAGGCTCTGCCCTGCATTCCTCCTGGAAAGGAATGAAAAGCAGCTCCCAGCCACTCAGAGGGTATCGCAAAGAACCTCCCCCAAATTCAGGCAGAGGGACTCTCAGCTGGTTTCCCATCCCCCTGTTATCAGTAACACATGCCTTATCTCACACACTGTGTGGATCACACAGAGAACTTCTGCAATTTAACTATTTGATGGGCCAGGGACCCGCAGAACTCCCCAAACAACTGCTGCCCAGAGAGGCTGTGGCTCTGCCCCATCCCTGGCAGTGTCCCAGGCCAGGCTGGACACTGGGGCTTGGAGCAGCCTGGGACAGTGGAAGGTGTCCCTGCCTTGGCAGGGGTGGCACTGGCTGGGCTTTAAGGTCTTTTCCAAGCCAAAGCACTCTGTGATTCCGTGATTCCATGCCTGAAATGCCTCCACGGTGCTCTGTATGATTTTTAACACGTCAAGCACATTCTGTCAGCACCAGAGGAGCAGCCATCCCACACACAGAGGAATGAAGGAAAACCAGTTTCCTGTACATTTCGTTGTGTCCATGCCTTTCCTTCCCAGCCCCTGCACATGCCCCCGATAACTCCAGTGGAACACTCTGTATTTACAGAGTCACGGAATCATTTCGGTTGGAAAAGACCTCCAAGAACACCGAGTCCAACCCTGCCACCCAGCCCGGGGCACTGAGCGCCACGTCCGACCACTCCTTGGACACCTCCAGGGATGGGCACTCCAAACCTCCCTGGGCAGCCCCTCCCTGTGCCTGAGCACCCTTTCCATGGAGAAATTCCTGCTGATATCCGAGCTGAACCTGCCCAGGACAGCTTGAGTTTCCTCCTGTCCTGTCACCATTTCCTGACTTCACCCAAGAACCAGGAGTGAGCACTGAGAGAGGAGCTCCCAGGCAGAACCTGCCCCACTGCAGAGCCCCCTGCTTTTCCCTCACTGCACCCATTCCATTCTGGCCTCTCTTCTAGCTAGGAGCCATTTCATAAACTTACAGAAATTAGGGGAAAAAGAAAGAAAAAGGAAAGAAATCAAAGCAACAGCAAGAAGCTGCTGTGTCAGGCGAGTTGGGAGCCCTTTTTGCCAAGAGAAAGAGTGGAATTTTCAGCCAAAGCAGGGGGAACTGATGGGTCAGGAACTGCAGAGTTGGTTTAAACAAATCCTCCTGTAATCTCTAATGCTGTTGCTTGTTTTGAAAAGCAATGTGTGCATGATAGGACAGGTGTGTGTGTGTGTGTGGGGAAACCTGCTCAGCTCCTCAGCCAAGTATTTCCCCTTAGCAAAGAGCATCTTAAAATACCCCAGCGTGGGCATCTCCTGCTGGAAAGCAGCACTTGGCACTGCTCTCTCTTTGCTGAAAGCTGGAACTTCTCCAGGGTCTCTCCTCACATCTATGAAGAAAACTGAGTGCTTCTAAGTACTTTAACCTGTTTAAGTTGTCCCCTATTTGTATAGATAGCTTGGTACATGGTGCTACATACTTGGCAGACTCAAGAACACAAAAAACCTGAAGTAATTTATGAAAAATTCTCAGTTTGAGGCCAAACTGCAAGAAGTAGCTGAAGGAGTTGCATTACAAAGTAACTAAACAAGGTTTACCACTCCTCTGAGATCACATTCCCTTAGGTGAGCGGCAACAACTTAATGTGTATTTTACATTACTCATCTCAATAACTTATCTCCATCATTACTCATCCCAGTAATTAAGAGGAAGGAAGGTTTATATAAATAGCTCCTTGAAGAACACCGTAATTTAGGGCTCGTTCCCTAATTGAGCTGATAGCCAACACTTTCAGGAAGGGCCCAGCTCCCTGGGGGCAGCGCCGGGATTATTACAGTCCCCCCCACCACACCCCCAGGGCGAGTGGGACACAGAGCAGGAGCAAGAGCAGCCTCGCTGGCCACGCAGAGTGCTGAGCAGGCGTTTCCTCTGCTGCCAGGGAGCAGACGGGCCTGCAAAGCTCGTCTGACCGCGGGAGATTAATGGCTTTAACAAATAATGCCGTAACCATGGGACGCGGCGCTGGCGGGGCACGTTCGCAGCTCCCGGCTCCCCGAGTGCCAGGGGACACAGCACAGGGACACTGGCCACCAGCCTGAGTGACCACCAGGGAGCTGGGGCTCCCCACACCTTGGCAGGTTCTCCTCAGGCAAGGTGATGTTGCATAAGAAGCTGGTGATGATGCACAGTAAAACGTTGACCTCCCGCCTCAAAACCTGGCTTAAAACCTTGGCAAGTCAAAGTTCTAAGGAGGATCAGACTCAAGGTTTGAAATCAGAAGCTCTGGTCTTAAATAGAGCTTCACTCCAAAGGTCTCACTGACACTTATCCAGACGTGAAGCCCTTCCAAGGCTGGAAGGGATCCCAAAGATCAGCTGATTCCACCCTTGCCATGGCAGGGACACCTTCCACTGTCCCAGGCTGCTCCGCTCCCAGCCCCAGTGTCCAGCCTGGCCTTGGGCACTGCCAGGGATCCTCTGGGCACCCTGTGCCAGGCCTGCCCACCCTCCCAGGGAGGAATTTCTCCCCAGTATCCAGTGTGAATCTGCAGTTTGGCAGAACCCACTCAGCCCAGCAAGGCCAGGCCTGTATCCCCAGGCTCCGAGGGCAGTGTCCCACCCGGCCGCGCCGAGCCCACGCTGCTCCTCTGCCTTCCCTCACGCTCAGGGAATGTCCTGTCTCTGGCTGGACCTGCCAACCCTGTCCCCAGCTGGATCACACAGGCAGAAATCCATGTGCCACCAGCCCCACCAGGCTGGGACCTGCACACCCAGTGCAAGGGAGACGTCACTGCACAGCAGCTTCCCAGGCTGGGGGTGACTAAGCCATGACCAAGCACTGTGTCCTTTACCATTAATCATTCCCAAGTCCATCCTTCAGGACACAGAGCTCATGTGCAGTGATGGATTTGGTGACACAACTTCTAAAAGAAAACCATTTGCTCATTTGCACAGAGCTCAAAGTTAAATCATTTAATGGGCTTGTCTCTGGCTGTGCTGTTTTGTTTTCAGAAATAATTTCTAACACTTGGGAAATAAAAGTTCCTCTGTTGTAAAATACAGCAAATTTTATCTGCTATGCACTTAGAAGATTTTTCAATTTTTATTAAAGACTGGCATATTTTTCCAAGACAATTCTATAAAATATAGTTGTTCCCTACTACATATCCTACTTCATTTTCATTTCCAGTGTGGGGCATCCATATTCTGATATTGCCATCACTAAAAAGGCCCTGGCACAGGGTGCCCAGAGCAGCTGTGGCTGCCCCTGGATCCCTGGCAGTGCCCAAGACCAGGCTGGACACTGGGGCTGGAGCAGCCTGGGACAGTGGGAGGTGTCCCTGCCATGGCAGGGGTGGCACTGTGTGATCTTTAAGGTCCCTTCCAACCCAAACCAGTTTGAGTCTATGAAAAAGGTTGAATTTAGTGTCTAATCCAACATCAAATTAAGTGAAAGTAAAGACTAATGCTGACTTTAAGCACTAGATTTGGTCTCTGGTGCTGAATGAGAAATCTCAGCTTAATAAATGAAAATAAAATATTGAGAAAGCAGGGATATGCTTCCTTCAGGAACTGAAAGGAAGAAGAGGCAGTGAGCAGAACCCTGAAGGATTCGGTTGGCAAAGGCAGTATGAAGTTTTCACTCCAGAAATGTCACTTTGAACTGGAGTTGCACCAGCCTGGCAAACTTCTCCTCTCCTATCTGCCCTGCCACAATGTCCACCACACACTTCCTCCAAAAATAACCAAACCAGTCCACACTCTGCACTAACTGGACCCTGTAAACAGCACTCTTCCCCACTGCTCCTCAAACTGGAACCTGCAGGGGAGAAGCTGAAGTTTTAGCTCTCAGGATGCAGGAGCCCACACTGGTCACACAACCACATCAACCTAACAGCTGCTGGCTAATTTTAGAAAATGAGTCAATAAACACAGCTCTGTACAGAGAAAACAATAACTTCCAATAACTGCTTTAATAGAGGAGGTGGTCAAGATTTCTGACAGTGTGGCTCAGGCTCGCAGGGAATTGGCTGAAACATCCCCATTTATTAACAGTGATATGACATTTCCCGAGGTCTCCCAGAGCTCCCCTCTGGTTTAGCTGTTTGGGATGGAATGATGCAGACTGTGCTGGGAGTGCACAGCCAGGCTGTGCTCACAGTGACACAGAGCAACTGCTCTGTCATTCCTGTCCCCAGCGCTGCCAAGGCTCTTTCATGATGCCACTTTGTCTAACACAGAGGAGAGACTAATTAGGAACGCCAAGAACAAGCACAGCATTTCACAACAGTCTCTGAATTCCTACAGAGCTGAAGTTTTCTTATTTCACACACTCCAAGTCCTCCGGCTTCAAAGAACACATTCCAGATGCTAGAAAAGTTTTACAGGTGTACAAGAATTTTTGTCGTGTTAAACTGGTTGGATATGAAATCAGGAAACATCATCCCAGGGTTTATAACACACTTGGATACAAGTATCAGGGAAAAAAAAGCACATCCTGTTATATTTCTGCACCCTTCCCAGCAAGGGAGTAAATTCAGTTACCTACCGATACTTGACTTTGATCTTGTCATTGTCAGGGTTGCAGTAAAGCCTTTCCAGGTGCTCCTGGGAATCGTTGGTCACACTTTGCCACCTCTGGGTTGCTGTCCTCCTCACCTGCCAGTGATAGGGTAACACTGTGTGGTGCTTGGGACAATCACTGCCATAAACACAAGTGCCCTGGAGAAAATCCACACAGATTTCAATCCCGTCCTCCTGGTGGGTGTGATACTGCAGCTGGTTCAAGAGCTCAAACACCAGGTCAAGGGAAGCCTCTTCACTTTTATCCTGGAATATCCCAGCACTGAATTTATTGCTCGGGGTCAAGTTGTATTGCACTGGACAGCTGTTCTCCTGGAGTAAGCCAGATGTGTAGCTTTCCAGAACCTTGTCAGGGAACAAAGGACAAGCTGCACCATCACCAGCACTTGGGTGCAAAGGATGATCCTGGAATGATTCATTACCATTATCAGCAGCAGTTCCAGGAGTTTCTGGGGAGAAACCTTGCTCTCCTGACTGGACGTCCTGCTCAGGATGCCCGGGGGAAGGACGAGCTCCTGGCAGTTGACCTTGCACATCTGGAGCTGTTGGCATCAGCACAGTCACATTATTTTCTGTCTGGGGGCAAGAGGTACCGAGGTCCAGAGTCTTTTTCACAGCAGGTTCACATAAGTCCCCGTGGCCACCACGCTGGCCTCGGGGCACAAAGACCCTGTCCAAGGCCCCAGCTCCCAGCAAGCTGGTAAAGATGGGCCGCAAAGCCCGCAGAGTCTGTGTGTCCAGTCTCTTCTGCACTTGCTGCTTCTTCTTGAAGCAAGGCTTCACTGGGGGGATCTTTTCAGACAGCCTCACCTGGGGAGAAAAGTCCTCTGAAGGAGAGCACTTCATTCCTGGGCAGGGAGCCTGGGGCACCACGCACGCTGGCTGGGGTTCGGTGTCCATCGGACACAGACTTCGCTCTCTCCAAATCACTTTCAAATGTCCCAGAGCCTCCCAGGAATCAACCTAGGGCAGAAGGGAAAACAAGACAGTTAATCTCTCTAATTGCTCATGGTTGACACGAACAAGATCACCCCTGGAGAGGATTCTGAGCCAGCAACAGCAAACTCCTCCCCTTGCTGTGACTGCGGGTAGCCCTTAGGCACGTAAAGCATGAAAACAGCTAAACTCAGGCTAATTAATCCCAAACCCACACTCCTCATCTCCCCGCACATCCAGGCTCTGAGACACACAGGCACGCACACACAGTCCCCCGAGGGTGGGCAGGAAAGGGGGATGGTCCGACGCCTCCTCCCTGTCAGGATGTTCAACAAACAAGAGCACTTGGGTTCATTCTATCCCACCAAACAGCGCTGATTGCTGTGCCTCCCTCACACACAGACCTGCGGAGCATGAGACACGTCCCCCCCCGCATTTCAGACATTCCTGCACCATTTCCTCTCCCACCGGAGGAGCAAACCTACACGTTCCCATTCCATTCGCATGTGTCCTCCCTCGTGCCACCTCCCACATCCCGCGGCAGCACCGCCGGGGAACCGCTGGCTGCGCGGGGACCCACGGCAAACTTCCCACGGGCTTCAGCGGGGGCCACGATGGCAACCTGCCGTGGCTCGAGAATTCCAGAGCTCACAGCCCGTCCCTGCCCTGTCCCCGCCCTCGCTCTGTGGCACCCGGTGGTGACACACCGCGCTCCTCTCGCCACGCTGGGCACCAGGAATTAAAACTGGGCAGGGAAGCAAACAGAAGGGTGATGGTTACTCAGGAACCGAGAAAGACATTACTTTCAAGCTGCAGAATTGTATTATTTTAAAGCACAAATAAGCAGTGTGTCTCGTACGTCACCAAAAGCATGTGCTATGCCTTTTAATCAGGAATCCTGTAATGTTTGATTACATTTAATTAAACCTTCTTCAATCTCACATGCAGGCTCAATGCTCAGAGTGGAGCACATTAACAATTACTTCCTGGATAAATGCATTCCGAGCAAAGTTACTCCTCACTTCAAAACGATATCTCAAAAAACAGAGAAAATCTGGCAATAATTTCTTACTACTGATGATTTGCTCTTGAAAATTTCTCATCGAGCCTTCCGTATTTTGGAACATTCATTTGTAAGGTTTTTCCATTTCCCTGGGAAACAGCACGTCAGAATTGCCAGGAAAAAAAATTTAAAAAGTTGTGCCTCTCCAGTTTTCCCATTTTTAGATTAAATTTAAAGCAACTGGTATATCTGTTTGGCAGTGAACCCCAAAGTCATCGGTGTATCTGTTATTCTTCCACAGACACCAGGCAACTCCTCCGAACCACCAAAGGCACCTTCAGGTAACTCCAAAGGTTTAAAAATCCTCGACTCCGAAGAGAATGAGATGTTCCCGTTCTTGCAGCTCAGGTCTCACTGCCCCGGCGAGGAGCGAGAGGATCTGCCAGGGCTCAAGGACCCCTGCAGCGCCAAGGTGCTGAGCAAGTGACTTCTGATCTCGTTCAGCCATACCTTTGCTGCTATTTCAACATTTATACTCCGCACTTGACCAGCATTTAAGTTTGCTATTTTTACAGAACCGCCTTAGTGAGCAGAGCCGGATCCCCCAATGACTCTAAAAATGAAGCGGCTGGAAGGACGAGCGTCGGGCTCTGCCGGCGTGCCCGTGTCAGCGCTCGGCAGGCAGGAGCGAGCCCGCAGCGATGCTCCCGCACGCCGAGCTCCAGCAGCCGCCGATGTCTCGCCGGGGGGGTTCGCTCCCCGAGCGCTCGCCATCGCACGCGAGCCGCACCTCCTCTGCAAAGAGAGCCTCTCCGCCGGCCTTAAGACACGTTTCGACAACGACTAATAAAAGCAGCAGCCCAGAGNCCGCCCCGCCCCGCCCCGCTGTCAGCGGCCAGAACCGAAAGCGCCGCGCGGGGCCGTTCCCAAGAGCGATAGGACGAGAGGCCCCTTCGCGTTTCATTTATCACGCACCGAGCGTTTCGTTTCAGGCCGGCAGGGAGGGAGGGATGTCCCCGAGCACGGCGCTGCGTGCGCGGGGCTCGCACGCGAGCCGGGAACACGCCGGGAACACGCCGGGAACACGCCGGGAATGAGCCGTGTCAGCCCGGGCGCTCCAGTCACGCAGCACGGAGGAACGCGCCGTCCTCACGGAACGCAAGCGCAGCACCCTGAGCCTCCCGCGCCGCCGAGCTCTCGGTGCGAGCGGCTCCAGCCGCGCTAATTAATGAGTTAGAGACAAACAGGGAGCCCATCCCGGAACAAAGTCACCCTGACTCACTTGGTGCACCCACACGCAGCCCCGATCGGGGCTGTGCTCCTGCCGGTGACACACTCCGGAAAAGCGAGCGTGGAGTGGAACAGGTTTCCCGGAGAGGCTGTGGCTGCCCCAGCCCGGAAAGTGCTCAAGGCCAGCTTGGACGGGGCTTAGAGCAACCTGGTCTATGGAAGGTGTCCCTCCCCATGGCAGGGTGGTGGAATGAGTTTGGAGGTCCCTTCCCAACCCAAGCCATGCTGTGATGGCTAACGCACTACAGGCAGCTATTGTTTATTTACAGAGTATTTTATAGGTGGGATTGGCTAAGAGCACAGTTAGCCAGCCGTGCCCGTGCTGTCACCGTCTGGCTGTACGTGTGAGGGAGCACGGCCGGTTCGGCTGTCCGTGCCGGCCCGGCATGCTTCCCTGCTGAATCACTGCCTGCTCCCGGAGAAAACCCCGGCAGGGCACGGCCAGCAGTTCACACGGACACCAACCACAACCCATGCATCCACAGCACTGACAATGGCCAGATAAGATAACTTATAAAGGAGTCAATCACTTCAGAAGGTAACATTCGTGTTGATGGAACACCTATTGAATTATCTGCCCAGAGAAGCTGTGAGTCCCCATCCCTGGAAATGTCCAAGGCCAGGTTGGACAGGGCTTGGAGCAACCTGGTCTGTGGAAGGTGTCCCTGCCCATGGCAGGGGCTGGATCAAGATGAGCTTTAAGGTCCTTCCATCCCAAACCACTCTGGGCTTCCAAAACTCGTGTTCTTGTTTTCTTTTTAAAGCCAGTCCTTCATTCCTTGCGCTCAGTGACTTTATGAAATTACACATACAGAAAACAAAGGAGGCTGGAAGGAAACTTGTTTTAAGGTGGCACGAGCTGTACAGCAGCTCGTATTGGAAAATATTGTGTATTGGAAAATATTGCACAGTTGCATTTGTGGTGCAGGTGGGATGTGCCATTTTCCCAACAACTTACAGAAATGGAGCTCCATAGAATCACAGACTTTTGGGGGTTGGGAAGGACCTTAAAGCCCATCCAGTCTCACCTTCCACTATCCCAGGTTGCTCCAAGCCCTGTCCAACCTGGCCTTGGACACTTCCAGGGATGGCGCAGCCACAGCTTCTCTGTGCCAGGGCCTGCCCACCCTCACAGGGGGAAATTTTATCCAATCTAAACCTACTCGTTGTCAGTTTGAAGCCATTCCCCCTTGTCCTGTCCCTCCATGTCCTTGGAAATAATCCCTCTCTAATGCAGTTGGAGAGAGAATGACTCGAGAGGCTGAGTAAAGGTGGCATCTGTATCTGCAGGAGCTGAAAAAATTATCATCTATAAATTAATTGAGCTCTTGAGTGTCTGAAGCATCAGACAGAGCCTCCCCGCCTGTCTGGACTGGAGCGTTCCCGAGCAGGGTGACTGGGATGTGTCACATCCTCCTTCAGGGAGAAGGAGCTGCTCACACACACTTGTATTTATGTGCCACCACCAGAACAGAAATTACCACTTTGGAATAGCTCCCTTCACGCATGAGCTATAAATAAGAGGCACATATGGCTGATCTGCACACTGGGGTGGGCACAGCTCCCACTGCACTGGGGCTGGGAGGATGGAAGCAGGCAAGGACAGAGGCTGGGAGAACCACCTTTCCCCAAACAAATATATAATTAAAGGAAATGCAGCACACCAGACCCTCAGACACCCATTTCGGAGGCCACTCCACACAAATATAGAAAGAAACTCTGACCACCATGAAAGCATGATCTCATCTTTAAATACATGTTTAAATCTTAAGCAAGAGAAAGAAAGCTTTAATTATTTCTTTCAGATGGTAAACGGCCCCAGCTGAATACAGCCATTTACAACTCTGACTTGCAAATACAGGATAATCAGTATGCACACTTGGATTCGCTGATGAAAAGAGGGGAAACATCTGACTTAAATGTTTGTGATAAAACAACAAAGCTCTCAGGCTCCAACACATTTTTTTCAAATGACAGAACTCCTTTTCCACCTCAACTCTTGCACAATGAACATTCCTCACTTCCTAAAACACATCCCAGTACAGGAAAGTTCATTGTCCTTTCTAGTGTTTCACACAAGGCAACAAACAGCACCGTGCAGACAACTAACAAAGGGCTCATAGAATGGTTTGGGTGGCAAAGACCTTAAATCTCACCTCATCCCACCCCTGCCATGGGGAGGGACCTCCCACTGTCCCAGGCTGCTCCAGCCCCAGTGTCCAGCCTGGCCTTGGGCACTGCCAGGGATCCAGGGGCAGCCCCAGCTGCTCTGGGAATTCCAGCCCAGCCCCTCCTGCCCTCTGGCAGTGGGAGCCATTCCCTGGGTCCTGTCCCTCCATCCCTTGTCCCCAGTCCCTCTCCAGCTCTCCTGGAGCCCCTTCAGGCCCTGCCAGGGGCTCTGAGCTCTCCCTGGAGCTTCTCCTCTCCAGGTGAGCCCCCCCAGCTCTCCCGGGCTGGCTCCAGAGGGGCTCCAGCCTTTGGGGCATCTCCGTGGCCTCCTCTGGCCTGACCTCCAGCAGCTCCACGTCCTCCTGCTGGAGCCCCCAGATGTGGGGGCAGCTCTGCAGGTGGGGTCTCACCTGAGTGGGGCAGAATTTCCCCTCCCCTTCTGCCCACGCTGGGGCTCAGCCCAGGGCACAGGGCAGGGGAGGTTCTGGGGGCCAGGTTGGGTCTTGTTGAGCTCCCAGATTCTCCTCAGGGCAGCTCCCAATGCCTGGATTTGTGCTTTTCCATCCCAGTGCTTGATGGCAAATGCTAATCCCCTGCAAACACTGCCCAAGCTCTACCCTGTGCCAGCCAGCCAGGGCAGGTGAGCACCCAGGGAAAGGAAAGGTCAGCGATGCAGACATTTATTAAAAGTTAACAGGAGGGAGAAGGGAATCTCTGGTGTGCTGGCTTTGTCTCTGTGACAGGGAAATGATGCCAGCCAGGCTTCACTGATGGGAAGGAAGAGGCAGGAGGCCAGCAGAGGTTTATTCACAGCTGTACTCAGGAAGCCTTGGCTGGACTGACACCTACTGGGCTCCACCTGCTGTGATCGGTCCTCAAGACAAGAGAGGCAGGAATGTCACAGTCTAAACATGCCAAGATGAAATTTTCTATTCATAATTTATTAATGAATTTCTATTAATTAATTTTGTTCTGTTCATTCATTCTATTCATCTCCAGACTTTAGCTGTTTATACATGATAATCTAGAGCAGGTCAATGGAAGATGGTGGTGCTAGTCTTTAAAATAAAAATTTTCTTGCTGGTTCCATATTCACTGTGTGTTGGGGATTTTTTAGTAAACCTTGTATTTTTCTTTTTTACACTTCACAAAAGAAAAGTCCCAAAATTAGACTGGTTCCAATTAATCAATGAAACCTTTTGAATTCAGACTCAACTTTTACATTTGCAGCTGGCAGTAACCAAAGTAATTTCCTTGGTCTCAAAATCTCCCTCTTTTAATATCTTGTACTAGTAATTAAAAGTTTTAAAAGCACAGCATGCTGTTTCTCCTACTGAATATCAAGTCTGGTGAAAAGAGCATTTATCAGGAAAAAAAGTCATGTATTATACATGAGTGTAACCACACCTCTGGTTATATCACTATCAATAATCTTATCTCAGGAAGTGATTTAGGATTGATGAATTAGGACAGGGAACACATGCTTCCAAGGTGGCCCTTTTCCTGGAAATTGGTCAGGAGTTAATCATTTCTGCAGAGGTATTTTAGTGCCCCAGGCAGAGGAATGGACCTCGACCCGAGAGCACACAACAGCTCTGTGCTTCCAGGGTGTCAGCACAGCAGCACCATCCAGGAGCTGGGTCCCTCCTGAGAGCTCCTCACTATCTCATGCAACAAGAAATCATTTAGCACAGAACTGTTTCTGTTCTATCAGTCACACTCAGGTCAGCAGCTTCTCCAGAACTCAGCCCTCTAGATGGAATTTCCTTCTGCAGCTGGACCTGTCTGAGGGGGAAATTAATGATGCTTCCAAACTAAAACAATAATATTTTTAAAAATCCCTACGCTTGATTTTTAAAATGCATGTAGTGAGCATTTGCAGGGAATCAGGGATAGACTGAGACCAGGTGACACTGGTACCAAAAAGCACCAGACTGGAGGCACACTCTGGGACATTGAACTGATTTGCTGAGGCACCCATCCGATTTGGAAGTTGATGTAAATACACAAATTAATACATGAAATGAGTCAAAATATGCCCACAGTGGGGACAGGCTCATCGGGTTTAGATGGGATTTTGTTGAACTGCTGCACCCTCTCGTGGAAGTCTCTTAAACCCATGTAAACCCTGGAAATTTATTCAAGGCCTAAGCAACACTTAACCCATCCTTAACGAACACAAACTGATTCATAAAACACCACTGAACTTGTGAGAGTTTTTAGGGATAATGATGATTCTGGAGCAATTCCCAGGTGGATCCTGCCACCAGGTGAGCAGTAATGTGTGGATGGCAGTGCTTTAGTCCTTCTCCTTTAGGCCAACTCCTTTTTAAACTAAACAAAATGGCAATGTTCCTTTACAATGCAGTGTTGGCCAACTGAAAGGATTTTCTAAATATTTTTAAGTATTTCCTAAAACCAACAGCTAGTTCTACCTAGCACATAGACAGGTCACTGTCTACATTCAAATAATGTAATTAACACCTAGTTCTGTTCTATTTGCATGTAGATAGTAAGTTACCTGTTAGTAAAGTCCATTCTTCAACCAAAAATTCCAACAAATTAACAAAAGGACGCCTGGAAGGTAACAGCACTGGCCTGTTTTACATCTGAAAACCAGCTAAGAGCTGCTCCTGGAGAAGTTGAAGGTATGAATGAAGATCTCTGTAGATATCTCTGGAAAAGGTCAATCCTTACAAGTGAAAAGGGAGAAAAGGGCCCTGTAAATTTGAATTCCTCCCAGGCTCTCCAGGACTCAAACAGCAAGGAGAGAAACAGGAGTGTAAACACCTTAAACTGAGAATAACGTAACAAAATCAATGCTCAATTCAACAACACATTTTTCTTGTAAGATGCAGGAACTGAAGAACCAAAACCTGAAGCTCAGGGAGCAGCTGGGTGGGCCCAGGCTGCAGAACACCTAAATAAAACCAGCCCTAGGATGATGCAGAAACAGCCAAATGCCTGCTCTGCTCAGCAGCTGTTCTTGGAAACAGCCTGAAGTGCTGTGAGTAGGAGATGCTCTGCTCTGGAAATGACAATCTGCATTTGGACATTTCTTTCCACAAGAATTCTGTGTGGGAGCACACTAGAAATGCTTTATTCCTGGGATTCATCCATCTGTGTGTTGCTGGATCCAGCATTCCTGAAGGGTACAGGACACTGCCTTGCTATGTTCATTCTGTTCATGACTTTTTGTCTTTCACATTTCCTAAGGTTTTTTAAATTAGGGGGAAAAAAACTTGGTAGAATTTTTTCTAACCAGGCTCAGGCTGAGCCATGATTGGCCAGCTGGATAACACAAAGTTTTCTGTGGATGCATTAATGCCCAGCTGTTCCAGGAGATGAAGCAGCCAGTAACACCCTCTTCTATTCCCTCAGCCAAACATTCCTCACATGGCACTTCAGTATTAGCTCATCCTTCTTACTTTAGGTATTATTAGGAACAGTCAGCACAGGGATGGTCAACTCCTCTGCCAACACACTACAGGCTAAAATGCTCCTGTGGTTCAGGTCCAGGTGCTTGCCAAGCTGGAGGCTGCAGGAATGGGGAACCCCGAGAAGACACAGGTGGAAGTGGCACCGAGCACCCTGAGCCCTCTCACACAGCTGAGGGATGGAGCAGCAGCAGGGGCTGGGTGCCAGGATGACACATGCCAGGCTCAGAAATGCCACCTGCCTGCCTCCTCCCACTGCAGGGATCCAGCCTGCTGAACTGCACCAGGATAATCCCACTGCACATCACCTCACACATCCCCAGCGTGGGCACCACGGGACAGCCACTTCGGGGCTGCTGCTCAAGAGACACAAGCTCACTGCCCACATGGAAAGGACTGCTTGACTGCCTTTATGTGGTGGTTATCTTCCAAACAGTGCCTCTGACACTGCTTTTCACAAGTGGTCAGTTCCAAACTGTTCCCAGAATAAGTGCTGAGCAAGGCTGAATCTATTCCTAGACATGATTTCATTCATGTGGTCCACAGGCACAAGAACCTTAAAAATGCTAAAGAAGGAAAGTGGAGCAGATGAGACCATTTCAAGACACCAAAAATGGGTCACATATGCTACACACTGAGCTGCCTTCACCGACAGCAAGTGCCACAGAAATCCAGCAATTCCCAGCTTTTAGAAATGGTTGGCACCTCTTTTGGGGGCTACACTCCAGTGGAAAGTGTCCCCACCCGTGGCAGGGCTTGGAATGAGATGAGCTTTAAGGTCCCCTCCAACACAAATCATTCCGGGATTCTAGACCACATGGAGGGACTGATTTGCCTGGAAAATAACAAAGCCAGATCATGGCTCCAATTTTCAACCTCAGACACCACAGAATGTTTCAGGAAAAGCACAGCACACAGGAGAACTGGAAAGCCTCTCACTCACCCAGTTCTCACACACAGGGAGAAGCTGCTCGGCTCATGAGTGCCATGCTCATCCAGAGGAGGTTTTCCTTTGTATTTAAACAATTTCCCATCAGCTGCTCCCAAACTCAGCACATTAATCCATTCCTGCATGGTAAATTGCAGTAATCTGACACAATGGTGTTCTGAGTCTATACACACATAAGTGGCAACAATAAAATAAGCAAAGCAAATCCTGCCAAGAAATGTCACTGTGCTAATTTAAATTTTTCAGCTTAGTCCACCTTATAAATTTAGAGAAAAAGTGAGAGCAGTGAAGACAATCCATGTATTTTCAGAATATGTATCACTGCTGCTGTGCTTCAGAAGAAATTTGGTAAGAGATCCAATTGCAAAGTTACAAAGACAACAGCTACTGATTCATTTTCCTGTTACCAAGAGGACTTTTGCTTTTGGGCCACGGAGCCATTGCTCCTCCGACCTTGATGCCTCACATTTCCAACAGCTTCTGAATGTGGATTTAGCCAAGATGCAAATTTAGGCACTTAAACAAAACCTGGAATTGTTTTATTTATTATCAAATAAATAAAGTGGTGGCCCTGTTTATTTTTGGAGAAGGATCTGGGACACATTCAGGGTATGAAGCTCTCACTGTACACAGAGTTCTGCCTGGAGGCACAGTCTGCCAGTGGCAGGGGCTTTAAAAAAGCAAAGTGCTCATTTGTTTTTTCAAGAAAATCTTTCATCATTCCACTGCCTAAATCAATGTCCTATTTCATCCTAATGGGGAGACAGATGGTCACTGGGCAGATTTCATTCCAAAATGACAGCATCCTTCCCATGTAAGCCAAACCAAGAACAAAAAGACTTAATTGCATCCCACCACAACACAAAAGAAATTTACCCAGATGAGAGGAAGGAAGAAATCTGGGCAAGGGCAGAGATAATGACTAATCGAAATCTTGAAACTATCTTAAACTTAATTTTCCCCACAGTTTCCAGCTACTTTATATAACTCTAAGCATGCTTAATAAAAAAATTCACATGACTGGCAGCATTGATTAATTACTGATATTTTCTACTAGAATCACAGAGTGGTTTGGGTTGGGAGGGACCTTAAAGCCCATCCAGTTCCACCCCACAGCCACAGGCAGGGACATTGTGGGTTTAACCTGTTTTACAAAGAAACCAACCCTGATCTCCACTCTTGCCCAAGAACCATCCTCAGCACACTTCTGGGAAAGCCACCTAAGAGGCAAACTGCATTTCCCACCTGTGGAATCCAGGAGCTGCTGAAAGCACTTCAGGAGAGGCTCTTCCCTGGCAGTGTCCAAGGCCAGGCTGGACAGAGATCGTGGGAGGAGTCCCTGCCCATGGCAGGGCTGGAATGAGCTGAGCTTTAAAGCCCCTTCCAGCCCCTTCCAAGCCATTCCACGATGAGGGGAGGGCTGGGTCCCTGCTGTGGCAGCTGGGGAGCTGCACACCTGCCCTCTGTGCACAGCTTTGGCCACAATGGTACTCACAGGTGTTCTGCTGCTCCTCGGAGCTCCTGTGCTTCATCTGACGGGCTGGTGCATCCCCAAACCCAGCCTGGGAATCCCTGCAGGAGAGAGATTTCCAAGCCTGAAGGAAGGTCTGGCTAGCAGAGGTGTAACTCCCATAGCTGCCTGCAGATAACATAACAGATCCTGTTAGCACACTGCATCAACACACTCTGAATCTGAAAATCTGCTCTGTTTGGTCTTGGAAATTTATTATGAGCTCAAAAAGAAGAGTCCTACTGCACTCAAGTGTTGCATAAAGCTCTATCATAATGAATTCGTTTTGATCATATCTAACCTCATTTAAATTTAATCTCATTTCCACACAGCATTTCCTCATGGCGTGCGCCTGAAGTGTTTTCTTGGAAGCAGAGAACACTAGTAACTGGAGAGAAATAAATGGGGGAAATTACTTGAATTAAATTTTAGAAAAATATACGCTTTGCTAAACGAAGTTTACACCAAAACCTTAAAGATATTAAGAGAATTGGCAGTCCAGGGGACACGTGCTGCAGCCCAGGCCATGGGGACAAAGCCTGTACCCCACGGGCAAGCGCTCCCTGCTGATGCTGGACACTGATGTTCATCCCCAAAATCTCTGCACGCTGTCACCACAAACGGCAGAGGGAACGTTAAAAACTGAAAAGCAGGGCACTGTGCACTGCCCCGAGCTGGGGTGGAGCTGGGGAGATCAGGAATGGCTCTAAAAGCCTGAAACAAGACAGGAACACTTTGCCGTGGGAGCTGGAGGGTGGGATTTTTCAGAGCGGGGCAAAACACGAGAGAAAACACGGCCAACTTCCACTCCTTCCCAGACGACCTGTGACACCCCGGAGGGATCCCGGCCCGCCGGGGACTCACCTGCCTCAGCCACGCGGGCAGCGGGGCTACATCGGGACCGGGATCAGGATGGGATCGGGACTGGGACCGGGATTGGGATCGGGACCNGAGGGAGGCCGCGCTCCGGAAGCGCTCCCGGCCCGCCGGGCTCGTCCCGCCCCGTGGCGCCTGACCCGGAGCCGCTCGGCCGCGCTGACGCTGCCTTGTCCCGCCATGGCTCCCAAGGGCGGCCCCGGCGGCCGGCAGCAGTCCGAGGAGGATCTGCTGCTGCAGGACTTCAGCCGCAACCTCTCGGCCAAGTCCTCCGCGCTCTTCTTCGGCAACGCCTTCATCGTCTCCGCCATCCCTATCTGTGAGCGGGCGAGGGCGGGCGGCAGCCGTGAGGGGAGCGGCGGGTTCTGAGGGGAAAGGAGACCCTGGGAGACGGGGATCAGCAGCTCTGGGGGGAGCAAAATGCCCTGGAAGAGGGGGATCAGCAGCACCTGAGGGGATCAGGAGATTGGGAAGAGCGATCAGGGCTCCCCGCCGCCCACCGCGGCGGATCCCGGGGCTGCTGCTCCGCGCCCGGCTCCGAGCCCCGTCGGATCCTGGCTCCGGGCCGTGCCGGGTCCTGGTTCTGAGCCGTGTGGGACCCTGGCTCCGGGCCCTATCGGGTCCTGGCTCTGGGCCGTGCCGGGTCCTGGTTCTGAGCCCCGTCGGACCCTGGCTCCGGGCCGTGCCGGGTCCCGGTCCCGGCCGTGTCGGGTCCAGCCCGGCCGCGGTGCCGGTGCCGGCCGGCAGGGCGGCCTCACTGACGTGTCACCGCAGCAGCGCTGCCTCGCAGGCTCTGCCGCGCTCTCACAGGGCCCCTTTCAGCCACGCGCAAAGCCCATTTCCCCCTTCCAAAGTACTTCTAATGAAGCTGGAAGACGCCCAGGTGATTATGGAGGAGTTGGCTTTGCTCAGGCAGGGAGTGTGGGATTGAAGAGCTCAGATCCTGTATGGGTCTCCAATAAGAGGTGTTTTTCTTGGAGAGAAACAGCTTCAAATAGCATTCTTCCTTTTTTTTAAAGGGCTTTATTGGAGAATATGGCATATGGATCTTGTTCAGTCGGCAGTCCTGTACAGCGTCATGACTCTCATCAGTACCTATCTCGTGGCTTTTGCATATAAAAACGTCAAATTTGTCCTCAAACACAAGTAAGTTTGGTGCCTGTTTGAATTTATCGTTTAATAGTTTAACAAAACCGCCATTTACTACTGTAGTTTTTTATTAATAAGAATGCCTGAAATGTTACTTCAAAAAATATTTTGCACAGAAGTATCTCCTAATTGGTTTCTGTTGTTCCCTTGTAATTGTACTCAAGTCTTGTCAGCTAAGAGTATGGTGAAATAGTAAATTCACCATCATGCTCACTGGCTATCACCACAAATTATGTTTAAATTATAAATTACATTACTTACTGGATGTGAATTATATTACTTTTAGTAATATAATAATAATTTTAATAATTGCTTTTTAATAATTGCTGTTACTATTTCTTATCCCTTCACCTTGACAAAACTGTCTGGTATCTTGGCTGAGTTGTATTCTTCTCTGTACATAAAACTTCCTGTAACCCCAGGGTTGGGCTGTGGGGTTTTTTTCCATTTTTGAAGTGTGACATGAGTGGTGGTACTTACAGAGTAGCCCAGAAAAGAGAAGATGCTGTTTCCAAAGAGGTGACTCGCAAGCTGTCTGAGGCAGACAACAGGAAGATGTCCCGCAAGGAGAAGGATGAAAGGTGATCTCTCTGTCCTCTTCCTTCTCTCCCTTGCTGTAGGACTGCCTTAAATGTCTCTGAGGCTCTGGGTGGGGTAGTAGGGGCTGTGCTTGGCACTGTTTTTTCTGTATCCTGGCAAGCAGAAGCTGCAGGGTAGCTCTTGGTTCAGCCTCAAGCCCTCTTGAGGCGAGTTGTCAAGGGAAGGTCTCAGATGCACAAGGTGTTCGAGGGGATCCCCACTGGGACTGTGCAGGATGGGAGCTTTGGGGCCAAACTCTCTGTCTTCTGGAAAAAGTACTGCACCCTTCATCACGGGGCTGTGCCAGGATATCCCCATCCCTGGCAGTGCCCAGGGCCAGGCTGGACAGGGCTGGGAGCAGCCTGGGACAGTGGGAGGTGTCCCTGCCATGGCAGGGGGTGGCGTGGGATGAGCTTTAAGGCCCCTCCCAGCCCAAACCATTCCAGGATTCTGTGATATCCATTGATTTAAATATATTTAAAATTTTATCTCCACTTGCTCCTAGGATTCTGTGGAAGAAAAATGAAGTTGCAGACTATGAAGCAACAACTTTCTCCATCTTCTACAACAACACCCTCTTTCTGGTCCTGGTTATCATCGCTTCCTTTTTTGTGCTGAAGAACTTCAACCCCACTGTGTATCCTTTCTCCCCACCCTAAAACCCCCACAGCCCCACTCCTATTTAGTTGTCACCAGTAGCTGTAGTTGTCCTGTGGGCTCTGGCATTCCTCTGTTGGTACGTGCAGCTCACTGTAGTACAACAGCTTAGAATGTTGAAACAAAAATGAGAGCTTACCAAAAAAAAGTCTCCCAATCACATAAATGTGACATGAGATGTTTTAAGGATATTACTTGGACAGTATACAGGAATTCTCCTGGCTTTGCCATTTCCATTGTAGTTTTGGAGTGAGGACTCAGCTCATTTTCCTGCACAAACACTGTGTCAGTCTTGGCTGCCAGGAGCTCTTCCCTAACAGGATGCTTTAGCTCCAGTAAAATGTTTTGTTCCTGAAGGATATTAGTATTGCTAACAGGGCAGTTAATTCAAGGTCTGTATTTATAAGACTTGTATGAGAACAGGCTAAACTTTATGGGTGTCTTAATTCTGAAGGTGAGTTCTGAAGCTGTGTTTCAGGTTGCAATATTCCAGTTTTAAAACTACAGGAAAAGACCATTTCAATTCCTTCCTTTTCATAAAACTCCTACCAAATGCTGTGTACCAGAGAAGGATCTTGACAATTCCTTAACCTGTTCCCTACAGAAACTACATCCTTTCCATCAGTGCTTCCTCAGGACTGATTGCTCTGCTGTCCACAGGATCCAAGTAGACAGAAAACCCTCAGCAGTTTCTGTGAGAGGCTTCAACTGCCATGAAAATGCCTAAGGGTGGAATAGGAATATTTTCTTTTTTTTTAGCATGAGGAAAATGTGGGGAGGGTTTGAATCCAAACTGGTTGAATTATACTTACTTTTGGTATCTTTACATGGTATTTGATATTGGAGTTACTCAGTTGGTTTTTTTTACTTAGCAAGGAGAGGAAGTGGGGTGTGAGCTGTGAGCAGACATCAGCTTTCTGCAGCTCCACCCTGGGGACAATCCATTTATCTTGTAACTTGAAAAGTTGTAATTAAAAGGAGCTTTTTTTTGCCATTTGATTCCTTGTAATTTCATTCTTCATTTTTTTAAAAAATAGGGATTTTCATATCTAGGTTTGTCTCTGCTCTCTTTCTGCTTCCAGAAGAGAGGAGACTTCTACAAGCTAACATATTTCTTAGAAGCACTCCTCATTTTCTAATAACTTGGAGTCAGGACAAAACCTAAATCTCCTAGGGAAACGCTTTTGAATGTACTTTTTTTTTCCCCCTAATCTTCAAAGTTGTAAATAAATAAAAACCCTGCCAGTCTCCCTGCACAGCTTGAGAAAAATGCTTTAACTGCTTTTAATGATGGGTTTATCAGACAATCCTGTGCCTTCTTTTCTGGCTATCACTGGAGCAGCTGTTCACTTAAATGCCAAACTCTACTGATATTAATGGAGTTCCAGTTACAGATCCTGCCATTACAGGCTTGGGATCCTAAAGAGAGAAGAAAGAGAAAGTTTATAATCAGATTTAATGTAACAATTACTCTGCTAATCTTGGCTTCAATAAGATTAAATGGAAAATAGAGTAAAGTGGAGAATGTGACGAGCAGGAGACAGTAATGGCTCTATTTCTGACAAATTCAAGTACTTTTGGGCATTTAATACTCTTTAATTAACTGTTTTCTCTCAGAATACATGGATTTTTCTTTATCCTTTCTGCCTGACTATTCAGCACTGGAAGGACACATTCCATAAAGCTGCTGCCTGCCTTGGACACTTCCCCTTTCCTTGGCCTCACTTCTCATCAGGGATATAACTGATGGGTTTTAGGCTGAGTATTTAGCTCACATAAAGCAGATTTTTAACAAACCCCTCTAAACAGCCAGAGCCCAACACAAAGCCAGGCTGGCTCCTCTGGGAGCAGCAGGACTTTGATGTTGCTGTTTTTCCTCTGTTGCTCTCAGAACCCCCCGTGCTGAATTCAAACCCTTGAACAGACAATGTTAGACTCACTTTCCTGGCCTGGCAGGGCTTTAGCAGGTGTATTTCCCAGAAAATCTGTCTGGAAGCAGCACTTTATTCTGCCATTACTGTCAGCTCACTGAGTCTTTTATTATCAGCTTTTCATCTTCTCCTAGGGCTTTTTTGGTATTGACAGTTGCTGAGGCCTGGAGCTTAGCAAGTGTCAGAATTTTCCTGGAGAGGGAACATTGAGCACTGACAGCCTGAAACAAAAGCAGGTGGGTGCGTGGGGTGGGTTGTGTTCTGCAAAAAACCTAATCTTGAGCCTTCACAGAAAAGTTGGAGGCTTTTTTTGGTTGGCATTTGGATTTTTTGTTCACTTTTTCAGTTGTTTTTTTTTCCTTAGAGGTAGTGTTTGGTTTTTCCCTTGCAATCCCCACTACAAGCTGCAACGATAAATAAAAAATTCAATATAACATACTGAAATTATATTTCTCTAGTCTAATGCTGAGGGTTAACCTAAAGCTGGGCTGCTGCTTGGCCCCACATTGCCCTCAGAGCCTGTAAGGGACAATGCCATCTCCTCAATTACAGTGGGGAATTGATCTAGTTTTAATACATTCTTGGATTCCCAAGTACATGAGAAGGGGAAGAGAGAACATTAAATTGTGCCTCCAGAGGGAGCAAAAGGAATTAGTCTGCTACTGGGAGGATAATTATATTAAATTAATAAAGCTGTTAACTGTGCAGTGGTTGAAGCCTTTGTAAAAATTAACAGTAGTTAGTGGCAATGCAGCACTGGGGGATGTTCCCAGGGCAGGGCAAGGTGGGCTCCACCTCAGCTGGCTGGGACTGGCCAGTGGCACCTTGGAGAGGCTGGGGACAGCTGCCCTGGCTTCATTTCAGGCCCAGTCACAGAACAGTTTGGCTGGGAAAGGCCACCTCAAAGCCCATCCAGTGCCCCCCTGCCATGGCAGGGACACCTCCCACTGTCCCAGGCTGCTCCAGCCCCAGTGTCCAGCCTGGCCTTGGGCACTGCCAGGGATCCAGGGGCAGCCCCAGCTGCTCTGGGCACCCTGTGCCAGGGCCTGCCCACCCTCCCAGCCAGGAATTCCTTCCCAACATCCCATCCATCCCTGCCCCCTTCAGCTTCAGGCCAGGACAGACCTTACCTGGGACTGCTGTGCTCCTTGGGGGCTGACTGCCAGCAGCACCTTGGGGGCCAGCCCAGCTCCCTCCTGTCCCTGCTGCACTGGCACGGGCCCCTGCACGGGCACAGCTGGAACATCTCCCTGTGGAACAACACCCCCCATCCTCAGCAGAAACCCCTGCTGGCCCAGAGCAGTTCTGGAGTCAGTAACAGGTCTGCAGCTATCAGGGTAGATGCACAAAATGCTTTTATTGTGTCCAAGCAGAACTCCAGTCAGACTGCATTTCTCATGTACAGCAGGAGTCATTTACACACACCACAGCTTCAAATACAGGAGGAGACCACTCAGGTGTGGGGGGCTGCTCACCTGGCCCAGGTGAGCTCTGCAGGGACGGGGAGAGCACAGGGGTGCTACAAATACTGCACAGAGCTGTATCCCAGCAGGGATGGGAGAAATACAGACTCAGTCAGAGGAGCGTGGTACAGAGCAAATCCACGGGAAGATACAACGTGGGGCTCGAGCTGGGCAAATTAAGATGTAAATTCTTCCTGTCAGCTCCTGTAAATGCTCACAAAAACCTGTTGAAAATGTGTCCATGCATTTACTTATCCCCAGTTCCAAACCCAGTGGAAGCAGGCGTAGCCTTTAGGAGTACGTACCTGATTGTTCCTGCAGTTCTCAGCAGCTAAATATTGTATATATTTGTAGTGTCTATATCCTTAAAAGCTCCTGAATATTGAAATTTGCAGTAGCTCTGTCTACAAGCAGGCAGAAGTAGAGGCAGGTTTCTATAGATGCAAAACCCAATATTTAATCATGGCTTTCTTGGCTTAAGGTTTATGGAGAAGTAGAACTTTGCAGAGCTGTTGTGTTCAGTAACCTGACATGCGTGTCTGGGCTTCCCAGCACTGCTCCAGGAGCACTCCACAGCTGCAACAGCTGTAAAATTAGGAGCTGAACTATCTAATTCCTAACTAGTTCTCTGTCTTACAGCCTTTATTCAACTACAAAGAAATCCTAGAGCTTATATTCAGCGTAAAAAAGCAAAGTTTGAGCTTGCCCCTTCCATCTGTTAACCTGAAGAAACTTTATAGTTGAGATTTCCCAAACATGGTTTTATTAAAACCTGAAGTTGTATCTGGCTTTTCTTCATTGAAAAAATAGATCTGTACATCCTTCTTTAATTACCAAGTACCTGAAGGTTATAAATTATTTCTTTTTTTTTTTTTTTTTTTGCTTTACAAGTGTTTGTCACAGCACAAGCATGAGGTGCAAAGAGTAAAGTAAAAATTAATGAACTCGGTCAAGAAGGTAAGAAAATACAAGGTTATTCCTGGTTAGAAGAGAGATCAACTGTGCTTTTAAATTCACTGCAGAGTAGTAGCAAGAGCACACATCTCGAAGGATCCAGTGACAGTAGACACCGAGCAGCAAGTGCTGAATGATTCTCATGAGAGTAATTCAGGGCTGTACTGGAGTACAGAGCACTTCTAAACCATGCAGTCCAGGAAATTCATGCATTGCATTAGGATCTGTAGTCCTTCTTGCTGTAGGGCTTGTTGCCCAGGATATTATCTATTTCATTTACAATATGGGATGTCATCTTTGGAAGGACCTGGAGTGGAAGGAAGCGATGTTTAATCGAGATAGCTCCAAAATGAAACCTAGATTTTATCAAAGTGCATTTCCTTTGGGGTTTTTGTGTGACAGATATTAAGCATTCATCTAATAACTTTCTCCCTCAAAGGAAAAACCACTGGAGTATCTTTACTCGGTGAGAGAATCACAGCAAAGCCTCCCAGCTTTCTGTGTGGAATATTGCTTGGCTGCAGTGGGACACGAGCTGGTGGCGAGGACAGCAGAGGAAGAGGAAGCTCTGACTGGGGAAAAACAGCAGGGAATAATTGAGGTGGGTGCAGGTGACATGTGACAGCACAGAATCTGTCACAACACGTGCTGGAGTCACTTGCATTTTCAGGTACATGAAAGCTGCTGATGCCACCCTCGTGTCACTGGATATGTCTGCAATGACCCCCAATGGTGCTAAGCCGTGGTGACACCAGGGGTGGGCCTGATTAAGGTGCATGAATGGAGCTGAGGGACAAAACCCTGAGTGTTAGCCCTGTGTTAGGAGAAGGAGGGTGCTGAGCCCTGGTGGTGTGTCCCTGCACAGAGGTGCCACCCCCTGCACCCACCTGGATGGCTCCGAGGTTCTCGATGAGCTGCTCGGGGTTGGAGGATCCCAGAAGGACAGAGCTCACCCCCTCGTTCCTCAGGCACCATGCTGGCAATAAAGGCACAAGGTGGTCAGGATGGGCTGACAGGGCCTTGCTCCAGTCCCTCATGTTAGACAGAGCCTCTGTCTCTGCTTGAAAATAATCTCATTATTTGTCTCAACTTTGCTCCTCTGGCACTACCAGGAGGAAGATGCACAAATCAAATATCAAACCCCACAGATCCTCCAGGGTCCCACCTGAGCCTGGTCCCTGCCCCAGCACTTCTCCTGGTTGTGGGGTGGATTTTCCCTATCACAAGGATTCACTGCTGGGATGTTGAACCAGGTACTGCCTTTCTGACAGACATGGGGTATTTTCCAGCCTCAGTTCTCAGCAGCATAAAGATAATTATTAGGAAAAAATCCCCAAAACTCATTTTGAACAGCATTCTCTCGTCTGCCAGCCCAGCACCACAAAGGTGATGGGTTCCTGGGGGGAGGGATGTCCAGGGAAACAGGGAGGTGGGACCCCTGGGGACGCCCAGGACACTCTGACCCTGTCAGTCACAGCCTGGTGCTGCTGCTAGAAACAATCCTGCTTTCATTAATTGTTGCCCAGAGAAGCTGTGGCTACCCCTGGATCCCTGAGAGTGTCCCAGGTCAGGCTGGATGGGTTTGGAGCAACCTGGGACAGTGGAAGGTGTCCCTGCTCATGGCAGGGGCTGGAACAAAACGGGCTTAAAGTTCCTTTCTAAACCAAAGCAATCATTTTTTACACATTCTAAATAACAAACACATCTCTAGCTACAGGCCCGGAGCAAACCGTGGTGGAAGGACAACACATTTTCTGTGTCAGCCTTTCCCAAGCCAGCCCTGAGCCCTGGAGGTGGCAGCTGTGCAGGGACCCACCAACAGCCAGCTGTGGCAGCGTGCAGCCGAGGCGCTCGGCGATGGGGGACAGGTCCTTCAGCTTCCCCTGCTGCTTCCTGCCCTCCTCGCTGATGATCTTCTCCTTCAGCCACTGGTAGCACTGCAGGGCAACCACAGCACATCAGGCTGTCAGCTTTCATCCTCCAAAGTGGGCAGTTTAAGGCAATTTATAATTATAATCTATAAATATACATAAATAGCAGCACTTGAAAAGCCACGTCCAACCCAGAAGGTCGCAGAGGCTGAGTAACACAAAGCCTGGCTACTCAAAGCAATTAGGGCAGGACCAGAATGTCTCTTGCTGTCCTCAGCTCTCTGCCTTTATTCTCACTCCAGAACCTGGGATCTCCCCAGTTTTCTTTTTAGACCCCATAACCCCCAATAAGATTAGAATCAGGAAAATCATGGAGAAACCAAGTTGTGGTGACACCAGAATGCCAAAACCTGTTACAGAGAGGGCAGCCCCCAGCAGCCCATGGGTCTTCAGTGGGCCTGCCTTTGGCCTGGGGGGTCTCTGGAGGGATACTGGGGGGCTGAGCACCCCCATGGCCTGGGCTGGTACCCAGGGAAACGACGTCCAAGTCTGTTGGACCTCCGTGGTTCAGGGGGCTGGAAGTGGCAGCAGCTGCCTCCATCCACGGTTGGACTCCGTGACCTTGGAGGTCCTTCCCAGCCGTAATGATTCCAGGATTAACACCAGTGAGGGGCCTGGAGCACCACAGAGCCCCTGGCTCGTGCCTCCTCCTCGGTGGTGCCCCTCAGTGCAGGGTGGGGACAGCATCCAGCAGCCCCCAGGCCTGCCCCAAACCCCCTCAGCTCCCCGTGCGGGGAACCCGAGCTCGTTGTAACCCAGATTCTCCTGCTCTTTGGAGTGTGGTTGCCAGAGAAACTGAGCTGATCCAGCCATGCACAGCCCGGCCTTCTCACCAGGGAGCCCTTTCCCCTCTGTTGTTTTCCTGCCCTCACAAAAGCAGCACAGCTCCAACGTGCACCACGAATACCTTGAGTGAAGCCCTTGAGCTTTCAGGGACCCCGTTGCCGTATTTCCCTGAGATGATCCCACAGGCCAGGGGAGACCACGTCATTGCTCCCACCCCTGCAGAGCAAACAGCAAAAGGGCATTTTCAGGGAGTGGGACAAATCAGAGTTGTAGCAAAAATATGCCTTTCAGTTAAAAACTCAACCAAGAGCAAACCAATTGCTGCTTCTTTCTGTTGCCACTGGCAGCAACGCTCAGCTGGTCTTCCAGGAAGATGCTGCTGATGCCCTTAAGGATTTATTTTACTTAATGGGCCACATGAATCTCAGAGAGTAAGGAGCAGCCAAGCTAATTAATATGTTTATTAAGGTACTTTAGTTATTAATATATAATATTAAGCAATACTTCCTCATCAGAGGCACAGTAAGCTGGTTTTTCTTTTAGGTCACTATTAGAGACTGGGCTTTGTCACTGGTCCCACCTGGAGCCCCAGGGCATCCTACTGTCCATTCCTTTCTGGGAATGCCCCAGCCGAAGGGCACGGCAGGCTCAGACTCACCGATTTTGTGGTACAGCTCTGGCAGCTGCACCTCCACCTTCTCCCTTTGGAACAGGTGATACTCGGCCTGCTCGCACACGGGCGGGATCATGTTAAACTGCCTGGCCACGGAGTAGGCTTCCTGCAGAGGGGAATCCACGGAGAAAACACTTCAGGAAACACAAACACCCTGCAGGACACACCAGGCCACCTTCTCTGAGCGTACAGGAGATGGCCAAGGCAAGTTTGGCTGTCCCTCGGCAAGGGGAAGTGGGGACCAGCAGGGTGCTGCAATCCTGGCACCTCCTGGAGTCACAGCCTGGTTTGGGACATTAAAGCCCATCTCATTCCACCCCCTCCCCTGGCAGGGACCCCTTCCACGGGCCAGGCTGGTATCAAACTGAAGCACTTGACTTCAGTCAAACCAAAAGGACACAGACCCACCAAATAAACCAGCCAAACCCCCGGACATGAGCCCATCTTCCCCGAATTAGCGCCGGGCTCGCCCTGGGGCAGGCTAGTAAACGGGGTGAGGAGGGAAGGCCGGACGGAGGGGGGCCCAGCGCGGGCAGGCCGCCACGGCAGCAGCCTCACCATGATCTCCATGGCGCTCCAGCGCGACGTGCCCCAGTACATGGCCATGCCCTGGTTGATCACGTGTGTCATCGCCCGCACGATTTCTACAGGAGGGCAAGAAGAGGAGCGTCACAGGTGCCCGAGGCCGCGCTTCCAGCACCAGTTCCACTTCCAGACGCCACCCACACACGCAATCCCCAGCCCTGAACACCGCTCCTGCTCTGCTCTCCTGCCCGGGTGTGGCTGGAAAAGCATTTCCAGTGCAAACGTCAAGACACTGACCCTGCAGCTGGTTAAAAACTGCGTTTCCCACCTGGCCCTCGCCTACCACGGCCTTAGGAGAACATTTCTTTCAAAACGCAACACGAGAGGGCAGCACAGTGGAAAAACAAACTTCAAAATAAATTCTGGTTTTTTAAAAATTTGCTTCCTGAAAGCACGTATCTGGGTCTGCCTCTTTTTACCAGGAATACGAGGGACAAAGCTGCAAGAATGGATGATTGAACCCCACTCCACCAAGGGCCCTGCCACCCTCGGGTGTCATTGCTGCAAAACCCAGCGCAGCAACGCCGTGGTCCTCAGAGTTCTCTGGGATATGGAAGCTTGCAAGGCCACACACACCTGGACAGGACATTGGATTTCACCCCTCAGAGCTCTGCAGAGCAGCCCTGCCTGCCTGCAGGTGAAAAACCCTCATGAACTTCAGTTTAATAGGATCCCAGACTGGTTGGGGTTGGAAGGGATATTACAACTCACCCAGCCCCACCCTGCCATGGCAGGGACACCTCCCACTGTCCCAGGCTGCTCCAAACCCTGTCCAGCCTGGCCTTGGGCACTGCCAGGGATCCAAGGGGCAGCCACAGCTGCTCTGGGCACCCTGTGCCAGGGCCTGCCCACCCTCCCAGCCAGGAATTCCTTCCCAATATCCCATCCATCCCTGCCCTGTGTCACAGTCCCCAGGAGCAGCCACGAGCCATAACTACCTGCCCAGGCTGTGGTAATAAAACCCTATTTCTGACAGGGCTGCAGCACACACACGACCACTGCCCACAAAACGGGAAAAGTGAGCTGAACTCACTCAGGGAAGCGAAAGAAAACAGTTCTGGGGCACTGCTGCCTGTGGCACCTGGTGGTCAGCGGGCACTGCCACACCTCCGCGGGCTCTTTCCATGGGAGAGCCAAGGAGCTGACACTGCCCACCCACCGCAGCAACTCTGCCCAGCCCAAACCCCTCAGGAGGGGCTGCCCTGGGGCCTGCAGTGCCCAGAAAATCCCTCAGCTCCACTGGGATAGGGGCTTGAGACCGAGACACGCTGCCGGTGACATCGCAGCGTCCTCGCCCTACTTATGGCAGGGAGGAAGCAGGAGCTGGCAGGGAGGAGGCTCCAGTGCCAATCTGGGCGTTGCTGTGAATCCTCCTGCAGGCACTGACAGCCAGCTCCGAGGGGGAAGGCTCCTTTTATAACCTGGGATTCGTTTGACACACAGACCTGCCTTAAACCCAAACACAAATCTTATCCGAGGGAATGAGGGAAAGGAAATAAAAACCCCAGACAGCGTTGAAGCCAGCACTGGGATGTAAAGGAAACTTCCAGTTCTTCCTGAAAAAATATCAGTTCATTTCAGTGAAGTGTAAATATAGAATCAAAGACCGGTTGGGGTTGTAAAGGACCTTAAAGATCATCTTCTTCCAAGCCCTTGCTGTGGGCAGTGACACCTTCTACCTGACCAGGGCTCCAGAATTCAACTAATGAGCAATTTCAAGCTGCCTCATCTGAATATGTAATTAAAAATTGTTTTTCATTTCCTACCACCATCAGTCTAAGCCTGTAAGTGATCCTTCCCTTCCTCCCTCCCTCCTCAGCAGCTTCTCCCTGGGTTTAGTTTTCTATTTTTGCCCCGCCACCATTTCAGAGTTTTGAAAAACATTTCGTCACACGCCTCTTACACATCTCAGCCCGTGGTTGTTTTCATTTCTCCAGCCTCTACTCCTTTCAAAAAAACACCCCAAGTCGACTCAGAAAACGTATATAAATATATATATATATCTTCTTGTTGAGAGAGCCAGGGGACAGCGATGGGATTTGGGAAGAGCACACGCCCGGATCTCTTGTCCTGCCAGCTGGATGCCCAAATGGCAGCACTTAAGAACAGGAGATTTTTTTTTTAAATATAAATCAATGCTTCACATCCCAAATAACAGCCCCTGGCACCACAACAACAATAGCTTTGAAGTGGCTTCAAGTTCCCTGGTAGGAATGTTGTCACCCTGCCCCCCTGCATGCCAGGGCTGTGCCTGGCTGCTGGATACGCTGTGGGCACCTGGCTCTGTGACAATGGGGACACACCGGGGACCCCAGGGACCCTCCTCTCCAGCTGCCCTGCTGGAAAAGCCCCTTGGCATGAAGAAAAAGCATCTGCTTGCACAGCTGGGGCTGAGACCTTCAGCCCGAGTAAGGGAATTCTGGAGAGGACGGACCCGTCCCCCCACCCGTCCCCCAGGGTCCCTGATCAGGGGTGGTGGCAGAGGATGGCAGGGACACCCCACACGGCTGACCCAGTCCCAGTGAGGGTGGGCAGCCCCTCGTCCCTCATCCCCTGCCTGGCAGATCCCAGCCCAGCTCCGGGCCAGACCCACGTGCCACAAGCTTCCCAAGGTGCTCATCTCCAGCTGCTCCCTGACTCCAACATTCACTGCTGTCACGGTGGGAAACTATTTTAATTTGCTCTGAGACCTTGAAGGACATTCAATACATTTCGGGGGTGTAGGTTAGGCAGCTTTGCCAGGTGCCCTAAGGCCCAAGTCACTGACAGCACAGAAATCCCCATGGAATGCTGCTCTGCTCCTTCCCCGAGGGAGGACAGGAGCCTGGGGAGAGAAGGGATCTGCTCTGGCTGGGGTCAGAGAAGGATCTGTAAAAGCTGCTCCTTGGTGCTGCTGCCCACGGGCACTTGGCAGCAGAGGGAGGAGTCTGAGGGACAGGAGAGAAACCCCCCAGCAGCAAGGGGGAACAAACAGGACCATTCCAGGTTTGGCTTTGGTTGTGCACACGAGGTGCTGGCTGCTCCAGCAGGACCCACAGGTGCTGCCACAAGTAGGGAACATTTTAAGGTCACCTTCTCCTTCAGGAGTGGCTTCCCCTCCCCTGGAAGCATCTCAGGCCAGGCTGGACGGGGCTGGGAGCAGCCTGGGCCCGTGGGAGGTGTCCCTGCCATGGCAGGGGTGGGATGGGACGAGCTTTAAGGAGCCTTCCAAGCCGGAGCACTCCATGACTCCCCGTGGGAGAGGCTGCGGCGTGTGCGGCGCCGAGCAGGCTGGAGCGGCTCGGGAAGGCGGCGCAGCACCGACAGATGGCCCAGCAGATGCTCTGGGGTGGAAGTGGCTTAGTAGGTGATCCATAAAAAAGGCAGGGAGAAGATGGGAAGTATCTCCACCACGCCATTCATAAGAGAAACGTCCCTTTTCTCGCCCTGCTCAGTCTCAGTGAGCGGCACAGCCCGCGCCTGGCTGCCTCAGACACCCAGACACCTCCCAGACACCACGCGGCGTCCTCCCCGACCCCAGCAGCTCCTGGGGAAGCTGCACTGCTCCTCAAATCCCAGGCCGGTCCCTGAGCCGCACTGCGTGGCACCCTCGGGTCACCCTGGGTGGCACAGCCCTGTGTTCAGCAAGGAAATGGGTGTCAGCACCCCTGTCACGGAGCTCCAGCTCCGTTTGATTTCCATGGACCATCCTCAACGGCTCCTGCAGCCATCTGCCATGGATACCTGCCTTAAATCCAGCCACAAACGCACTTCAGCTGAAGGAATCGGGAAAAGGAAATACTCCAAACATTAAAGCCACTCCTGGCACATAAAGGAAACTTCCATTTCCTTCTTAAACATACAAATCCATGTCGTGGCAGGGTGGACACAGAAACCTTAAATAGGTTGGGAGGGACCTTAGAGGACATCTAATTCCAGCCCTGTGCCGTGGGCAGGGACACCTTCCCTGGACCAGGCTACCAAAATGACATATTTCATATTTCAACTGCCTCACCTGAACATTTGATTACAAATCGTTTTTCATTTCCTGCCCTCCTCAGTCTAAGCCCTTAAGCCAGGATCAGGCAGGTTAAAACCTTTAACTGCAGCTCCCACCAACCTTCCATGGGGGTGTTGTTGTCCGGCCGGTTGGCGAAGACCACGTCCACATATTCCAGCTGCAGCCTCTGGAGAGAAGCCTTCAGCCCTGGGAGTGGGAAAGCAGAGACAAGGACAGGCAGGGTCAGAGGCAGGCACGGAACAGAGCCAAAATGGGATCAGATACAGCTTGGTGTCTTTAAATACATATATATTTTATATATACACACACGTAAACACTTAGGACACGAGAGGGATGCTGAATAATGTTGTCCCACGCCCCTGCAGCCATCTGGAGAAGCAAGCACCAGTCTGGCCACATGCAGAGCCCCTCCTTGCACAGGAACGTGCTTTAGTTTAGAACTCCCAGGATTTGTGCTGGCCAGCCCCTGCTTACAGAGTGTGTCTCTGCCAGCCTGGCAGAGGCAGCTGCCAGTGCCCTGCTCCTGCTTGCAGTTAATTCAATCTGAATTTTATCACAGGGCCTTTCCTGCTCCCGTCCCAGCTCCTGATGCCAGGGGGACATTGTGGGGATGCAGTCCCAGAGGGCAGGATGGTGGCACTGGGCTCCACTGGTGCCACTGGGTACGCAGAACAGGTACAGCACCAGGGAGGGCTTCACCTTGTCAGGGTGAGCTGTGCCCACCCACACTGCAGAGGGAGCTTGGCAGAGCAAGCCCAAGCCCTTTGCAGCTCAGCCCATAAATGTCCAGGTTTTGAGAGCCTTCCTGTGAGGATGTGATGGGAGATGGCATCAAACCCCTACAGATATATTTATGTATCCATGTATGAGTGTATGAGAGAGGGCGAGCAGAGGATGGGCATTTTACCCAGCTCAAAATTCAGCAAACATTTTCAGCCTGCTCTATTTTGACTCATTCTTCATGAACATTCATAAAAACATTTTGTTCTTGGGAAGATTTGTAGAAAATAACTGTTAAAAACCCTCTTCCCTCTCTCACGCACACAGATATATATAAATATATATATATAAAAATATAAAATATCTCTCATTGACCTTAACATTGTTTGCTGGGTGTTCGGTGAAATTATTCCAACTCCTGCCAGTGCTTTTCTGTCATTTCACAAAGTAGCTCCACAGGAAATGGAAAATGGATGGATGGGTCTGGGGTGCCTGAGACACATCTGCCACCTCCCTGAGCACCTTCAGTGCCACCGCCTCACTGAAGCTTATTTAGACGAAAATTCAACAAAATGTTGCTACAAGAAAACCTTCCTCCAGCGTTACCTTACCGGGAAAGGCACACCCTGATGTGGCTGGATCCTGCAAACACTCCAGGATAAAACTCTCCAGGGCAATCCTGGGTAAAACTTGCCAGGAGCAGGAAGGAGGAGGATGGAAGGAGCCAAACCTGCACCCCAGGGAGGGGCTGCTGTCCCCCACACTCATCCCTCCTGACCTGGGGCTCCCCTGGGGCTCCCCTGGGGCTCAGATCTTCCAGGTGTGCAGCCCCCAGAAAGGAGGAGCTGCTGCCCCGGGCTCCTCCATGGACCTCGACCCAGCGGATTTCATCTCTGAGCCCCCCAGCCGCAGGTTCTGCACACCCCAAAGGGGTCACACAGCAAAGGACCTGGGGGGACCCGTCCTCCCCGGGGGCTGGCACTGCCCCGCGGGGGGCTGCACACCCCTGGAACGCCCCTCCACAGCGCTGCCCGAGCCCGGAGCAGCCCCAGGCCCCGGACCAGCGCAGGATGCTCCTGGTCCGGCCCAGCCCAGGCTGGCTCGTCTCACGGGGACGAGGTCACAGCTGGCACTGCTGATCCTGGACGTGACCCTCAGTGGCCCAGGCACCGTTCCTGGGCCCTGCTGTGCCCGTGCCCCGGCAGACGCGGCCAAGGCTCCGCCTGGGGACGAACGGAACGCGGCGTCTCCCGCAGCAACGCAGCCCCGAGGGCAGAGAGGAGGAGCGGGGACTGGGGTGGGCAAGCCCCGGGGATGGGCAGGGACCCGCGCAGCCCGGTGAGGGAGCGGCACAGGACCGAGCGTGCGAGGAGCAGCAGCAAACCCCAGCCGTGCCAGCTGGGGCCGGGCACCCCTCCAGGGCTATTTCTGCAGGCTGACATCATGCCCACACCCTCATCCTCATCCCTCCCGGCTCCAAAGGGAGCCCAGGCGCCCCTGGCCACGCCTGGCACCACGGGGAAGGGCTGGGGGCGTGCAGAGAGCTCCCCCAGCCCAGCAAAGCCCAGGGAATGCAGGGGCAGGGGGGCTCTCAGGGCACCCCAGTCCCTCACAGTTTCTGAGGGGAGCCAAAAGGATCCTTTGGTGCCTTCTGGGCACTTCACGGACAAGTCTGGGAATTGGCACAGGGAGCAGTGGGCTCAGACAGCCCCAGCCCAGGGGAGAGCGCTGCCCCGGGATGCAGCGGGATACCCCCCCCGCGGGCAGCCCGAGCCCGGGTACCTTCAATGATGTGTTTCCTGGAAAGGCCCCTCTCCGTCTCAGCTCTGCGAGGGAAAAACAGGAACGCAGCTGGGAGATGCCACAGGTGCCAGCAACCCGGGAGCACTGATTTGTGTTCTGATTTAAACACCCCCAAAATTACAGAATCACAGCCTGGCTGGGTGGGAAGGGACCTCAGAGCCCACCCAGAGCCACCCCTGCCAGGGCAGGGACACCTCCCACTGTCCCAGGTGCTCCAGCCCCAGTGTCCAGCCTGGCCTGGGGCACTGCCAGGGATCCAGGGGCAGCTCTGGGAATTCATCCCAGCCCCTCCCCCCCCTCCCAGGGAACAATTCCCAATATCCCATCCAGCCCTGCCCTCTGGCAGTGGGAGCCATTCCCTGGCTCCTGTCCCTCCATCCCTTGTCCCCAGTCCCTCTCCAGCTCTCCTGGAGCCCCTTCAGGCCCTGCCAGGAGCGCTGAGCTCTCCCTGGAGCTTCTCCTCTCCAGGTGAGTGACTCCAACTCCTTAAAACACGTGGCAAAATAAACAGAAATCAATGACAGCAGCAAACCAGCCCCAGGTGCCATTAACCTCCCCTGGCTGTGGGGCTGGAGCAGCAAACACCAGGACAAGTGACTGTCACTTACTTGCCACCCCAGTACAGCTTTGTGGTTATCACCAAGCTGGACCTCCTGCAAAAAGAACAAGAAAATTAATGCAATTTTTAAGATTAATAACAATAATGATAAAAATAAAAAGTAACCAAGCAGGATGCTGCCCATCAGCAACTTCTAAAACCTGGGGGCAGGATTTCTGCTGGGAATGCTCAGACAGGAAAGAGCAGCTGTGAAATGCTGAGGAGACACTGACTCCAGTTGCTCTGGGGGGGAATTCCCTGCAAATGGAGTGAACCTCGGCAGTCTGGAGCCCCCAGGAACTGGCAGCTGCCTTAGGGCACAGGGACCTGTCCCTCCCCTCAGTTCCTTCAGGAGATGGAAAGTGAAACATCCTGCAGGTGTTCTGGTGAAATAGGCTCATAAATAGTCAGGGCACGAGGAAATTGAATGAAGGGAAGTCAGGGGAAGTTTGGATTGGACATTGGGATAGAAACCACAGGTGATCCAAGTGAAGTGACCAAAACCCCCAAACATTTTTAATTACTGAGTAATCAACAGCCAGACCTTTAACCAAGGGCTGCAGTGCTGCTCCCTCCTGCTATCCATGCCCCGTGCTTCCCTCTGCCATGCAGCATTCCCAGAGTCATTAAACTCGAGTGTGATACATCTGAATTAATCTGTAAACTCCTACATGATATTAAATCAAAGATTTACCATCCCCCAGCTACCTTGCTGCATAACCAGCCACGTACAACACAACTTCCCCAGCTTTTACCTGACTTCATGCTTTAACTCCACATCATCCAGATTATTTCTTACCAAATAATCAGCCACCCCCCTAATCCCCTAGACAGGGATGCTGGGTTTGGAGAGAGCCCTGCTGGAACCCCCCTTCAGCTCAACCTGCCTAGGACACACAGGAGGCCTTTAAAGATTATGCAAATGTCCTAAAACTCCACAGCATATGCTAATGTGCATCCTTTAAATGAGGTGTCATCTCCTCCCAGGCTGTCACAGCTTTGCATCCCTAATCCAAAGCATCCCCAGCAGGGATAAGGTGCCAACAGCCATGCTCCCTCCTGGAGAGGGGATGGACGCTCCCGAGGGCTGTAACTGAGACAGGGTGGCCCCAGAGGGTGGCCACAGCCCCGGGGAGTCACTGCACACCCAAAATCCCAGGGGAGGGCTTTCCCTTGGCTCTGGGAGGCTGTGGCTGCTCCTGTGGGACCGTGGCATCTGGGACAGCACCACCCACCACGGGAGATTCTCCCGCTCCGAGGGGTTCCATACTGTACCTCCAGCCCTTCTTCTTCAGGATGTTCCCCAGGATCACCTCGGCCCTGCGGGAAGAGCCCGGTGTGAAGGAGGGAGGGAGGGGATGCTCAGCGCCACACCCAGCCCGGCCTGCCGCTCCCGCCGCCCGCCCCGGTGGCAGCGACCCCCGGCTGGGACACATCCCGTCCACCAAAGAGCCTCCTGTGCACCCACTGCCCCCCCCAGGGCCCCTGGTGCCCGAGCCGGTGCTGGTCCCCCAGCAGGACACCATGTCCCAGCCCAGCTGTGACACGGAGCCCTGTCAATCATCCCGTTCAGCACGGATGACATTTCCCCACCCCACAGTGGCTCCAGGAGCAGCCGGGGTGGTTCCTGCCGGGATCCCTGGAGCTGTCACAGCCCCCGGCCACCCAGCACCATTAAGACCCACACTGGCTTTTCCTGGGCTCAGGGTGTTTTTGTCCCTGTGCCAACAGCGAGTGGCACGAGTGATGCACTCCAGCCTTTGCTGGGCACAAGAGGCCTTGGGTTCATTTATTTGGGTTTATTTGATCGGTGCTCCAAATACAAAGGCTTTCCTGTCCCACTCAGGGATGAAGTTTCCAAGCAGCCCCGAGCCCAGCCCATCAGGAGGGGGAGCAGAGACCCCGGGGCAGCCCGGGCCCAGCTGTCCCAGCCCTGCCCAGGCACTCACTTGCCGGCCGCGTACACCTCGGCCGTGTCGAACAGGTTCACGCCGCTCTCGTAGGCGATGGTCATCAGCTGCTCGGCCACCTGGGGAGGCACGGGGACAGCCCAGGGTGACAAAGCCCAGCCCGGGCCAGCAGGGAAAATCCCACCCCAGGAAAAGCCCACGGCTGGCTTCAGCACAGCCGGGAGGGCTGCGACACCCCCTGCCCAGGGGACACCCCCGACACGGGACACACCAAACCACGGATTGACATCAGCTCCCCTCGGAGCCAGCCCGGCAGGAGTTAATCTCCTCTCACAGGAGCTTTCTATCAGGAAGGCAGCCAAGAATTGAACAGGGTTACAGGAGACACTCTGCAAATCTGCAGGGTTTAACACAGAGTGGGGGGAGTTTAATAATCTCCCGGCTGCCTGCCAGCTTGTCCTGCAGCTCTCCAGAGACGCCGTGGGGTATGGAAATGCCTGAAGTCATTTTGTGGGAGTCCTGGGGCTCCTGCTGCTCCCCGGGGATGCTGCACCCCGAGGGGCTGCCAGCTGTGGCTCAGGAGGGAGGGCAGCCCCCGGGACAGGGCTGTGTTTGTGTCCTGCTTTTCCGGGCGCCTCGCACGGATTGCTGAGAGCAGGAGGGCAGGAGAAGCAGAGTGCAAAGTGCTCCCGAGACAAGACTGAGGCAGAGCATCCCACAGTGCCGTGAGCCGGGATCACGGTGGGGAGATCGGGGCTGGGGATCCACGGGATCGGGGCTGGGGATCCATGGGATCACGGTGGGGATCCATCGGATCACGGTGGGGACCCATCGGATCGGGGCTGGGGACCCATCGGATCGGGGCTGGGGATCCACGGGATCACGGTGGGGACCCATCGGATCGGGGCTGGGGATCCACGGGATC
>VZSE01006401.1:0-2500 GCA_013398275.1 Promerops cafer
TAAAGTTCCTTAAATATACACCAGCTATCTAAAGATCACCTTCCTCCACAGGACCAATTGTTGTTCATAACGGTCAGATGCAATAACATGAGACAATTTTCCTAGAACCAGACTTTCCATGGATTCAGTGGCAAATACTAGTGCTCCCAGTAGTCAGTTCATCTGTAATTGCTTGGTTATTCATGTAGGTTATTAACTATCAGATGTTACAACCTTCTGGAGCATGTATATAATTTTCATGTGTCCCCCTGCCATGTGCACCTATAGAACATTTGAGCTTTCTTTAAACAAATCTGCAACTGCAACCGGGAAAAAAAAAAAAGTATGAAATATTGAAAGTTTAGAAAAAATGTTAATTGCTTCCAACCAAGGTCCAAAAGATTTAGTTGAAGACTCCTTAGAGTGTACATAGCACATTCAAGAATACTGGCTATTCTCCAACGGTTTGTATCTGCTGAGCTTAAAAATTCATGTAAGTCTTTAAAATTAATGCTGCATAACAATGTGTATCCTCTAGAACCATAGTAATTACAATGAAAGTGCTTTAATTTGTTATCAAGTGATTTTCATCATAATGTGACACTAAATACCAAAACATTTAATAATTATCCCACTACTCTAATGTATTAACAACATTTCCAAATATTTATGCTAGAAGATAAGGTGGTTTTCAGTTCTCACTTCGCTTACAAACATAAATTGTTTGAGAGGTTCTTGAAACAGGTCACATCCTAAGATTTCTCTGGCAGCTGTTTCTCTTTCAGACTAAAGTAAGGAGAGGCAACAAAAACGAGGTCTTCTTTAAGTCCTAGAAATGCAAGAGGAAAACATCATCCTCTTTACAAACCAGGTCCCCAGTCTTGAAGCCTTGCACAGATGCTGAACTTTGAATTCAATTGGCTTACTCATGTGCATCAAATCAAGCATAAACTTCAGTCCCTACAGCTTCAAACCTGACCTATCCAGCAATTAAAATCCAAGATATTAGCTATACATTTCTTCATCTAGTTTTACATGATGAATGTAGTAGTAGTTCATCAAAAATGCCACACACGCATGACAGTGCTTCAAGATTTCAAGCACAGAACTACAGTGAAGCGAGGAGTTGCACCAAAATGTCGTTGCTGCAACACCCAAACCTAAATAATGACAGTGACTGAAATCCTGCAGATTCTGTTCCTGACTGGAGGAAAGACACCCCCTATAAAGTTCCCCCCAAAGTGAGTGGGTGCAGTTCCCTCCCCATTCTTCATCTGAGGCTAAGGGAGAAAACTTGGCACACTGTGGTTTTAACCAATTTTTATGGATGTTGGTAAGTGACACCCTGACAGAGAAATATATACAGACGCTTCTTTCTTCCTGAAATCTCTGTCCTCCCATTCATCATATGGGATTTCAACTCCTAATCTCAAACCCCATCCTTTGTCTGAGCTGCCAAGGTCAGCCTATGACAAAATGCCATTATTTTCACATTAGACCACTGGCTCAGCAATCCTGCACTTCCATAGTGCGGCTCTGATTCCTCATAGGACTGTTGAAAGTCTGTGTGGACACAGGAGAACTCATCTGCCAGACAGATCAAGGCCGGACCCTTCTGCTTTTCCACTGCTCTACAACAACAGGGCTGTTGGTGTTCTCAAAAAACACCCTTTGGGAGAGGCACAGGGGTGTTGCCCCACCACGAGTAAAAGCAGTACAGGTTGCCTCCTTTCGGGCAAAGGGGGGACACTGGAGACAACAACAAAACTTTTGCCTCCTTGATTATTCCTGTGCCTCTCTCAGAAAAGAGACCCCTTCACTCATCAGCTCCCTGCATTTCCAAAGCAATTGCCTAAGAAATCAAAAAGAAAGGAGAGGTCTCTTTCTGACAGTGACATCTGTCTTGTATTTCAAGACTAGCAGCAATCCTCAAAAGTCTGTTTTGAGAACCATGAACACATCTGAAGCTTGTGCTTCCTAGACTTCAGGAAGGGTAATACAACAGTTCTTTTGGTTCTCTGTGTGCTGTTGTTTTCATATTGGTGGCTGGGAGCACTTCTAGAGAGACAGAAAGCCCACAGGTACCCCCAATCCACAGCACAGCATGAACGATCACCCTGCCTTTTGACCACATGAGCTTTTATAGAGGAAATAAACAAGGAACTACAAAGTAATTGAACCAGCAAGACAGTGAGACTGCTATAAACATCTGGGTGGCCTCATGCATTGCAAAAGACATTTTTGTACCAAAACTTTGCTGCCTATAAATAATTAGTGTGTTTTTACATCACGTTACTACTGCACATTGCCACAGCACTTAAGAATCCTAGGTCCTTGCAGGAGCTAGGTGAACTCCAAGTGAAGAGGCCACAAAGTTTACACCATCCTCTATAGCAGTGGAGAGCACAGCAGCTGTGGTTTGCAAAGTAGCACTATAAAGTGCTTCTCACTCTTGAGGCCTGAGTGCAGTTACAAGGCCAAATTCTGCTCCCAGCAATCCTACTGCAGCATGGGACAGTTG
>VZSE01006401.1:7500-192908 GCA_013398275.1 Promerops cafer
GCCCATTAGCAGTTAATTTTAAAGTTTTCAGGTGTTAACAGGGTAAGTAGCAGAGTATTCTGCCTAATTTGGTGTGGCAAAACTCTACCGAGGGGATATGGTTCACTCCATGCAGAAGAACTGAAGTGTTTTCATCAAACTCAGTTTAAGAAAAACCTCTCCAGCTCAGAAATCTTCATTTTTCTTGTGTAAATTTTAGAATTTTGAAGCCACTGACTGCATTCTCCCCCTCAGATAATTAGAAGATTGTGGGGATTTCTATACCTGACCTTCATTTGCCCTTAGTTGTGTGAAACATACACTTTCTAGCCATGCAACTTAGTACAATTGCTTTCTTACCAAGCTTCCTTTATTTTCTTCCCCCCCTCCCACCAAATACATATAGCTCTAGTGCTGGTTATGCAGAGGGCTAGATAACTTTTGCTTCAGGTTGAAACTTACCTTCTGTAATGAGTGCAGATGCTGAAAGTAAGTTAGAGACAAAAAGCTAATAAAAACATTAATTTCTGTCTTGACTACCTTTGCTCGGACAACTTCAACAAAAAGAGGAATTTGCTTAAAAAGTTATTCTACCTGCTTTGGTTTCACAGGCTATTGCCAGGAGTTTGAACTGAAAAAATGTCAGAAGAATATGCTGTATAAAACAAGGCATGATAATGAGGAAAATACACTGCTGAGTTACAAATTCAAATGGTTTTGACAGTTGATGCTAATAAAGCCCTTCTCAAAACTTCTATTGCCTTGTTCTGGCTGTGTTGGCAGGACAAATGAAGGAAGCACAAAGAGGTTTTTGGCCTTTGACTTCCACCCAGGAGGTGTTGGATTGTGCTACTGAAGGCTTTGGGCTAAGCTGTGTCCCACAGCTTCTCCGCAGGATAGGCTGAGAGGAAAAAATGATTCAGCAGGACGAATTTTAAATGTGGTTGGCATTGTCATTTCCAGGCAAATCCCTCACCTTTCTTGAGCTCATATTCATGCTGATAATATATCTTGTACCTATGACAAGAACACCTAGCAGACTGTTTTCTGGCCTCTACCTAGATCTCAGAGAGAAGTGGCCACGCGACAGCCCCCAGCACATCCTCCCCAGCATCCTGGGAGCATCTCAGAGGTGGAAGGAGAGACATAACAATGTGCAGTTCACTAAGCAACAGCCAGATTTCATAGGGGTTATTGCATCCTCTGCCTGTTCCATCTACCCATAACATGAACTCTGGTTTAGTGGCCACATAAGCCCAGACCCAAATGTTTTCAATCACCCATATGGAAATGAGTAATAATGCCCTCACTTTGTACTTTTGCACTCACACAAGCATTTTTCACCAGAAGCCCTCAAAATTCAGTGGGTCCTCTTGCACGTATTCCATAGAAACAGCCCTGTCCTTATTACCCCAGAAACCGTATACATGTGTTTCTTATGTAGTACAGAATCATTTCAGCTACACAATTCACAGTCTAAATACACAGATTAAACAACACAAGATACGGGAACAGAAAAGAAAGGTAAAACCTCTTGCCCAAGACCAGTGATAATACAAAACCAGTTCAACTCCATCCACCACCCTTTGCTGGACCACTCCCTCTTGCACTGCTTTAATTGCTCCTGATGGTTTCAATGAAGCCACATTGAAGTGGAAAATGTTGATTCTTTCGGGCCATTCACATTATCTTAGCAGACCTAATAGCCTCTTGAAATAGTTTTTTTTTTTGCTTCTACTACTAGAAGGATGACTGCTGGAGACTTGGTCCCGCACACTGTTCTACACCTGGGGTGCTAACACATGAATACTTCAGTAGTGGGATAACACCAGTTCCTGCAGAGAGAATGTGGGCAGGGATCCCATAAGTTATGCTTGAAGAAGAGCTGACAAGGGATGCCAAGTTTTGTCCGTGTGTAAATTTACAGTTGGTGGCATTTCCACTGTAAGTGCCATTGTCAAGATTTTAGGATTGGATCGCAAAAAAAAAAAAAAAAAGCATTTGACTGAAACTTGCCATTCAACTTCTCATCATCAGAGTAAAATACCATACTGTACCAAGAATGAAAAGAGAGAGAGAGAAAACAACAACATTTAGCAGGTTTTAAAATTATGCAGATATTTTTAATGGCTTTGGAGTATTCAGACACTCACTCATATGTCAGAAAACAGATTTGATTTATAGGAATGACATTTGGCAGAGCAATTAATCCATACTATGTTCTAATCATGTTTGGTATAGGGAGAGGAAAAAAAAAAGTCAAACTTAGGTTTAAAGCTGATTGTGCCAGGAATTATTTTCAAAGAAGGCTCATAAGGGTTTTCAGTAAGCTCAAGGACAAAATATGGTCTTATATTCCTTCCCCACTCCATCATCCAACACACGAATGAAGACTACATCCCACTAGCAAGTTGAAACTCAGCAATTAAATCTTCTTGACTCCACTAGAGGTGAAACAGGAGTACAAACCTCTTCGGTTTTTAAAGACTCTCCTTCCCACGTTATTCTTCAGCCCTAATAAGACTGTCTAACAGAAATCTTGAGAGGGAAACTATGGGTGGTTCATCAAAAAATGTTGAGCTTTCATCCAGCAGAACAGAAATTTGTCTTTGCATGAGCACTCTTTGATCCACTTTGTCTTTCCCAGAATGAAACTTTAATTGGTCTCCATAAGGTCCATTTTAGAAATACAATTTGAGACAGGCATTTCCAGCTCCCCACCTGGCACTGCTTAGATCTCCAGTGCCAGAGCATTTACACTTGGCTATGGGGGCTCCTGTGCTACAAACAGCAGAGCTGCTGCTCAGGCATCTGCAGCAATTTCCACTGCAGCACAGCACAGGCCAAGGGCAGAGTGGCACCTTCCCATCTGAGGCCCTGGGACCCTTTGTCCTCAAAAAAGGGTGCTCTGCTGAGACCCAGTGTCTCGGTCTGAGACCATGTGGGGAAGAGACGGTGCAGCTCTCCGGGCTACCAGGGCAAAAGAGAGTGAACTCTGGCAAATCTCTGCTTTTAACCCCATGTGCCTTCAGAGGTGACTCACGTCTTCAGTGGTCACACCAGGTGTCAATATTCAAATCTGATCACTGATTGGTTTGACTAAAACTTCCCAAAAAACTCACTTCCTCTCAAACCGAGACACCCAGCTACACCTGGGAAAGCACAGCTCCTTTGCCCAGCACCTGTTCTTGCTCCTGGACATACATACACCTGTGACTGCTGACACCTTCTTGTTCTGTGCTGGGTTTATCTAACCATGAACCTGTGTTTCTTTTACTCCTGTTTGAATCCCTGATGTTTCACAGCCAGTGTGACAGACCATTAAGAAAAATTCCTCTGACAAATCCATTATGTAATACAAGAGCAAACACTACATGGTAGTTGTCACTTACGGACTTTGCAGAAGCTGTTCGTTATCTCACACAGTAACTGCATCATGTCTAACACAGCACTCGTGCCAGTTTGCTGGGAGAAATCTTTCTTAAAGGCTATTTTGTCTCAAATCTATCAGATTTAAATCTAACAGCTGTTCCACTACATACTAGTGCTTTATCTGTGCTTGAGCTTGTATCCTGGACTGCTCTCCACTGGTGGTTGGACATTTACCAACAAACAAACAAACAAAAAATGCAACACATAATTTGATTTTTCTGTTGCTGTTTATTTTTAATTACAATTTTTAAAACCAGACCTCCTCCCTTTACTAACTCTACTAACTCTCCTTCACACCCTATCTCCAGAAACTCCTGCTTAATTTATTCACAGATGAAAATATATTCCTCCATACTTCTTCCAGGCTAGCTTTAAAAATCTGAGGTTACACTTTTAAGACAAATAAATAATTATTTTAGCATAATGTTTTTAACACCTGCTATGAAGATTGCAAAACCATTCACATTCTACCTATAACTCAGTTTTCTGACACTCATAACTCAGAATATATTTGCCTCTGGGTTTAATAGCTTCCATATTCTTTTCTGTCTGAAGATGTATCGTTAAATATTATTGCTACTGGAGGTATGTTTGGGCAATATCTTTCAGACGTATTTGAATTAAAGGGAAAAAGAAGAAAAATTCTGACCAGATACACTATTTTTGGAAGATGAGTACAGAAAACAGCTGGCCTGAGCTAGCTTCTGCTGAAAATTATACCTCTAGAAAAGAGTAAGATAGGAGAGAAAAGTTCAAAATACCTTCAGGAGTAACTTTTGTGCCTCAAGTAAGAGTCACTGCCTCCTTTTGCAGGCAAACAAGGATTCACCCCTTTGCAGGTTTGTGCCAGCACACACATAAGAGCTTCCTTGCTGCCATAGCTGGGCAGCTCATACCTTTTGTCCTGACTAATCTGCCCTCAAAACCCTCCTGGGCAGTCTCGTGCTGGGGAGACTGGAAGACAGCACTGGGGCAGCTGCTGAGATTTGCTCCTCAGGCTCTCAGGCTCTGCCCCACACCAGCTGGGGGGCAAGAGCACACACACAAATGCCCCAGGGATGCCACCCTTGGGCCACCAGCCAGCCTGGAGTGGAGCTGCTGCTGTCTCCACAGAGTAGAGACTCATGGTTCTGTCCTGTCTTTCTATTGCCTTTCTGTTGGAAAAGCTCCTACCTGTTCAGATGTTGGTCTCTGTGTGTCAAGGACAGTCCATTCTCTCTTTACCCCCTTCCCAGCAGCCAGCTTTGTTCAAGCCCTGGCTTTGATCTCAGCATGATGCTGTGAGCTGCTTTCACTGTGTGAAGTCAGCTGGAGGATGGGTTACCCAAGGCATGAATTCACAGATGACTTTTAGCACAAATAGTCTGACACAAAGAAACCTCACAACATAAAATTAAGAAATAATAACCAAATGTGGCATTTCAAGTACCCTGCCTTTTCCAGAGGAGCATCTCAGGCTGTTACATTCCCACACAAATTACTCAGAAAAAAAAAAAAAATGGAACAGATAAAGATCCCAAATCAAGCAATATTTCATGTGCAAGCAGGAGGTTTGGTACGGTGCTCAGCTGAGTCAAAAGACACCTATTTGCCTCTCTAGGCCATAGTAACATGGTGTCTGATTTACATATTTTCACATATAACTTGATATTTTACCATGAAAACTTTCCATTATACCTGTCTGAAGCTTTATCTCCCAGATTTACTACTGATAAGTGCTTTTTCCCTGCACTGACAGACAGGCACTGTCTGAGGAGTCATTATTTCTCATACAAGTAAACAAAACTGGTAAGTATTTTAGGTTTGATGTTACAACTGCTCACTGTCACCTTGGTATCTGCTGCTGACAGTTATTCCCTCCACAAAAATCTTTGTCAGAGTGCTTACGTTTTTGCTGGAAGGCTTTCAAGTTCTCTTTGAGAGCTGAAATCCACATCACACGCAGGCACACAGGCATACACACACACTGCTTTAAATATCATAACAAATGATACCATAAGCCTTTCCAAAGCATCTAAAAGAGCTCTTCTCTTTCACAGGATGTATGTGGATTTTTCTGAGGATGCTTTACACATTGTTTTTTAGTTGGCTGGTTTGGTTGATTTCTTGTTGGTTTGGGTTTGGGAGCGGGAGGTGGTTGTTTTGTGCTTGGGTTTTTTGTTGTTTTGTTTTGTTTTTTAATAATAGGAAATAAGTGTTTCCTCAATGCCTGGATTTTGAAATCTGGAGTGTGGGTTCTTCAGTAGATGTGGCAGCATGTGGGTATTCTCTCCTGTTTTTAGAACTCAAGTTGCTATAACAACCTACGGCATCTGCTCAGCCCACTACCTAAGCAGCCTTTTTTCTCTTTTTTTTCTTTTTTTTTTTTTCCTTTTGGGTCCCCTATTCTTCTGAAGTCAAGTGCTTTGCTTTGATTTTTATTTAAGGAGCTAGCTTATGCTCCAATGTGTATATGCAGAATGAGCTGAAAGAAGCCAAAATCTGTGCTGAAAAGATCACAACTTTTGGAGAGTATCTGGCTGAGTGGGACGAGCTCAGGGCTGGGCCCTGTTCCCGCTGAAGTGAAGACACACCAGTTCCTGCTGTGAGCCTGAAATTCACTGCCACGTCTCATGAAAGTGGGGGTTACTCTGTTGAATGACAGACAAGTGATGGACACTACCAGGGAGCCACTGACAGAACAAGAGCCAACAGATGGACAATCTCATATAACTGGCTCCATATAATTATGATGTTTCTTCCTTATCAATTGCTTTCTTCTCTTCTGGAGAAAATTTTGATTTTTTCTTGAAATGGATTTTTTCCAGATTGGTGGAGGGTGGGCAAGGAAGAAAAAATAAGGAAGATTTTTTTTCATTCATACCAGAGCAGCAGCACCATATCAGTACCGAGGTTTGGAGGATATCCCACCTCCTCCATGGGTTAGCTGCCCATATTTCATGCTTCATCATAGAGCTCTGCCTGTGAAAAAGAGGAGCTTGTCACTGCTAGAATCCCTGGCTGCAGTTCATCAGAGAAGGTACAAGACCATTACAAAGTCCTATGCACATAAAAGAAAAAAAAAGAAAGCTTTTCCCAGCAGCATTTGCATTTTCTCATCAGTCCAGCTCCAAATGCCCCTACTGTCAATCAGCAGATAAGCAGAGCTGGGCATACACAGGTCTGCCCAGCCCCATAGTCATGCCTTGTCCAGAACCAGGAAAGGAGATGGCATTCCTTGGGGCTTTAGGGCAAGCATGTCGAATGCCTTAGGAGCAATGGAGCAGCGTTCATAGCCATCTGCTGAGCAGCCAATTCTCCCATGTATAATTCTGCACACAGGTAACTTGACAACAAACTGAGGTATAAGTAGCCCTGTCCTGACCCAAACTCACCTTTGGCTTTGTCCCCAAACTAAGGCACTGCCAAGGCATGTGCTCAGAGCTCTAGACAAGGAAACAAGGCTCTGTGTGGGTAGGATTTGCAGGCTCTTGGCTGCCACAGGAGCTCTGCAAGGAAGCAGCACTAGGAAGCTAAGCTCCTTGCCGTCTCATGCAGCTGTCCCTGCCTGCGAGGAAGCTCTGCAGCAAAAGGAGATCACACACCTAGTGAGAGACCAGGTGTGCTAGAGTGATGGATCGTGTCACTCCAGCCTTGGTCATTCCATGCCACTCTTACATCACGTACTGAAGGCAAGAGTTCACAGGGACTAGGAGGCTCAGCAGCCAGCAGGGCTGAGCCACACAGACGGGAGATGGTGGTTCTTGGATCAGAAGAAGCACTCCTGCAGGGCAGGAACTGACTCAGAGCTATCCCAGAGACTGGGAGCACAGAAAGGCCTTTAAAGACAGTCTTGCCTTTCTCCTGTGCTACCACTAAACCTACTCTTCACTTGTACCTAGATGCAGTGCAATATCCATATCTACTAAGGAAGACATACGCAAGGTGTCCTTCACCTCACATAAGGACTTTTAGAGCTAACTGTAAGTAATTCAGTGCCATGAAAACTCCCATGAGGGGCAATGAACCTGGTTTCCCATTTTTCTCAGGAATCATGAAATACTATTCTCTGAAATCACACCTTTCTCCTTCAAAGCTTCTGTGTATATTTGGTAACTTGTACATATGTCATTTCTGTACCACAGCCACAGCTCCCACCTGGAGTTTTGCAACATTGTCCACATGTTACCTTTCCTGGAGGATATAAATGTGTTACTGATACTATTTTTGCACTACAGAGAGAAAATGAGAAGAAACAAAAAAAAGCAGAAGAAATGAAGTTGCATGCCAGCTACAAAACTGGGACTCACCTTGCCCTGTAGAAGAAAGACAAAGAGGAGCCACCTTTCCCCTTTACCTTTCAAATACAGAGACAGGGTCTCTCTCTCAGCACAGGGATGAACGCCATCCTGATCTTCCAGCAAGGCTGTTGCTTGTAAATGTCCTGAGGAGACACGTCTGAACTGCCACACCTCACCCCAGCAGGTAGCACTGGCCTCTGAGAAGCTGCAAGGCTGAGGGCACTGCCAAGATGGGAGCATGAAAACCCATCAGTTCAGGAACAGGCAGTGAGAGAGGACCTTCATTCATCAACAGTCACCAACAGCCTTGGCCCTAAGAGTGCCTGCTGCTTCTTTCCCATAGCTTGAGGGCAAAAAACTTGTGGGGATCCTCACTGTTATTCCAGCAGGATTTCTGTGGAACTGGTTGGAAAGAAGTGGAAAAGCACAGACACTATTTTAGATATCATAGAGATCATGTAAACCAAAGTGAAAGTGGGAAGTGCATCCCCAAGAAAGATTTCAGTGTTAGGGCAGGAGCCACATTTAAGAATCTAAACAGTGTGCCAGCTCCAGATCAAGAGCCAAAGAGTGACTGCAGATGGATGGATCCTGCAAATGCCTCCTAGTGACAGCAAGTTTCACAGTGCAGCACATGGATCTTCACCTTTGGAGAGACCCATGCACACGGACTCCAGAGCAGAACAACAAAACTGGGCTAAGAATTGAAACCATTTCCAACATGCACATGTTTGGTTCTACTCTATAGGACAATTACTTCCTCTTAATCTCCTTCAGTCTTACCCAGGGTTCTAGTAAATCAACATAAGTTGGCTTTCTTGTGCTAGTTTACATTAGCTGAGGACCTGGTGTTCAGTATAAAGAATGTGTGATAAACCTTTATAATGTTCCCAAAAACTGGTTATTGAAAAGGCAGAAATCTTAATATTAGTTTAGTAGAAAATACAGCCACACATAAATTTGACTTTCACTCTGAGAAATGCTAGGGTGACCAAAAGATAACATCTGAATATTTTAAACTGACAAATTTATTTCTATTCTACTTTGCCAAGTGTTTGTCTCACTGATTTGGGCAGGAAAGAGGACATGTAGGCATCTGTTCATTCATCAACTTTCTCTAAATCCCAGGATTAATAGACTACTACTACTATGAAGCCTGAGCAGGAGATAATATAGCTAGAGTCAGACTTTAGTGTAACTTAATGCCCCAGTCACAGAAGCATGACCTGACCCAGAGCCTTCAGTCCTGGGTGTAGGTAATAAACAAATGAACAAAATATTTCTTTCATTGTAGACATAAAAGTTTTGATCACAAATGACTAGAGCTCCTTATGAAAAGTTAAGTAAACAATATTATGAAATCTACCTTTTTAAGCTTTGTTTCAAAATTTAGTACTAAATTTTCATCCCTATTCTGTCAGAGTTTGAATCCAGACAAGTTAACCAATCTTCTGGTCATATCTGTGCATTGAGACTTAGAAATCACAGATATAAAAGGACAGGTCTCCTTTTTTTTAAAATGCTGAACTAAAGCTCTGATGAGAAACATCCTGATCAGTATGGCTGTCCTCTAAATTAGGATCCAGAACTGGGTCTGAAATCCACTGGGTGTCTTTGGAGGTCACACTGGCTGCAGGGGAATGTGTTCCACCCTGACAATCAGGCAGAATTACAAATCCCTCTGAATATTTTGAGTGTTTGGTTCTTTGGTACCATTTTGATTTCCTTGCAGTTCACTTCAGTGGCATTAAAATCTAGACTCTTTCCTATGTGCTTCCCACTTCAGCACTGACCACTTGTTAAATAATTCTTCTTCAACCTAGCAAGATGAACATAAGAGATGGCCTGTGTTCCTTGGGCAAGTTGTGACCAAACACAGACCAAGAGATGTTTAAAAGTATTTTCATTAGGCAGCATTTCCAGCTGCACTACTAACACTGCTCAAAACAGAAAGCAATTCTCTTTCTGGCACCGTTTCAGAAGATTTAAAATGCATCATTCTAATTACTGCCTGACAAATAATCCCGGAATGCTAGCTGGGAAGTTTGCAGTGCAGACAACAGATATATTATCATCACACTGGTATATTGAACTTTTTATGATGTCTAATATCTCTAGATTATAAATGAGGGAAAGCATCCTTTGCCACTGGCGGAGAACAGCCCTCGCACACAAACTGAAGGTTCAAACATTATCGTGACACAGCTATAAACCCAAGGTCATTTTGTGGTAAAACAGCCTAGAAGAGTTGCCAAATCTGTCTTCAGACTACTCTTGATCGTTTTGGACAGCGATTTCATTCAGTCATTCTAGAAATTCATAGAAATCCTTCACATTACCCAAACTCTTTGCAGTTCTGCTCCTGTTACAGAGTAACTGCCTAATCTCAGGAAGATCAGAGCTGCCTTTATCAAGTCTACACAAAGACTTGTAACTCTTTCTAGAGGCAGAGCTAAATTCGAACTTCTTCGAAGGTCTGAATAAGTCATTCTTTTCCTCTCCCCAGGTTTCAGGCAGCAACTGGGACTTAGAAGTTCCAAAACACCAACAATAACTTTTTTTTCTTATGTACAGCATTGCTGTGCCAGTTCAGGAGATGCAGAAACTTCACTGACCTGTGCATGTGCCTGCTTTAGCTACATGTTGAGGAAGCTTCCATGCCAACTTTTCTAAGCACTGCCTGTCACCCACGTGAGGTGCACTCAGCATGCAGAGCTGATTTAAAGTCTAAGTGAATCCAAGTGAACAAGTGTGATTCACATGTCAAGAGATTAAAAGAAATTTCAAGTGGGAAAAGCAGCCATTAGGAGAGGTAAGAAAGTGAAGACAGATTAAAGTCCCCCACGCCCCTGCAATGCCTATACAGTCATGAACCTAACTGAAAAATGTAACTGAAAATTTTGCTAGCTGCCATCTGTAAACACCTCTGGCAGTAACTGCTTATCACTCAGGCTAGCAATGTGGACTCATTTAATGACATTCAATTAATTTAAGCTCCCCTGTCTCTCTGCCTTTTTTTTTTCCTGCTCAGAAATAGCTATTTGACATAAACATCTTTGTTTGGCATATCACTAGATCTGCTGCTAATTATAATGCTGAACCCAGATGCTTGGTGGAGGAAATTAATCTACGTCCTGCATAGTTTGTTGGGCTTGTTTTAGTAGGTTTGCCAAATATTTAGTGAAACCCTCATATGACTTTTATTATCTGGAGATAGATATTAAAGGGCCAAATACTGTTCTTATTCTCACTGGTATAAACCTGGACAGCTCCATGGAGGAAAATAAATATAGTGACATTACTATGGATTTACATGACATTAGTCTGGATTTACAGTACTGTAAATCCTCAGCAGTGGAACCAGGAAGCTAAACCACAAATACTCCATCATGTAAACCTGGGCTCTTCCCTTAGCTGAAAAGCACAGTCTTTATCCTAAGAAAAATGACAGTACTCATAATGTATGTTGCTAAATTGGCATACAGAAATCACTCTCTTTTTTTGCAAGTTGGCCTACAGAAAACACCTGTGGAATAACTGGCATCAAAACTCCTCTATTCAGAAAAGCAAAAATGTTCCACTACAAAACAGTTAAAACAGTTCAATCTATAAGCTGCTTTAGGAGCCAAAGAACTCCTTTGCCTGCTTGGCTCACCTGAGTTTCCCATAAAACCCTGTAGCACATCACTTGTGGAGAAAAGCTGCTGTTGGTGGAAGCTGTTTGTGAAGGCAGGACAAACCCAGGGTTAGCACTGGCCTTGGATACATGGACTGAAGACCTGAAGTCTCAGGGGACACCAAGAGATCACTTGGGCCCAAGAAAAGTTCACATTCTCCCAGAGGAAGTTCCACCAGAAAAAATAGTCCAACCATAGAGAATACACATTTCAGCTACAGAAAAACTGACTATATCTCTGCAGAAGACACCGGGGTTTGCTAATCTCCTTTTTCCCTGTCCATTTTTACAATATAATATTTTTCCTGGTGAAAAAATGCAAGGTAGGGAACCTGCAAAATAACTGGTATTTCCTACACAGAAAACAAATATAAACTTTTGGCTCTAAGCTTTAAGCTAACTAAAAATAAACAAAAAAATGCCAACAAGCTTTAAACCAAAAACCCCTGAAGTCAACATTTCCCAGACAGAGGCCAATATATGTAGTGAAAAGTGGATTTTCTATGAGAAACAAAACTGACAGAAAGGTTCCCACCCTGCTTGCAGACAAAACTGAGTAAGCCAGAGGAGCACTCCTGTATGCCAACTGACATTTGAGGATCAGTATCATTTAGGTAATACAGACCTAAAGACAGGAAATTTCCAAGAGGAAAAAAAAATTTAAAACCCTGCTGAGAAATTATAACCTCTGGTACAATGAATGGCTATTAACCCCAGCTGGTCATGGTTTGCAGAAATGCCATAGACCTTAGCTGGGGTGATGATTTTAGAAAGAAAATATATTTTTTTAATGTAATAATATATATTTTTGATTTAAATAGATGATTTGGCTTCATCGATGGCATTTACAGTGCATAGTTAATTGTAGTTACCCTGTTGGAAAGCCACTTTTCAGAGAAGCACCAGGAGCTATGATTATGCATGTGAACCAGGCTGCTGCTATCAGAAGGGGCAGCAAGACCCCTGCCAGTGAGGCACGATTTCCCATCTCATGGAACAGGCTGAGGAGCCCAACTTACAAGTTAAGAGATCCTCAGGGGTCCATGTAGATCAAAGCAATTTACAGGAGCCTGAGGCTAGAGCTGTACAAACTGAGCAAAGTCCAGTTCTCAGCCTGACAGTAATTGAGTGGGACAGATTTTAGGCAAAACAAATTCCTGCTTTGTGCAGTACTTAGAAGGCCTCCACACTTTGTTCCTTCACAGGTACAGTAAGCAGGAGCAGAGGAAGTTCCTTGTTGGGCTGATCTTCTTTCATTGCAGATTTGAAGACAGTGCCACCAACTATTAACTTCAGAACATTTATTGTCTCTGTTACATCCTTTTGCTCTGATATTCTCCATTAAGCTGTTTGCCACCCAGGTTTGTTCTGCATTTTGCCCAGACCACACAGGTTTTATTCTCAAGTGTCTTTTCCAAGCAAGAAGGGGAAAAGTAATTTGCTACTTTAGTAGGAAGTTAAGTATCTCTCCATGCAGTGGCAAATGCTTATCCTTTTTGATAGATGTGTCGGGAGCAATGGAGGGTAAGGTCATCTTTGATGTGGGTTTGGAGAGCTCCAGTGCTTTGTGTACTCTTTTGGGCTAAAGCAAACACAAGATAATTTGCCTTTCTGCAGCATGGTTTCAACTCAAGCTAGAATTTGGCACAGAAAAACAATGCTAATAAAGCAAGTGTGAAGGAAATCCAGATATTCAAGATTTGCATGGCAATATCTTCTACACTCCTTTGGACATTAGAATAAAAGCGGGACCTTAGGCTTGAAATATTCTGCTAGAAGCCCAGCTACAAATCACAGCTTCCCCCTCAGTACTATCCAGAAACCAGAGTTCAACCTTGCTTGCCAGAGGCAGGCCTTCAACTAACACCTCATGCTGCAGCTGCTGACAGGATAAACCTTTCTCACCACTCAGGGATCTGAGGGGCAGAGATTTTGACCAGAACACCTCTGAGGACAGTAGTAAGAGCACAGATGCCCCAGATTATTCTAAAGTACACCCCATATATTCATGAATGGAGTCAGGGTATAGAGGGTGCAGTTCACAAACCAGTCCAATTCCCAGTCTAAAGGGAAAGAACTAGTTCAAAAAGCAGTCCAGTTATGAGTCTAAAGATCTGGAAACAGTACTATTTCTCCCTTTTAAACTACAGCAGAGTTTCCAGAAATCACAGCAGAAACGCGGTTGCCATACATTTAAGAAACTGACTTCAGGTGGGCAACCTGCTGCAACAGATTTTGCATTAACACACCAAACTGTACTTGCTAACACTTCACATCAAAAAGCAGGTGCACGCATACATGCACAAGCAGCAAAGTAGGACTCCAAGCCATGATCCATTTGGAGCTCGATCCAGGGAAGCATGGGACACTGCCAGGGTTCGAACATGAGGCTTGGCTCCAGAAAGGATGGGAACCACTAGACGACACACTCTTTGGCACAGGTGGAGCACAACCCCAGAGATCTGGAAGACAATCAAGTACAGACAAGCCACTGCAGCCAGCACTCAATACAGCTCCACACAAGCGTCCTTCTGTAACCCTCCAGCTTTACGATCATTTGCACAGTGAAATGGCAGCAGCAAACTGCAATATAAAGACCAGCTATACTTTCAGAAATCAGTGTGATATACGGCCCTGTAGAATAATTCTTCATACAGATAAATGTTGTCCAGTTATTCTTGTGGTATGCTTTTGACTCTCATTCAATCCACAGTGAATGCTATCAGTGTAGTAAGCTAATAGAACTGAAACCTTAACTAAGATTATTGATAGTGCCCTGTATCTAGTCCATTATAATCTCTGCATAGAGATTGTGGAGTTCATAACAGCTAGCAATAAAATATTTTTGTTCATAAAGAAGGATGATAATGCACAGATACTTTGCTTAGAAGTACTCAATGATTTAAAAGGTAAAAATATACAGTACTTGTTCCATCTAAAATGACATTATTGTTTCATAAAAAGTTCATTGCACTGTCCTTTTAGTTAGAAATCTTGTTTTTTCAAGGACAATCTAATACAGAGTCATTTAAATTGCTGGCACTTATATCTCTAATAAACTGTAACCTGATAATCAAGGACCATAAAGGATTATATTTTTCTCTTAAATTATCCCAGAGCAGCTGTAAAAGTACAAAATCCATAGAACCGTGTGTACCTAGTCCTAATGACAAATACAGGTCTTCATCCTTCTGGCCTCAGCAAAACCCAATAGACTGGGCCCCTGAAAAGACTAAAACGGTTGCTCCCCTCAAATATTTACTCATACTTCCTCTTTTCTCAAAACAGATGCCAAGCTCCTGCTGCCTCTTCATTTTCAAGCGTGTTTGCCTCTTTGTTTTAACTCTCCCAGTGCTCTGTGGGAGCAGAAAGGCTTGGTGCAAATTGCACCCACTGTCACACTCACACCAGGAAGGGACTGGGAGAAGAGCTGCCGCTTCTGCTTTACAAGGGTGCTCTGGGCGGTGGCATGTACATAAACAAAGGGGCTGTTTTACTTCCTCACAAAGACAGATTTTATTGACTTATTTATTATGCCTTCATTTTACTCAGGGTGGACAGGAACACCCAGTTGATATTCACTTTTATACAGAAATCCAGTAACAGCGGGAGAAGTATGGTTCCTTGTGCTAATACAATGAGAACCGAAAGACGGCCTCAATGAGTCTACCCTGTGCCTCAGCCCGACCTGGGATCCTTCTCCAAACATTAAATTGAATGCCCTAAATTCTGCATCAGCCAGATACTGATGATTTCCTTTGTCCACCTAATTTCCATTTACCCTGCATGCCAGCCATCAACACCATTATCCCCACACCTCTATAAAGCTTGTCCTTTCTCCTCCCTTTCTTGAATGCCCTTTTCCCATTCACTTCTTGTTGACTACATTCAAGATATAGCATAAATTTATGATAAGAGGAAAATACTTTGTGGGCCAAAACAAGCCAAGACAGATCTGATAGCAAACAAGGCCCATCCTCACCTTGGGCCAGTCACACATTCCTGCTAATATGGAGGGAATGGCATTGCTAACAGGATATTTATAGGGAGCACAGGCTGCCCCATGTGCTGTCTCCCCAGAGACAGAGACAGCCTCACTGCTACCAGATTCTCCTGGCCTTTCCTGTTTTAAAAGGACAGGAAAGAGAGGCCTGTGCACAAGCTATATAAATAAGTCCAAATAGAGACATAATTAGACTGCCTTTGCAACAATACAAAGAACAGCAAAATCACAAGCCTTTAGTAATAAATGACATTTTTGGTCTTGAACAGATTATAAGTGCTATGGAATTGAAAGTCAACATGTTCCTTCCATTCACTAGCTCACATTTCTCTCACAATGGAGCCCCTTTATTAGCTAGTCACAGTCACCACATCCAAGGAAAGGAAGGAGCAAACTGGCCTACAAGTCTTCAGCTCTGTGAGGTAGCAGCTGCATGAAAGATTTCAGGGAGAGGTGGACTCAGCAGAGGCACACTAGGGACACCAGGGACAGCTGCAGCCCCAGGGACCTTACTACTAAACAGTTGCCAGAGTAAAGGGCTCTGAGAGCCACAGCCGTCTATGAAGCCAATAGCTAAATCCTCTTTCACTGCAGCTTTTGTTACTAATGATTTTATTGTTTCTTCACAGCAATGCCAACAAGCATTCATTCTTCTTCCTCTTTGTATCCTTTGGTGCTGATATCTCTCTTCTCAGTTGCAATTTTCTCTGCCACTCAGAAAAATGTGCATAGTCTACATGCAGTCACTTAGTGCACAGCAGAGGAAAATTGCTTCAGGATCAGGGTGGCGTTTGCTACCTTGCTGCACTGCAGGCATCCACCCCCCCTCAGCCAGATGTGGTGCAATGGTGATTCCAACCTCAGGCACTTAAGGGCTGCAGCTCTGCTCTGTCCCATTCCCTTGCCACAGGGCCTGTCTATAAAAGTCTTCAGCAAGACACATTTATTGAAACTCTGAGTAAACCAAAGATTCATTAAATCCCCTATCAGATGAAAAATACATTTTTCATGGTCCTGCAAAGGAAATTTCTGCAATAAGATTAAAAGAAGTCACTGCCAAATATTTCAGAGAACTAATGTTTATTGGTTGAAACTGATTCCGTCCTCCCTGCTGGAGCTACAGCCACACAGTCAGTGTAAGCCCAAGCAAAAATCAGGTTCTGGCTAATTTTAAAGTGCTGCATTGCTGAACCTCTAACTAGGTGGGGCAAGTGGGTGGAAGAGCTATTAGTAGCAAACAGATAATTTTGGCTACCTGGGAACTAGGAACTCAGGGAAGAGAAAAGTGGAAAAAATACATCAAGAACAACCAATCACCTTAAATGGGTCAGCATTTAGGAATGCAGAAGTTTGTCATGCCCTTTTAATTATAAAGGTAAGTTTAAGAATAAAAGACACAATTACAGCTGAAAAAACACCTCACATAAAGACCAAGGGAATAGTTATGCTTCCTGCAACCTCCTAAAAGAAACATTTTAATACATGTATACATAAAATACCATCAGAAACTCAGTAACAATTATTTTAAAACTTCTGACCCATGCAGGAATCCCTTCCTAAGAATGTACTCCCAGTTTGAAAAGTGACTTTGTAAACACATCATGATTTTACAAAGGCTGTGTGTTGGAGCAGAAGTGTTCTCCAGTCAAGCAAAAGAACAAGATCAATCTGTAGAGTTCCCCAGCGAGGAGTCATCCTTCCCCAGCCATAGCATCTCTCCATAGACCTTCAGAGATGGACTAATCAACATGGCACAACATTCATCCTCCACTAATATCAGGCCCATTATTTAGCCTTCAACTTTCTAAGCTCTGGATCCCAGTTCTGCTCACTCTGGTATCAACAGATACTAATGCAAAGCTCCTTCTCCACTACTTTACTCCCTCATTTCCCTAGGTTGCCCAGGCAGCCATAATGCACCCAGCTAACATGGGAGTCACAAGCCTGCACAAGAAACTGCAGCTTTGGGTATTCAAAGTGGTTTTGAAGTTTCCTTTGATTCTCAGAATTTTGTAATTTTAAAGTCCGACCTCAAGGGGGAGATGCCAGAGTTAAGGATCTTCATTGATCAGCATGTGCTTATTGCAATAATCCTAAAATTTGGGAAGGCCCAAATTGCATTGCCAAGGTAATCCTTCTCCTACAATTTCCCTTAGCCTTTGAGCTGTGCTTTCAGTGACAACTCACACTGACCTTCTGCCAGCTGGAACCTGACCAGTGCTCCTGAAATACAAATCCACATCAGTGAGTCGATTCCACAAGCCAATCCTGAAATGCATCCTTGTCAATGGGAGCCCAGAACTGACCTCATTGGTTGGAGCAGATTTACGCATCAAGCATACACTGATTATAGGCATGCCAAATGTGTTGCAGGATTACATCCTTAGTTTCCATTAATTTGCAGTGCATCTTTCCAGACAGCTCATGTAGTAATCTTCTGCTCAATTTCCACAGTTTGAATAAAAACACAGCTATTCAGTATCCTGCTCTCAGCAGCATGGATTTCAACCCAAGCCTGGTTCAGTTAAATTGATGTAAACTCTGAGTTTCACCTGGTTCCCCATGGCACATTTGGCTTTCTCATCAGGATAAACTTGATGCCATGCACTTCATGTCATCTATGGCACAGGACAGCATATTTACAGTGTTTGCAAAACAGAAATTATTTACCTTATTCATTTGATCAGGGTGCCCACAGACTCCACGTCTCTAATGACAGATCATGCACCACCAGGCTGCTTTAAGGAGTCTGAGATAATAGGGAAGAGCTTTGGCTTAAACTGAGGTCAAAAACCTATAGATGGTTTCCAGACAGATTCACCAAAGTGGGATGCGTTAGGTCAGCAATACATCGAGAATACTACTACAAGGGATTTTGTTACTGAATGTGAGAGGGAGTACAGATACCTGCAGTTTCTGGGCTTGCAGGAAGGCAGGCATGCAGGTGGTGAACCAAGGTGGATCAGTGGATAACATACAAAGGCTTAAATGTATTCAGAAGCTCTGGTCCAAAACACTGTCCCTATATCACAAGAGTACACACAAAAAACAAGGCAGACATTTGTGGGTGGGTCAGCACCCTGTCTCAAAACTCACAGCACTTAGATAAGATTCAGGGACAGCAAATTCTGACAGTTGAAGATGAGTTTGGTTCAAGCCTGATTTCATCCTTTATTAGAAGCTGGACTTTATCCTGTTCATTCAGTGTGGCAAAAACCTGCACCTTCCTTTCAAACATAGAAAGACCAGATTTCAAATGTCCTTTGCAAGAGGAAAAAGGGCTCTTCTCAACCATCGTAAAGTTATGGGCAAATGCATTGTATCCTCTACATTTCTCTGACATTCCTTTCCCTTAAATGTAAATCTGTGCTGTAACCATGACTCATTCTTACTCAGCTTTTCGCAGATTTCCATAAGCAAACACTTGAAGCATTTGCATATTTGTGCACTGAACATAACCTGACTTGCCTAGGTCTAACATTGTATAAAAAGCTCAGTATCGTATCTAGCTCTGGCATAACACTCAGATTTGCTGGGGAGGAGATTGGCAGGTAAATCAGGAGGTTAATTTTCTGGTGTTTTTCCAGCAGTCCCCTGCAGAACAGGCTTTCTCTAAACAAAACCAGAAGGGAAGCCCCATGCTGCTGGCAGCAGCACACACTGCTTGAGGTGTCCCCTCCTGCAGACAGAGCTGGTGGGGAGCTGTGTCCCAGCAGGGAAAGGCCAGCACGGATGGGAATGTGGCCTCTGGCCAGCTGGTCACACGCTGCTCCCAGGCAGCCCATGCAGTCACACTCTGCATCTGTGGCAAACTCTCAGTGTCCAGTGCACATGGTGAGGGCTGAGAAAGCAGCCAAGCCAAGGGCAGTCTCAATACTGTATCACATGTCCATTCAAGTTCTCCACAAATATTAATGGGACAGATGGAATAAGTGATTGGTCTCTAAGTGATCCAGCTTCTACTGGCTCAAACTGGAGCTTGAAGTTAACATGTACAGGCAATAACCTCTCTAAAGAAGATTTACAAAGCAACATCTAATTTGGTTGAACAAAGCTAAGTTATAAGACATTTGCAAAGCCCCAAGCTCACCTAAAGGCACAAAGAACTCAAGAAAGTATCAAAAAAAGTTATACAAGGAAAGAGAGAGAATAAAATAAATTCCCCTAATGTACCACAAATATCAACCACCACACACTACCTACAAACCATATGTTTTGCCCATCTGTTCTGTTATCTTCAACTAAATTTATAGTATTTGGGCTATCAGAAGAATTGTCAAGCCTGAGCTGGGCAGGATTATAAAACCTAGGTGTTATTACACTTTAAAAGACATTTTCCCCTCCCCCTACCACACCAGGCACAAGATTATACATTTCTCTTGCAGCCTCCTGGCTCTGGTACTACAGAGGATGCTGTGCTTGTTCTCAGCTACAGTAAGTAGTAGGGCATCCCAGCCTCCAACAAAGAATAGTTCCTCTGCCTTTCCGATTTTGCTCTCTTCCCCATCCTTCACTCTGGGCAGGTCGAAGAAAGAGGTGCCAAGGCTGAAGGTGCAGGGTCACTTCCTGTGGTGCTGCAAACCAGTGAAGTTCACTGGGGTTGTAGATCAGGGCTATGATCATAAAATGGCAGTGCAGGCAAAGGATTAGGGCAGGAGAGCAGCCATTTACTTCAAAAGCATATGTGCAGTGGACATCTTCTTGGGAAGAAAACAATAAGGTGCCCTAAGTGAACCCTTCCCACCAGTCCAGATGCATCATAAGCCGGAGAACACTGTGCTCCTAATACAGAGCCTACTTCCACAGACTGCACGTTACTACCACTGAGGAAGCCAACAGCTTTTAAGCTGGTAGGAAAAAGCACTTCTAAACACAGCCTGGAATGGCTCAGTCTACTTCTTCACTGCTAATCCTATACCCAGTCTTTTGGGTAGAACTCAGCATGCCAGATATTTAAGATCTTTCAAAATAGAGACCAAATCTTGGGGGTTTGCATTTCTAAGTGCTGTTCTCCACTGCATTCTTCCCTCCATGGTGTGTTAGCTCTCTTCTGCATGTGCAGCAACAGTGCTCTTCAGTGTGTGCACGCACAGAGGGAAACTGCTTGGAGAAACTCAACTCTGACTGTCAAGTCAAATAACAGACCTTAATGCTGAACCCTCCCCACCTTGTGCACCAGACTCTCCAGTTAGTGCATTGCTTGCAGCAGCTGTCTATCTCTCAGCACCTCTTTCCAGAACGCAAAGTGACTTGCACGGCTCCAAAAGCTTCCTAGGAAGTCCACAAATAAGTACAGCGGGGAAGATTCCAGTTTGTTTTTTCACTTGCAAAGGATTAGGGTAAACGTAACGATTTTCCGCACAGAAGGTCTTTAAAGAGTGTGCAGAATTCCAATAGGTGTCTCATTAATGCCAAGCCGTGGAGCACATGGTGCTGCACTCCTGCTGTCTGGTCCACCTGCCCGGTGCCAAGTGGTTCTCTCCAGTGCTGCCTCAACCTGCTGCCTGCCAGGTGATGGTATCCTGCTGCCCCGAGCCCTGCTGTGGAACCAGTGCTGCCTTTGCCATGTTCCCTTGTTTGCTTCAAGAGCTGATTTCTGAAAGGTGCTAAAGCTCAGCATCGACCCCTGGGAGAGTCCAGCTCCCCTTTTGCCCTTAAACAGCATGTACAGAGGACATACTGGCACAGCATCATCTCCCTTCTGCTTTCCAGGATGGATGGCAGATTGCAATGCAATTTTCCTCCCAGTCCCTCTGTTTTCATGATTTTCACCTATTGTAATCAGCAGTCATTTCTGAGCCTGTCACTGGCACATCAAAGGCAGATGAGTTCAGAAACAAGTGAGAAGTGCTGTTCCATTTTTACAAATATTGCTGCACGCAACAGGATTGTGAATATCCATTCAAACTGCACAAAGTTGAGGAGGAGGTTTTATTTTGATTTGGGGTTCTGATTTTCTTACAGACCTTTTCAGTAAACGGAAAGACTTGCATTGTGGACACTCATGTACTAGAAAGGAAGGCCAGGCTACAGAGTGAGTTCTTACCTTTCCTTCTTATACTGTTCCATTAAGTCTGAGCAGGTAGAGCATCAGACACTCTAGAATGCCCTGAAGAGTGGCAATCAGAGCACGGAGGCAATGTGGAACAAAACCCACTTCTAGGCAGTAATTTCCCTGGCTTTTACTACACATAGAGCTGTGCTCAGTGGCTCAGCAGCAATATAAAAAAATTAAATTTTACAATTAATACGAGGACTCTTAAGAAGATCTGCTCCTGATGAAATGTTTCCTTTTTTAACTCTCCCAGAAAAATCACCCAGGTTTGAAAGAAAAAAAAATCATTCAAAATATTCTATCCTTTTTCTTTAGACAGCAGGAAAAGATACATCCATTTATAAATCTGAGTTTTTAAGCTTGAATTGTCACTGCAGAAAAAAACCCTTCATCTCTACTTTACAAATGCCCCAAACTGAAATGCTTTGAGAAGTACAGAACAGGTTTTTTTGATAGTTATAGCTACATTGATATAATACAAAATATTTCAACACTTCTAGCCAAAACTATTAATTGAATTTGATCCAAAGTAATAGCTGTCTTTGATTGCTTCAAAATTGCATTTGTGGCAAATGAAACTGATCAGGTAAAAATAATCAATTTTTTTAGCCAAGCTGTTTGTCTTTTCATAGGTTTAAATCCAATGTTGTATTACAAACATACTAAGTTCATAAAAGCTGTTCCATTCTTCAAATCTTCCTAAAATCTTGTTAGCAGGGTTGGGTCCTTTTTTCACCATTAATAGCTCTAAATATGAGTCCAAACTCCGTCCCTCATAATATCTCTGTAGGCTGATAGAAGGCAATCACATAGGCAAGAGAAGAGATTTCTGAGAAAGGAATAACTCTGCTCATCTTTATCCAAGGAAGTGGGCAGAGGGTTATGAAACATCTTCACTTTTGTAAAGCTAAGAAATCTGACCTGGAACTGACAAATGTGAATCCAGGAGTCACTTTGAGAGTGGAGCAGGGCATGGAAACCACCGAGGTTTGAGGGAAATCAAAACTTTATTCCAAAGTAAATCCAGGATTTCAGAAGTTCTTTTGTATATATGACATGAAAAATCACTGCACAGGATAAGCAAAGATAAAATTTTGCACAAGGGCAGGAAAGCAGGCCTTGGCACACCAGGATTTAGGAGCAGGGCTGTGCTGCATTCATTCCCCTACGTGTGCAGGAGTGCACACACATGCACGTGTGCTGCACACCTGCAGCCACGCTCACTCGCTCGCTCTGTTCATGTGAAACCCTCTTCTTCTCACAATTACTGCCCCTAAGTAACACCATGTGCGGCCGATGTCGCAAGGCAGGACAGTCAGTCTGTGATCAACCAGCCAGCCAGAAAGAACAACACCACTGGGGATGTACAGTTTTGCCTTTTCCCACATTGAATGGAGCATTAACTTCAAAGTCTATGACCCTTTAAATCTTTAACAATAATTAATAGGAGAAAGATGACTAATATTTCTGTTTGCCCTTAAACCTGGTCTTGGGAGAGAAAATAAAAGCTCAAATAAAGTGAGATTTTGTGCAAGCAAAGTCAACAATATTAGTTATTCTTGAATTAGTTTGTCTTAACTCTGGTGTTAATGCTTTACTTGGCCTTGTGCTCCCAAGTGGCTTGCATTTAGCACTTCAGTTCCTACAGCATGAAATATTTCACTGCATAGATCTCCCACTGCTAACTAGAGCAACCTCAGGGCTGCAGCAATGTCTGCCAGTTACCGTGGGCTACAGCAGCCCTAAGAAACTCTCACAGTCCAAGAAAATCCAGCTCACACCGTCCAGTCCTGGATTCCAAGCCTGGGGTACTGGACCCTTGGTCCAGTCCCCGCACCAAGCGGGCTGATGCTTTCTAGCCCAGAGGAAGATTCACATTATCATCTCTAGGCATTGGCTTCAACACTGCTCACAGCCAGTCAATATTTCACTTCAGAAGGTTTGTTTTCTTAAGACATAAATAGTCTGATGGAGTTTGGGGTTTTTTCATCCATTACGATCAATGTATCCTAGTCTAGACTGTGAATTTACAAAATTATTTTAAGAGGACTCTGTGTTCATACCATCTCCAATGTGCCCCCTCAGGGAAAACTGTAAAAACTTGGAAAGCTGTTCTTCCACAGCAATCAGAGGTCTGATAGAAAAAGTCAGGTTTCTTCCATCCTGTTTGTAACAGACCTACCAAGAGACATAAGTGCACATGTAAAGAGTTCAGAGTCCAAACCAATAAAAAATACAAACTCTCCAGTTTTTCCTGTGCCAGCTTCAAACAGGCCATGGAAAGATAAGTAGTAAAGTTGTAATTTTTTTCCTAAGCTTTCACTGCAGATGCACACAGGGCCATTTTAAGATGCTGCCATGCTGACCAGATCCTGGCATTGATTTTTACATACCAGTTTGTTAAGCCAGGTCAGCAAATTCCCTCCACTGCTCACTCCTGAGCCAGGGACAGCAGGCAATGAGAATTTGTTCAAGTCTCCTGCAAAGATCATGGGGAAGTTGGGAAATATAGGAATGCCCTGTGGTAAGGAGATTTTCATATCCAGCTCTGCTGAGTGCTCTGAAAGCACAATCTAAAGACATGCCAAAAGAAGTGGAGTCTGGGCCAGAAAGCATGGAGCTAGCAATTGCATTCCATGTTCCCTCTGTCCCCTGTTCAGGAAAACTTGCTACCACATTCAAGAATAGGATGAGCCCCAGGATCCAGAAAATAACAAGATGAGTAAACTAGCACTGCACTCCAGCCCATGTTTCAAAGATGTCAACTTCCTTTGGAATTTTCAAGCCCATAAATTTTTTTTGTTATTTTTGCCCTATTTTAGGCATCACTTTATGCCAGGCTGCCATTTAAAGGCTATTTAAATTACTGTAGGAAAAGAAAATTTAAATTAGATTTTGTCCCATTTCAGACTCCTACCAATCAATAATGGAGAAAAACTGAGATGGAAAATGAATGTCCCTTATTTCAGGAGAGCCCACTGCAAGGGCCTGATCCAAAAGCCACTAGGGAGTTAATGGATTACATTCTTAACAAGTTTCAGATGATCAGTCATTTCCATCAGTCATTTGCAGAGATGGGAATGAACTTCAAAGGGTTTGATGTAGAACTGAACTTCCAAGGCTTTCTATCTGAACATCCTGGGACTTATAGGTATGTTTCCAATCATCTGCAGATGCAGCCTGCAATGAAAGGAAACAGAACCCTAAAGGCTCTGTATTTTGCAGAGAGGTGAAAAAAAAGTGGTTTGTTTGCAGGAGATGGTCAGTTCATTCTCCCACTGATTCTTATCAGGCACTCACAGGGGCCGGCAGTGAACCACAAACAGGAGCCAAACTACTGGAATTTAATGGCTCATTCTCCAAAAACCATATTGGCTTATAAAGATACACTGTGTTCTCATTCAGTGCTAATTTACTTTAACAATAAACTTATTGTGACTTGTATTCCCACTTCAAAGAGAGTTTTTATGTGGCAACTGGGAGGGGCATAAGTGGGAGTTTTCCTCTGGTGAATAAAACAAAGATACAGTAAGGTGAAGGAAAAAAAGCTCAGTAATTATCCTCCATAGGGTGGAAGGCTATATAATAGCAATGCCTCAAATTATTTGCAGACATGTCCAAGTATTTGAGAGAAATAAAAGCTTTCAGAGGATAACACACCTGTGCCATGGGTAATTGCCCTCACTTGCAAACTAGAACTGCCCAACAGATGTTTATTCCACCACACACAGACAGCAGGAGCAGTAGGAAAACCTTGCCTCTTTGAGAAGTGGAAAATTATTAAGCCCACCCTAAACTGGTACAAAGCAGCTTTGCCTATACCTCCTCCTCTGGCAGCTGCTTCTGCCAGAAAGCTGCTCATCCCTTGACAGGATAAGCCTGGATGTGAGCCAGCCCAGAAGCTGCCCGTGAGGTGGGCAAGGCTCAGAGGGGACAAGAGAGGTACACCTGCACCTATGGGAAGGTGACAACAGCCAGGGACTTTCAGGGAGAGCAGCCTTGAAGAGCACAGGGAAGAGGCAGGTGCAGGGGGCTCCTATAAGACTCCATCAAGCCCGTCATGGAGCCCTGGCAGCAAAGGTGCACAGTGATTGCTGAGGCATGACAAGCCCATCCCATCAGAACAACCTGGATCCAGCAGCCTGAGCTTAAGGCAAACTGACACTTCAGCATTTTGAGCAACAGTCCAGGATTTTGCAGCATGGTTTACAACCCCACTCCAGCATGTCTGGCTGGGCTAGGCCTGACACAGCCATGCAAGACTGCAACACACTGAGGGATGGATTCCTGAAGGCACCTGGGGCCTTACTCCTGTTGATTTAGCTCCAAAAACACAATGTAAAGATCTGTGAAGAGCCAGCTCTAGCATCTCCCCTTTCAGTTTCTGCAAAAGCATTTTGCTCTCCTTTCTCCTCCTAAGAAGCCTCAGATTCCTTTCACAGCACCACTTGATTCAGTCCAAGCACCCCTGGAGCACAGCCTCTCCCCAACCTTATCAAAACCTCTACTCAGGAAGAGCAACCCAACAGAAGAGCTGTTTGCAGGATGTTGGAAGGGACAAGGTCAGCCTGACTTCTACCCCATGGGCCACAGCTGCCTGGAAAAACACTGACTAAAACAGTTTTTCTTGAAAAAAGATCAATATCATTTTGTTGAAACCAAAATGTTTGGGGAAACATGTCAATAATGATAAAACTGTAATGGAGAAAAGAGTCCAAACATTCCAGTGCAATCGTATCATATAGTTAATGCTACAGTAAATATTTACATTGACCCTTTTTAGCCATGCATTCAATATTTAATATGACTATTACATTTAACATTAAAACTAATAGAACAATTTCTTGGGAAAGAATCAACATTTCCCTGAATTTGCTTAACACAAGATGCTGAGGTTTTAATTTTTCACTTCAATTACAAGTGAATTTTAATTTTTAAACACTTAGACTTCCTGCCTGATAGGAATTTTGGCTCCTCACCATCAGAATTGCTGATAGACTTCCAGCCTCTTGCTCCTGCAGGAGCCACTGGGAGGTGGTGCACCAAACAGGTTGTCACAGGGCAGAGATGCTGCAGCACAGAGCTGACAGGCTCAGCACAAGTGAAGAGGGAAAGACAGCATGACTGGCCAGAGCCTGCTCCTAGAACACTCTCCCCAAGGGTCTGCCAAATGGCCTCTCATCATGCAGAGGCAACTGGAGACGTGTTTGACCACCACAATTTTTTCATCTCTTGCCCCAGCTTGTCAGTCTGTCCCTGAAGACATTAGTATTTCCTTCTAACTGCTGAACAGCTAGTGATCTCCATCTTGCATGTGTCACACACATTATTAAAAACAGCCTCATTTCACCCAAGTGCACTGGGAGATCCATCATTCAAAGCACCATGTTAAGTCCCAGCCTCAGCAGCAGAGGCCAGGAGCGTGGTGGCAGCCACCACCTCTGAGGGTGTTACACCCACCATGTGTGATACCTGTTTCATCTGCTGCTCATTTCTTGTGATTGCTCTGCAGGTGAAGTTCTTGCAAATTGAGCTCCCCAGATAGGGAGCTTGTTGCTCTGCACCACAGTTGCACCCATGTGTCATTAGAGAAGTTTGCTTGAAGAAAAGGTTTCAAAATGTTTTGCAGAGTTGCCACCTACCTTGGTTAAGTACAGCATTCACTTAAGTTTATCTCTTGCTATAAAAAGTCTATACAACTATATATATATGTGTCTCCATTGTCATCACTTAGCCTAACAAAATACAAAATCCCAGAAAGATCTGTTTCCTCCCTTAATGGTGGGCATGGAAAGGCGCTTAATCAGGGGCATTTAAAGCATGTTTAGAGTAGTTTTTGAAGCCAGCCACATTTTCTTTTCTCTGAGCCCATCACCCTTTCTTTCTCTTCCTTGCCTTCTGGCAATTTTCTGAAAAGTCAAGCGTGCTGCCTGATATAACCAGCCTCATTTTTCATCAGAAATGCTCTAACTGATCCTACTTTGCACATGGAGCTTGTACTAGATGGTCTCAAGATGGTCCTTCCTGCCTCACCTGCTTCCCTTCACAACAAAACTAAACCATGGGAGAAAAATCTGAACAATAAAACATTATTACTTCCAAAGGAAAAAACTCTGCTCTTCCTGCTTCATTCACAACCTGCTGCTGCAGCCTATTCCAGAATACCTCCCAGTACTTCATACAGTTGAAACCTGATGCATTATCTATCTGCTGGATGCAACTGGGAATCTTGCCAAAATATTTAACAGGTGTCTTGCAATATTTGTCAAGCATCTTACAGCATCAACTGTGAGTCAGGTGAAGCTGGGAGAATTTTAACTTGCATTTGTTTAAACCACACATTGGAAAGCTGTCCCACTTACTGGAGTGGGTTGTGCATGCTTAAAACAGAAGCCCAGTGCACCAGGAAAAAAAACAACCAGAAACTGGGAAGTAGTTGAGGGTCTTTTACTCTAAACTCTTGTAATTTTTACTATTCTATTTGGTTTGCCTGAATTTACCAATAGCTGGGTTTGAGAATATTGATATTATCAATTGAGAATGTTTTTGGACATTATAAAGTAAAATAAATAGCTTTGCCTTATAACTGTCATTTTTGTGAATTGCATGCAGCATACATAAAATCTTTCAACTGGATTAGGAAACCTAAGACTCAAAGGAGGCACAATAAGATGTAGGTAATTTCCTGGTATTTGCAGGGTAATTTGAGCAGCTTCTTTTCTCTCGCTTTACCAAAGGACTGTGACTATGCTGAGATCCCAAAAATCTAGTACCCTAGAGTGGATTTCAGACCAAACTGCATATGTATAATCCCAATTCTGCTTTGGTCATGGTAAAGGTTAACAACTTTCAGATTTTTCCAAATGCTGCTTTGTTTGTCTATACTGATATTTTATTCAGGGGAGGAATGAAAAGGATACCTTTTGGTTTACCTGTTTTACTCTGCAAATACCTCCATGCCACTTTAGACACTTCTGAAAATGACAAGTCTCTTACAGGCAGTTTAGATGCCCGCCTCGGCATGCCTGCTGCTTGTGGGTTCATTCAGGTTGTCAGTTTATCAAGAGAATTTGTCTGCAACACCCTACACTGACCATGAAATTATATTGCACATTATTTTCCTTTCCATCTGCACTTCCCATGAACCACAACAACCTACAAGGAAGCAGGCCTTAATACTTCCAATGCACCTTTGCCCGACAGCTCTGTTACTTGAAAATGGTCTGTACTTCCCACCTGGTGCCCTCCAGTTCACTCTCCCTGCTGGCACAGAGCTGCCCACTCTGCTCTGCTCCATGCCAGCATCCATGGGAAGTCATAGGATGCAGTGGCAAGGATTTGAGGTGGTGAGTTGCTACAGGCAGCAGAAGGAGCACCTCAGACACCTACATGGCTTCACCCAGCACTCACTTGGTAAATTGAGCTGCACTGTGCTTGGGCTTTTCTTGCTCCTGCTCACCCTGTGAAGCAATGCTTATGTTTTGTTTTCCCCCAGGAAGATGCATACCACTGTTTGTGTGGGACAGAGCAAAGGCTTTTGCATCACTGTTCAGGCAGCTCACTCTGACCTGACATGGTTATGAACTCCACACTTCTGTTTTTGCTGGTCCTCTATGACCTTGACCTCACAGTTATTCCTGTGCCATTGGGGTGGTTTGGCCTGAGCAGAAAGAATTCCTTAACCTGGCAAATGAAAAATGAAAGGCTGAAATGAGGTGCTACTGATTCTTCTGCCAGCTCTGGACTAAAGACAGCAGAGCAAGCAATCAATGGGCTTTGCATGAACTTCCTGCTGGGAGCTCCAGTCCAGGGGGCACAACTTTCTACAAGAGAGAACAGGCCATTGCTGTATTCAGGTTAACCTGTTCTCTGTGCTCCCACGTGCTACCGCTAAGTTAAGGGTCCTAAGAAGCTGCTGCTAATGAGGTACACTCATGCTCTTCCTTCAGCTGCAGCGTAGAAATACCCTGAGATGCCCTGTGCTCCAGTTTATCTGTAAATACAGCCTATCTAATAATATTTCCCTGTACCTTATTTACAGCTGAAAGGTGCTGAGATAGCAGAACATGAGGGGTGTAGGAGTACAGCAGTGACATGTTCTACAGCTGACTCAGGAACTCCAGGTAAAGGTGTGAACCACCACTGACTGAAAGAAGCACCTTATATCAAACCTATTGCTTTAGACTAAAAAAATAACAGGAAGGAAAAATAGAAAGGTGTTAATGCTAATAGAACAACACCATCTTCTAACTCATTTTCCACTGCCACAGAAATTTTTATCTAGTATTAATGTCAGTGATACAGGAAACAGGTGTTCTTTCTAGGAGAGGTCCAGCAGCAAAGGCAATTTGTGTCTCTGCCATTTAAAATGACATGTCTGCAGGAGAAGAGATGAGAGCTATTAGATGAACATTTATTTGCTGCATTTTTAAAAGCTGGCACAGTGTATCAGAAGACACCTTAGCATACCTGGGATTCTGGTGTCAAGTATGCAGCCTGCCAGTTAATGAGTTACTTAATAGCTCATAAAGTATCCCCTAGACTCCCCTCAAACTATAACCATTCCTATGCAGCAAACCAAGCATTGATCACACACTTACAAGCATTTTCCATATCAAATGTCAGAAAGCAGAAGAAAGACGGTGCTAAGATCCATTAAATTCTTGATACTTTTTGTTGAGGGGTGGGAATACTGGCAGCCTGTCTGCATGCTGGGGGACAGACCCTTCAGATTGCCATTTCATTTGGTCTCTAAAATGGGGAGAGACAACTATACTGTGTAATCATCCCACTTCAGCACAAGCTTTATACCAGGACTCTAATACTGGGCTAAATCCAGACACAGTTTCTCTTTTCCTGGACGATAGGCACAGCCCCTGGCAGCTCATACAAACTGCAGCAGGAGGAGAGTGTGGCAGAAGCTAAGCCTGGTTTCCTGTGGATCAAAGGGCACTATCCATTGGCACAATAACCCCAGCTAAAGTGTCTGGATGGACTTTGAAATATGGCAGAAAACGTAAAAGTTTGCAAATTAACTTTTATGTTCCACCCCATTCAACTGGTGTGAAGTGCATTAAATGCTACCATGGAGTGTGTCAGAGAGGGTACTGGATAGAGAACACTTCATACGAACATCTGTACTTACAGGGTCACTGGCAATAGCAGTGGTTATCTAAGTGACTGACAAACCAAGCCTCCAGCTCAAAGGTTGCTATTTCATTTGTATCTGTGCTTACATCCTACTACTAATGTGTGTTTCTTTCCTCATACAAATCCTCAGTAAGAAACCTATTTAAACTAGAGTATCTGATCAATAGTAGAATATAGTGCAGTCATAAACTATAAAAAGTATTAATGAGAATTTGAAACTATCTAGCATGTACTCAGAGAGCTATCATGCTGTCCTGAAGAGTTTTATTCCAGGAGAGGTCTGGTCTAAATGAGTATTCCACATGTAGTAGCTTATGGATATGTAATGTATGCCTAAGCTAGTATAGCAAATAATGAATGAAATCTTAGCAGGAAACATAGGGCATTTACCAGAAGAAGGTTTTTCCAGACAACTGTGATTTCAACACTAGAATTATAAAATACTTCAAAAGTCAACTTTTCTTCATAGTGCATGCTTGCTGTACTTCACAGATTCAGCGCTGCCTGCAAAGCACACATCACTGATGCCTGCTCACAAGCAAGCAGCTTATCTGTAAACATACATTCTCTGAACACATGCACTGTACCTGTGCTTGGAGGTACAGTTTGCAGCATTCAACGTTCCTTAACTTCCTGAGAATCTGTGGGCTGTTTTAACAGGATAATTAAATACCCTTTTCAATAATAATCTCTCCTTCCCCAGAGCCTTCTGGAGAATTTTGTTATTGTTTTTTGATTATTTTTGCTGCCAAATGCACATAGTTCGAGCTGCATAAGGTAGTTTTTGCCTTCCACAAGAACAAGCTCCATTGACCCAAGAACCTCCAAGGCAGTGTCACTTCACTCATGTTAGTATGCATGGCTGTGCTGCTGGAGCTGCAGAGAAAGCCTCCAGGGCTTGGCATTTCAGCATGATGCCAGCAATGACATCATCTCTCAGTGAACACTTGGAAGAGCCTCCTAAGTTTGGACTGGGCTGAGCAGATCTGGACAGGTGCTGGTGTGTGGTCAGGGAGAGCTTTACAGGAGCAAAGCAGAATATTGTCCCACTGCAGGCTCACAGAGCACAGCGGGGCCCTGGAGCCTCAGTGCACACACTTGGGCAAACTCATTCCTCTGCTACAGCTCCCAGAAGCCACTTCTTGCTGCTTCTGCCTTCTGCAGAGTGAAAGGGGTAACTGAGATGGAGGAGGCCTGCAGAACCTCTCTGTGCAGGGGGACATGTGCCAAGGAAAGAAGCAGGTTGACTTTAAAAGCATCACGATGCATTTAACCAAGCTGACAGAACAGGAAGAAAGAACAAAAAAACAAACTCAAGGCAAACTGCATTTGATCTGGAAATTATTAATATTTGAGACAATAAAGGCAGACCCCCTGAATACTATTTGCATAGAATCCCTCCTCAGAGCCAAACCACACTTTAAAGCACTTCATCTCGAAAGAGCTCTGCTGAATTGAAACTGAGCTACTACCATGACTAGAGGGTTTTGGTGCCAAAAGATGTCAGATTGAACACAAAACAGAATTTTCATTCTTTTGTGTCCTCCATAAATATTAACAACTTGACACCCCATAATGAAAGCAAAATGCACTTAAGCACGGGCAGAAAAACCAAACTAGCCAACCATTCTTCTTTTAGGATTGCAATTGGAAATTAGCTGTAGCGGTCAGAGTTCTCCAGCATCACTGTAGGTTGGGATTAACTCCACGGACATTGAGCACACAAGAGGAGAATTTGGCCTTGCATGGTGCAAGAGGATTGCAATTCCATGAAATAACCACCCCATCCTTCCAGCCCTTAGCTGAATGGAAGCAGCTGCCAAATCCTTGTCTACCAACTGGCCTCAGCCCACGCTCATGGCCAGCAAACAGAGGAGGGAAGTGCAGCGCAGGGGGCCCCAGCACCTCGCTGGCCTGCTCAGGACCCCTCCTGAAGAGACCCAACACTCCCTGTGGCCAAGAGGCAGGAAGTGACAGGAAAAGACAGCAGCCAGGATTTGCTGCGATGCATTGCTTTGATTCACTTCTCTCATGTATCTGATAAAAGTATCTGAGCGTCTGTAGGAGGGAATAAAAAGTACCTCAAATAGACAATAATATTTTTGTATTGGTTTCCACGTCCACGAAAAAAAAGGACAATTCCTCTAGGCAAGAACTTGCACTCTCCAAGACATGCAACAGAATACTAACTGCAGTGGGAAAAATAAACACACAGTTCCCTCCCCGCCCCAACAAAAAAAAAAAAAAAAAAAAAAAAAAAAAAAAAAGAAAAAAAAAAAAAAGTTAAGAAGGTAAAACTAAATCAGTCTGGAATATCCACAAAGCACAGGATGTTCTGAATTCTGTTCAAGCATCTCTTAACAAAACTTTTCTAGATAGCCCTTGGAGAGAACAGAGCAAGACACGAAATTTCCTCTGTGTGGAAAATGTATTAGGGAAGAAAAATAGGGAAATATTTGTTTCAATTATTCCCCTTGCACAGGCCAACAAAGGCTTTTGCACACACTATAGGGTAATAAACATTTAAAATACTTAGGTTCTTGACCAGAGCAGCACAATTCACTACATATATTTCTGTAGTACCTCGATGTTACTCTTAAAATAATTTAAAAAGCAGAACATTGCTACCACCATATTTACTGGTACCTTCAGGTATTTTCTTCTACTAGTTTTAGAACCAACTTCAGAAAACAAAACGAGAATTAAAGGGGCAGTGGTGCATCAGGCAATAGGAGTATTCCCCAGCCAATCACAAATATTTGAACTTTTTACTCTTCAGGCTTTGCAAGTGTCTACAGAGAGTCTTTTGAATGCCTGTCCTGCTTACCACAGAGTTTCACTTGCTGTGTCTGAGGCAGGAGCAAACGAACCTCACTGAAGGCTCTGGACAACAGACAAAGAGCAGCTTTGCTCAAAGAGAGCTTTCTCGACAGTGAGGGTATGCACGAATGCTATCCCTGCAATGTCCCGCTGCAGGGATCAGGGCCTGCCTGAGCTCCATGTTTTGTTTCCACATTCTCCAGTACCAATGGAAGGCACTGAGGAGTCTGTTACCTGAACAGTTTCTTTGTGATTAATTACTGCATGGGAAGAGAGTAGCCTTAGGTAAATTTCTGAACCTCAAACTACATGCTAGAAAGACAGAAGACAAAGAATCCTGTTGTTTCTAGCGTGAAATGAAGTCTGTTTAAAGTCTAGAGAACCCAGCAAACAGCTCTGTGGGGAGATATTTCTGCAGCGAGTCCCTAAAATTATCTGGGGTACCAGTTACTGCCATTGTCCTGGCTCCTTCTTTAGCACAACCTTGGAAACACTGACCTCACCCATCAAACACCTTCTGTAGAAATCTCAGACCCTCCTGAAGGGATCCCAGCCCTGCCTGGAAAGTCCTTCCGTCTCCAACTGAAATAAATTGTATTTTCATGCTCCAGTAAATACAAACTGTGGGTGTACCCCCTTCAAGGAAGGGTTAGAGCTCTGAAATGTTCCTAATCTCTAAATTGTTTAGGTAATTTCATTTGACTTTGCTGATAGATCAGGAATGTATTTTGCAGGATCATTTACCGATTGCCCATTTCATTCCTTTTGAAGTGTTTCCAGAAAGGCAGGGAAAGGACAGGGACATTTTTTATATTGTCTTTCCTCCACTTGAACCATTACAACATTTGTTCTTAGGTGTTCAAATATCCTCTCCAAGTGAAAGAGGATGTTCACTCTTTCACTCTCTGGCTCTTGCTGTGCATCACTGCCTTTACTGCTCCCCAGCAGCTGCTTTAGGGGAATGTGCAGGAGCAGCTGCTGCAGAAGTGCACAGGGGAGCGATGACCTCTGGCAGAGGTAGCTCACACCAATGCTTCTAGAAGGGGCCACAAGTCACTTCTTACACCATCACCCATTTAAAACTCCTGCCACAAAACTGCTGAGTTCCCCCAGCTCCCTCTACAACACAGCCTCCAGTGTTTAACCAATCCCAAAAGGGGTTTTACCAGGTCACCCTACTTTTATTTAAGAGCATTTTGACGAGGTTGTGCAGGTACTTTATTGCCTGGTCAGCAACTGTTCAGGTGAGGAGCTTCTACTCTAGCACCAGCCACTGGATCCCTGTCCTATCCAGTAGATGCTACCACCCTTCCCAGGGCTCAGGTTTATTTGATCCAGCTTTTATACAAAAGCACATAAAAACAACATAAACACATTTATATAAGAGACAAATGTGTGTGTTTAAATTAGCTCGTTCCACAAACACAGGCTATTGAACAGCCCCATCTGCACATGGGGAAGGCAGCAACGGCCAGGTGCACGCGTAGGAGAAAGGAAGGATGGAACAAGGAGGCGAAAAACAGGAACAAGAGCTGAGTGCAACATGAGGATGTACAGAGAAGGAAAGAAGACAGACCTTGTGTCTTAGTCACAGATGGGGCTGACCTGTGCCACCACTGCTAAAGCTGGTGTGGAAAGGCAATCCCAGGACTGTGGGTGAGGATCCTGCAACTCCACCACCATCAAGCTTCACTCCTCAAGGGCTTTCTGCAAGATGCTGGGCCTTGGCAAGCCTGGCATTCACCTGAGTGTCTGGCAGTCCTGTGGGCTTCCATACCATGGAAGCATGGCCATAGCATTTCACTGGGAATGAACAGGGGTCTGAAAGAGTGGAAAAAGAAGGAAAAGATCAAAAAAACCAATCCAAAAACTCTGGTGCACCTCCCTTCCATCTGCTGACATGCAAGTGGCCTGTCCAGAGAAAGATTTATAGTAGCCCTGAGAGTGGCCAGACCCCAAACTTCTCTGGGAACACCAGCTGGGACCAAGTCCCCAGCATTACTTCATGAGTTTGACTTAGATATGAGGTTTTTTGAAACATGCTAAAGCTGAAGTAGAAAGTTAGAACTTCCAAGGTGACATCCTCAGCTCTGACCAGGAAGCCAAGATGACAGGTGCTCAAGGGCAGCAGGGCTACATCAGAGCAGAAAACCTCTCTTGAAAAGGAAAGCTGCACTGAGACAGAATCCATAAGTACTTGGTGCCTGGAATCTGGTCTGGATAAAAAACACAGGGAATGCCCTCAGGACTGTGTGTAATGCTCTGTAATTTAATGATACATATCCTTGCATTGTTAAATCTGCTCTTAGGTACAGACGCTAAGGTGCAGACTAACTGAGCACTCCCTTGGAAAACCTGTGGCATTACATACCCAAATATTTGAAATTTAATGGTCATTGATCCCCTAAGTCCCACAGGACTCGTCTCAAGAGCTTATTCTCAATTCCTATGCATCTCCACCTTTATGTGTGTACTTAAAATGAGCAAATACCACTGGATCGTATTACAAGTATCAGTGAAATTGACATATTAAACACACTTGTCCTGAACTGGCCTTAGATAATCCTAGCTTTTTACCAGAGAAAATTTTAGTAAATTGTTTTTTTTTAAAAAAAAACCTGTAAGATACACAAATTATTCTGTTAAACCTTTTGATATGTATTAATGCCGCCATATTAAAAAAAAAAAATCACAATGTTGCTAATTTAATTTAAACCAGCCATGAAAACAAAGGATTTAACTACAGTGTAGTTAATGATTCCAATTAGAAAAAAAAACCAAAAAAACCAAAAAACCAAAAAAAAAAAAAAACAACAACCAAAAAACTCCACCAAAAAACTAGCTGTTTACATGTTTTACACAAAGACTTTTCCTGGCCCCTTTTAGCTGTCCATACAATACATTGTTAAGTTAACACTTAATAACACCAGCTTAATATATAACAGAGGGAAAGTGCAGCCTCCTTTGCTCTATTTAGCAAGTCGTATTAAATTCTGGTTTTCTCCCTCAGAAGACTGTAAATATACCAATGTTCACCTTTGAGAAGGAAAGCCTAAAGTGCAACATAATATGGGCAAATCGCTTGACAAGTAATTTGTGACCCTCAATTTGAAACCACATTAAATGTACCTATTCTGCTAAATAGGAGATCCAAGGCCCACGGGAGCATGAAGCAGAAAAGGGCTTTTCTTTCTCTCCCTTCTCTCCCGAAGCCTGAGAGCCCAACTGAGAGCCAGGCTGACTGTGACACTACATGCAAGCCCTGGCTTCCAGAGGAATATCGCTGTGCAGGCTGGCACAAGCCAAATCTCCAAAGAAAGAAGTGTAGGAGGAGAAAACACATTCTGGCTAGGACTTCAGTAGAGACATGGTTCTCTTGTCAATAGTTGGTGGAACACCTTCAAATACATGAAAGAACTATAATCAAAGCTACAAATACGTCTGGGTTTGAGCAGCAACAAAAAAGCAGAGCTCCTGCTAGTGCATTCCTGACAGCACTGACTGACACTCAATGTGGGGTTTGGGTGTTTCTGAGGGTGGTGGTGGTGTGTATTAGCTCCTTTGCTGGAGTACAAATTCTTTCAAAGGATATTTTACTGCAAAGCACTTAGTACCTCAAAGCCTTTCCTGAATTCCCAGACAACACAAACACCTTCAGACATGAAGTTCCAGGTCCAGCTCTAACATGTATATATTTCTTCCAGTTGTTCAACATATAATGTAATTAATTATAACAATTCAGCAGCAATTGAGCATGCATTTTACACAATATTATAATAAACACAAATGAAGAGATAATTTCTAGACACATCTTTTCTTTCTAAACCCCAAACTTTTTTGGGATATGTTCTAAATGAGGCAAATTGATACAGCTGCAACATTAGCAGGGCTCTCCTGCCTCATACTGAGGTTTGGCTGGTAGAACCTGCAAATTCCCTTTGTTAGGAAGAGCAGAGAAAGCCTCTACACCCTTTACTTCCAGGTGGCTATATTGTAAATGCAAAGCAGAATCTACAGCTACCCCAAACAGAGAAATACAGAACATTTCTAGCTTTGAGTCTCCATCACCAAGCTGCACTTGACAAAGGTGGTGAATGTCTGAATCATGCAATTCAGTTCAGGGCAGACACCCAAGACCACTGGGGACCTGTGGAAGTCCAGCAGGATGCTCTGCCCAGGCTAATTTTTTGGTCTGCAAAAGACTAAGGCAGCTCAGCTGCTCTCCCACTCCCATCTTGCTCCAGCGAGCTGCTCTGTGCATCTCTTCAAACCCCAGCCAGCCTGCAGGTCAGCTGGGCTGTAACTACAGCATGCACGAAGCAAAACACAGAGGCAACAACTGAAAGTTCTCCCTTCAGCAGGCTATACTGGGTTTGTCTAGGACAGGGTTAATTTTCTCCATCATAGCTTTATCGTGCTATGTTTTTGATTTGTGTTGAAAACACTGTTTTCATTGCACCCTGACATCCCTGGTTACTCCTACTAAATACAGGCTTGCTGCAGAAGAGCTGTTCCAGCTAGAGCATCTCAAAGGATTTATTTGCCTGAGACATTCCCTGGCGTCCCCTTGTGAGGCTTAACCCCCTTTGTAGGTGGTACCAGTAAAAGTCACCTCTGCTCCCCCATACATGCAGCACTTACACTGTGATCCAGCTCTCTAGAAAATGTTACACACAGCATGTAGGGACACTGTGGATTTCATAAGATGCTGATTATACACAGCTGCAGAAGACGTTCAACTATAATATTGATACAGGGTGGATCACAGGGCTTTAAATTTGCAGAGACATTCCATAATCAATTGGCATCCAATATTACAACTTGCTGGCCTTCAGAATCTCTGTCAAATGCATAACTGAGAGTTTTAATTAAAAGACTACCCACAACTTTGTAAAGAGCTAAAGATCAAGAGCTTTCAAAAACTGAAGAGAGATGAGGTTTGTCAGATTCTTTTTACCCTCGGATATGCTACAAGTGGTGGTCACATACTAATTACAGGTCTCTTAGAACAGCACACTGGGCAGTTTTCCAGACTGGTATCTCCACTGCAAACAGAGCCAAACTGCAGCTTATCAGACTCTGTTCACTTTGTCCCAGCTGGAGATATTTCAACACCTCCTTCAGTTCTGGAGAACTACGATATTTCATACTTCAGGCATTTAAGTTCTATAATGGATAAACTGATGAATTTATTGCTCCTCCTGGATGTTCACCAGAGCAAAACTTATCTTGAAGAGGCTAAATGAGCAACAGAACCCACCTCAGTAGTGCCAATACACCAGAGGTGATCATGCTGTTCAGAGTGCCTGCATTTGGAGCAAGGGGGGCTGAAACCCAAGTGGGCCATCTCCCAGCTGAAGGGGCATTCAGACAATTTGCAGCTGCCAACTTTTGGCATGGAAAAGATTTGTGGAGAAGCATTCAGAAGGCAGAAGAAGCCAGAACAGCTACAGAGACTGGTGACTGGATCATTCCCTGATGTAGGTGGAAAACATAAGAGTTGCTTCTTTAGGCCCGAGCTGTGTCCCCTTCCTGCTTCGTAGTCCCATGAAAGAGCTCACTGCCAACTGCAGCATTAGCTGCTTGAAACACTCACCTTGCATGCATGTTATTTCTCCCAACTAATCTGTTCTTCTGCAGCTATTTACAGTTCCATTGCCTAGGCACCCAGTAGAAAAGGAAAGTAGAGATTTACCCTGTAAGACTTCAGTGGATTTTTCCCATTCTCTCTCCCGATTCTTCTCCCCACATTTTCCCAAGGCTGGAAGCACGGTGTTATGCCTAGGCTCTGTTCCTGAGCTGCTGTTCAGTCAGCTTTCCTGTACAACCCCTGCCAATTAATTACCAGTCAGTCACATTACAGGATGGATGTTGAGGGATTTCTCATGGCTGGGCTGGAGAAAGCATGGACTGCAATACAGCACTCACTGGTAAGCAGCACAAGAACATTGGACAAGGTACACTATTTGAGCTGAGTCTGGTTTGGTAAAAAACCAAAACATGTTTCATGCCATGGCATCTTCAGGTTGGTGGACAGTTGCAACAGCCCTGGATGGTGTTTGCCTTTCCTCAATTCTATGGTGGCAGCACCAGAGAAAAGGTCTTTCTGCAAGAGCAGAAATCTTACTGCATTTTGCAAGTTAGCCTGATGTCACACAAGGGAATGCACAGGAGTCTTTTCTAATGGCTGTTGAGCCTCCAGAACTCACACAAAGTGTGGTTTTGTCTCTACACCTTAGAGCATGTCTACCTTCTGCTAACAGTGATGTTTAGAGAGGTGTTGGCAGCTGATTGTATCATTTCATATAAGCTTCAGGTTCTATCTGCGGTGGACTCCCAAGGTGTTTCTGAAAACATTTTTGTTCAGTTGCCTTTTCAGATAGCAGAAATTATAAATTCTCTGCATTTGCCGCTGCATAATGTGTAAAAGAGACTGAATCCTAATGCACAAAACAATGACTATACATTCATTTACCAGTGGAAATTACAGATTAAGAGCTGTTAATACACAAATATGGCTAAATTGCTAATTCTGAAGCTTATCTCTGTTCTCTTGGTTCACTTTGGTCCACTAAACCCTATGCATTTGTGAGCTGCTTGGTAAGGATCCACAAAAGGTTCTGTCAGAAAAGCAAAGTGTCAAATTTCAGTCAGGATCCACAGCTCTCCAGAGAAAAGAGAAAATTCTCCTGCTCGACATTAAGAGAAGAGTTGAATCTGTGTGATCAGGGCTCATATCACATATTACTATGTATGCTAAACCTACTGTCTATAATATAGATGTATCAAGAGCCTGTAGTTCTGGCCACTGCATGTTTGGAGATATATAGGTTTAGATTTTAAGCATTTATAGAACAAAACTAATCCCATTTTGGAGCTAAAAATTATTATAGGCAAGAGTCTTTCATATCAGAAATCCTTCACATGTTTGTTATTACATGAATCCTCCAGAATATATTCTAGCAGAAATACTTGGCACTGTTAGAAAGCTCCAATGTACTTGTTCAGTTAAAAAAAACCTAGTTAAGATTGCAAGGCTAGAGATGCAGTCATATCCCTGAATATAACCTGAGACGCAGACAAACCAGTGGTGGGAGGACCATTTATACTTAGTGACTAGGTTGTCAGCGTGAAAACCACAAGTGGGTTGTAAGTGTAGGGTTGGCTGTATTTAGCTTTTTTATATTTGCTGATTCAGCTCTGACAATCAAGGGATATTGTTGCTCAGTTTGACTAAGCAGACAGTTTTGTTTGCCTTATCTCAATCCATTTGGCTGATAACTAGGCCTGACAAGAAACACCAGCATTTTCTTTGAAGATCATCTTCTCCAAATGCTATCTTGCTTGTCTTCATCACCCTTGAAACCAGACAGATGCAAGAAAGACTCCAACTATGTCCTCTTTATGCCACACAGAACCAGAACTAAACACACTTGGTCCACAGGAAGGACTTGTATGCTAGTGTCAGTTGTGAAATACACTGCCAAACAGATCAATAATTTGGGTTTTTTTCTGTTTCAGAAGTGTTTTTTAAAGTGTTCATTAAATGCCAAAACACTTCACACCATGTTTTTCTTCAAGCCTGGCTGTATGACACATGTTGACCTTTCCCACAGTTATTGGTCACTATTAATCAGAAACAGCTCCTCTTCCTTTTCCCTTTCTTCAGGAAACCTTGCTCTTAAGCAGTTTTGGTGCCATTTTCAGAGAGGCAGTTCAAAAAATGAAGGACTAGAATTTTTTTTAAAGGTCTAGTGCTATTTTGAAAGTTTATAAGCAGTCAGAAGTGACATCACTTTTCTAACATATGTTCTTACACAGTGGGAAGTGGTGGGAATTTCAAAGCACATTCAGCATTGGTCTTTTTTCTCTTCCAACTGAATCAATAGTCAAACCTATTGACCCTAATGGCAACTAAATTCAGCAAATACTCTAAAAGCCTCACTCAAAGTAAAGCAATTAAGGAGTTAGATAAAACCTGCAGTCCTGGGTTTCAGGATTAAATGCAGCATAGGACTCTTCATGTTGTTCCTCTTCCCCATTCATGGCCAGCACCATCTGGGCTCCTCAGGCAGCGTGTCTCTGCGCAGCAGTCTTGGTCAGGGGCTACAGAAGTCGGGTTGCCTGAGCTCTCCTGTCTTCATAAGGCTCTCTCACCTTCCTACACAGTATGAAAAAATAATAAGGCACTGTTTTGATAGAGACAAAATGGTTGTTCAAATACTTCTGCTAATTTCACAAAGATGCATGATAATGTTTCACATATGGCTCTGTGCCTCTTAATAACAGAAATTGAACACACATTTCAAGACACAAGTTTTGTTGATATGCTGCTGATAGTCCAGAGTAACTGTTTGCCTTGTGGTTTTAATTATTCTAAAGACAGCCCAGGGATCATTTACCCAGAGCTAATGGGTTTACAGGCTCTTTAAGAAGCATGATAAGCCCACAGATGTGGCAGGGAATGGCACGGGGGTCAGAGCCACCGTGGGGGCCTACACTCTGGAGGATGAGGAGGTCATAGGGAAGGGTTTATTCAGCAGCCTCCAGTCTCTTAATTATCGCATGGCCGTTAGGATAGCTGTGTTCTGTGTAAACATCCCTGTTTTCTCTGGAGGGGACTCTGATCTGGAGAGCACAGTCCACAGCCTCGAGAGCCGCTTCCCGGCTTTGCGGCACCACACCCAAGGCTAGGGCGGGAGCCTGGTGGGGGGAGGCCCTGAGGGCCCTGAGGGCCCGTTTCCCTCATCCCGCCCAGGGCCCGTCTCCCTGATCCCGCCCAGGGCCCGTCTCCCTCATCCCGCCCAGGGCCCTGCCATCCCCGGCAGCCGCCCCCACCTGTGCTAGCCAGTCCCCCACATCGCCACAGTGCCTCAGGGGACCCCGGCTGTTCTCTCCTCATGCAAGTGCCTGCCTTGCCAGTACCTCATGCCAGTCCTCGGCCCATGTGAGCCGGGGTGGAAGCTGGGCAGCTGGAACAGGCTGGGCTGCAGCTACTTATACCAGCTAAAATTACATTTTGGCTACATAAAGAGCTTTTGATTGCCCTGCACAAGGAGCTAGGCAGTGTTGTCACTATCTTGGTCATCAGCTGCACAGCTCACAGGGAACATACCTGGGCCTCTCCAGAGCCAGGACGACCTGTGCCATGGCTGCAACTTCCTAGCTGCAGTGCTTTTACCTGGATAGCAGGTTTGGAGGGTTTGAAACCATATCAGGATGTTTAGGCCCAACTCTCACTTAGCACTGATCTAGCACAAAGTCAGGGCTGCAATTCCTGGATGACACCAGAAAAAGGTGGGCAGGAATCTGGCCTCTTCTATAAAGACTGTGTTACACCATGTTAAGCACAGTTTCTTTTAGAATACTACTTGTTAATTGTTCTAGATAATGACGTGTACTTCAGAGATTAAACATAATGAACTTAGAGTATAACCCCTAGAAACATTTTGCAGGCAGAAGATGATTTTATCTAGAATATGAAAAGTACAGGTACAGAATGGATGAAGCCCTAGCAGGTAGACGCCAACAATATTTTAGGATTCAAAGTTAAAAACAGATTTAAAGCGCCTGAAAATGCAACAGGCCAATTCCCCCTGCACTGGGAGTAACTAGGAGGCCAGCAGCTTCACAGGCAGCAACACAGTCATCCTCTGTCAGGAGCAGAAGAGCAATCAGACTTGCCAGCTGCAAATAAATCTTTGCCGTTTGTGTGGATCTTAAGAAAGAGATCAGGCCCGCCACATTATAAGTTTCTCCTTCTTTGCGAGAGACCCTATCAATTTTGCAGAGGTTTTCAGCCCATTATCACATTACAGGTAGACAGTTGTCATAAAGCATTAGATCTAAGCAAGGCTGACAGCATAACTGCAGGCTAGCTCCAGGCTTGGCAGTCTGTGCAGCACCTGCAGGCGCAGGACCAGAGTGTGCTCCATCGAGAGACAGACTGGTGTAATCTGCTGTGAATCACTTTGAATTGCTGCCCTTAATTGACAGTGCATTCAAGACCTGGCCCACTATGTAGACAAAACTCTAAGTACTAATACACACACAGTCTTGCCAGAAACCTGCTTGCCCTCAGATGAGCAATGGTTACAGACCCACCTTTTTCACTAGAGCAAGAGCTCTGTATTTTGCTCTGCTCCTTCATTATTGCAGGCTCATCAGCACCACAAGAATAAGCAAGAACAATGTTTCTCCTAAAAATTGTTGGAGGTTTATAGAGGAAGAGGAGGGTAGGGATTGAGCAGTCAATGTGCTACTGTACTGGGGAAAAGGAGATACCCACACACACACACTTCAGACAGTATCAGAAAGCCCAGACCCTGGAGAAGTACACAACCAGTATCAATGTGCTATAGGACAAGACCCTTGGGGTGAGATGGCAACCCCCTCTCTCTCTGGGGATACCAACATCCCAATTCAGGTTTCTCAGCATCTTTTCTTATAGAGTACACAGGGAAAAACACATGCAGACGATACAGACAGCAGAGGACAGAAGGCATAATTGTCATCCTTGCACTCCACTCCATGAGCCTAATCCTGCTCTCTCCAAATCAGCAAGCATTTGCTAGAGATTTAAATAGTCAGGTGCTGAAACTTACTTGGCCAGGTGAAGAGGATTCATCTTATTACTGCTGTCTCAAGTCACCTCCTGAACAAACTCTCACCTCCTTATGTCCCAACCTAGGTTGTAAGCTGGACACTTCCTTTGGCTTCAAAGTTGGTTGTCGTCATTGATATCAGAATTTTAATGGTCTTTTAGACCCAAATTCTTACTTGTGCTCTCCTGAAAGCATCAAAAAAATGAAACTGAAAGTGCTTAAACGCCTGCCTCCCTGCTGCCAATAGAGGATGTAGAAAGGCCAGAAAACAAAGGGGATTCAGGCCTTAGAGGCCCCTTAAGAGTCTCAGCTTTTTAATTGAAGTTCCAAAAGCGTTTGCTGAAAAGATTAGGAGGAAACACAGAGCATGCTGGGTGGGACATTCTGGATGTTGAGCCAAGTCCCTTCTCTGCCACAGATGCAGTTTCTGGCTTCCTGGGGAGAAGCCAGCTGAAAGAAAAGCCATAAAGAGATTGCATGGCTGAAGGAGCAGTTTCCATGACCAGACAAACCCTTCTCCTTATTCTCTCAAAGTGTGCAGGGCCCAGACTACAGTACCTGACCAGACTGGCTTGCTCAGAACCACATGATCTACCCAGGGCTGCCTGCTGCATCCTGCACAGGCTCTGCCTCCCTCAGCACCCACAGGGATCCCTCAGCATCCAGTCCCATCTCCTTGGCATTTGTTTAACCCCACAAGTTCATTTCAAGGGCCAATTTGTACAAGGGACCACCAGCAACAAACGTCAGATCTGGTTTAAGACTTGGTTTGAAGGCATTTAGATAGAAGAATAATCGCACAGGGATGTGGTTTACTCTGGAGAAATGGAGGCTGTGTTTAAATGTCTGAAATTCTTGGTGACTCTAATAACTGTAACCTCCGCCTCAATAAAATGCACAAATGATGTTATTGAAACATTTCCAATCAAAAGGTATTATTTTTGGTTTAAAACATATGCAGTAGTCAGTATTTAAAAGCAAGACGTCTGGGCGGGCTACCTCTTTTCAGGGGAAGAGAAAACTACTGGAACACTGGTCTAGTCTCTCTTTCTCTGTTTTTATAGCCTTCTCATTACAACATTATAACCTTCATACAGTTCCTCTGTTGCTTTTTCTTACCTACCAGAAAGTAGCTCTACAGTCATTCACTGGAGAGGTTTTTTACATTAAGGTGTGTTTCAGAGCTTGACCTAGGAAGACATCACATCCCCAGAGAAGCACTGTCCCTGCAGTAGTTGAGCATCCCCAGCAGCACAAAACCCAATGGGCACCAGCAGTGCTCCAAGCCTGATTGTGCCAGTCTAGCAGGCGCCAAACAAATTCAGGAACCTGAGAGCCCCTTGCCAATTTTGACTTGGCAGATCACAGGGCTGCGTAACAGTGGCTTGCAGGGTGAGGATTTTATTTTCAGTGGCATCTTGAGACTTTATGACACCCACAAGAAGTCTCAGAGGGTATAAGATGGTAAAGTGCCCACCTGCAGCTATAAGTGCTTAAATATCAAGCGCATGTATTTCTTCTGAAAAGAGACCTCAGTATCCCCAGCACTCTTGGAATTTTGCCTTGAGCTCTCTGCTGACCTGCATTGCTCACATGAACAAAGTCAGATGCATCTCACAGAAGCTGGCAGAAATTGGGCCAGTGTTTCATGATTCACATGCCTATAGGATTAGTTATAATTAGTGTCTTCAAGTAAGACAATAACCGTATCATGCTATTGCACTCCATGGATGCAGTATCAGCACATATGGAAGACATTTATTACTATAAATATTCGGGCACTTGATAGTTATCCAAAAATATAAAATCAGGTTAATCATTCTATCCTACAATCCCTGGCAAGAGATTTGAACTCAGGTTTTTCTGGCTCAGCCTAAAGTTTGACATATATGATCACTTCTGCCAGCTGGCAGCACTGAAGTCTTAGGCTAAAGTTGTTCTCCAGGAGCCAAACCTATCTGCACAGTAGTGTTACAGAGCTTAGCTTTTTGCATGCCATACACTACCTAAAGATATCTTGCTGTTGCATAGAACTATGAAAGTTTATGTAGGCCAGATAGAAGAATTACTTTTCTTTTCAGAGTTAATCATTAACATCTCTGAGGGAAATAAACAACTGAGGTTATTGTCTTATTTCCAAAGGTTGCCCTGGGGCTAATAAAAATAATTAATTTGCCACATAATACAAGGGTAGCTATGCTGTCCCCACATTAATACATGTAAAATTGTTTCCAAAAATAGAAAAATAATAGATAAAATAGAAAACAAAATTTCTGAAGTATGCATAGCTACCCATTGCAGCAAAGGCATGGGAGAATAAACTAACAAACTTCCCTTTTAAAAAGGCAATCAGCAACAGGAGCATTGGTGGTTATTTGACTTCCAGTAACACAGCATGCCATCCTTGGACTCATCAAGTCTCCCACAAATGCAATAAAATTCAATGGCCATTTTACAATCTATTAGGTGTCATAAAAGCTACAAGACCCATGTACTCCTCTCCAGTCCTGCTCTTCAAGGGAAACTGCTGGGGTTTCAGTGCACTCAGCTCAGGATTTGTGAAGTTACAGCAAATGCAGGTCCACCCTCAGCTCACCTGCAGCTTTGCCCACGTGTATAAAATAAAGTCACTTCTCAGATACCAAATATTCAGAGACCTGGCCATAGTTCGTGAGCGCAGTCCCAGCACCACAGAATACACAGGTCTGGGGCCAGGACAGCTACTTTCACAGGACACAGAGTCAGAGCCAAAAGGAAAAAAAAAGGCACTGAAGGATCCGTGCCAGCCCAGCATGGAGGCACCCCTGCAGGGAGCTTCTTGAAGTGGGAGGCGGGCACAGAACCAGCAGGACCCACACACAGCTAAAGCCTCCAGCAGGAGCCAAGCTGGCTCTTTACAGAGGCTCTGTGACACATCTGTGCCCCATCCTTCAGTGCATCCCAGAGTGGATGTACTACCTAGGTTACTGCATCAGCCATCAGCTTATGGACAGTTGACAGGAGCCAGAAAAGATGGTGCAACCTTATTGCAGATGGTCATAAAAAGAGAACAGCAACTGACAGCTGGACACAGTGATGCTGGTGTCTCTCTGGGATGGGAATTCCCCCCAGTCACAGACAGCTGCTCAAGTGTTCACCTTTGAAACATGTTTTTTAATGAGTGGTGTCAACCTGACATCCCTGAATAAGAGAACTTTCCTGTATAAACTGAATAACAAGGTGCCACATAGATAAACACCCTCCCTTTGAGCCACATGCAAAAAGGCTGAAGCAAGTGGACACATACAAGATTTTTGCACTACATAACATAGGACCTCATGTTCTCTCCCTTCACTGGGAAACCTCAAGTAACTCAAATAACCTTTCCAAGGAGGTTCAAGTTCCCTTTTCTAGCCTTCATCTATTTTACAGCTTAGAAACTCACCCCCACCATCTCAGATCCGTGCTCAGAAGGCATCCAGGCTCCTCCTCTTTATCCTGTTTGCTTTCAGGATGAGCCCTCCAGCATTCTCACCTTCTGTAGCCCTTCCTGCTCCTCCATCAAAATACTGTAGGTAGCCCAGTCTCCCCTGCTTGTGGTGGCAGGTTAGCACATACCCACAGGCTGCAGAAATCCCAGGAGACCACCTCTCTCTCTTGCCTGCCACTCTCCTTGGAGCCCTTCACCACCTGCTAAATAAAAGAGAGCTGCCTTAAGACCTGGCAGCAAAGCAGTGAGCTGAGCTAGCCAAGCCCCCTCACAAACACACCTTGAGGCATTTAAGTAAGTGGCCCCATTGCACACACCCACGTGGGTCAGGTCCTAGGGCTGAGTGAAGCCCCTCCTGGGCTGAGCTGCTGCTTTAAAACACCTCCACCTCACAGTTCAAGCAATGTACCTCTCCCTGCACACTGCTGTTCTTTGGGCCGGGGGACAAAATAACCAGGGCACTACACCGCAGGTTCAGTAGCTCAGTGGGGAAGGCTGGATCAGCAGCTGGATATTGCAGTGGTTGATGTGTTCCTTTACATGGCCATACATGGAGTATATGCTGCATTTTACCACGTATGTGCATTTGCAAGACAATACGTTCTTTTTTATCCATAGAGCCTTAACTAACATTGATCATGCATCATAAAAAAAGAACGATTTGCAGAGGGTAAATGCCTGTTAATCATAAGCTAAAGGGGAAAGGAAAAATTTTAAGTGATATATATAAAGAGAGGAAGTGACTCAGTGGGTGGGAGGGAGGGGACAAGCATTCCAGACAGATGGGACATGAATAACTTTTCCCTCTCTCTCTTCTCTTTGCAGGAGCTGCTGTGTTGAAATAGTCAGTCATTAACTATTTGATGAGGTTTTAAAATCTGAACTGAATTCTCTGGATGTAACCAACTATTATTACAGGGTCTGCATCATAGCAATGCAAGTGTTGGAGCCCTTTGGCAAGCCATAGCGCTGAGGGCAGGACGGAGCACTCTGGAGGAAAAGCCACTAAATGGCTTCAGCTGTGTAGCTCTGCACAGCTCTGGAAATGCTGAAGGAATCAGAGCAGTAGTGATCAGTGAGTTTGCAGCCCCACTGTGACCAAGCAACAGGGCATCCATCCGCACAGCCGGCGAAAGCGCTGATACGCCGGCACTGCTCATCCCGCGGGAGAGCCGGACCCTGGGCACACTGGGTGAAGGTCACCCAGGAGGAAACTGCTGTGCTCCTCCCAAAACCCTCTGGCTTTTGCTGTCCTCCTGCAGGGCAGTCCCTGGGGCAGTGTCTCCCACTTAATAGCAGCATCCACCTTTCTGGGGGGCTGTGGTACAGCAAAAATACCCTTTTGGTGCCAGTTCAAGAGCAGGATTCAGACCATGGGGAACCTCTCCTGCTCAGTCCACCTTATGCTACACAAACAGTTCTGAGAAAAACTGAATGAAGCCTTTCCGTTCATGGATGCCAAAGGCTAATTGACCAGCACGAGACCTGCTGAACTTGGTGGAACCAGGGTGGATATAATCACTCAAGAGAGCCAATAACCAATTAACTGAATGGCTCCAGCAGTTTTGAGGTCTCCCTTTTTATTCAAGAGCAAATCAAAGATCAATTTCCTAATAAGCTTTGTAATATCTGCTATTCCTTCTCATCATTATTATTAGCTTTGCAGCAGTGTTTTGTGCATATAATGGAAGAGTGAGATGAGTTGGAGTGGCCTCAGCGGTAGGAAAGGAGTGGGCGAAGTCTCAAGCCAAAAAAACATCTACACACACATATATAAACCAGGAGTGCTGTACAAGCCCTTCATTGCACAGGCCAGGTCTGACCACAAAATTCTGACCACAAAATAAGAATCTACCTCTGCTGACAACTTTTGCCAGTTCATCAGGTTTTGCACAAGGAAAAGAAAAAATCTTGATTACATCATCAAGTGTTGCAGTCTCGTAGTTTAGCCTGGCCCTCCCAGCACTGCTGCATTATCCTATGGGCTTGGTCAGTTGCTGCCAGCAGGCAGAAAGCAGTGGGAGCCAGTTGGGAATTGCATGGCAGCCCAGAGTCCAGCTGCTCCTGGCCCTGTGGTGGTGACAGAGCACAGCACGCAGGGCACAAGGACATGCTCCCTTCTGCCACAGGCCTCTGACAGTGGGCTGGGGCAGCTAATACCTTCCTCTACTTCCATCACATCCACCAGAGCTCCAAGAGATGTGCTCCTCAAATCCCATCATTGCATTACCCTGCAGTTCCCCTATGTGTTTTGCTTTTGAAATTGCAGGTCCTAGTTCTCTCTGCAGCTACACCACCAGCTCAAATCATGTTCCCTTTGTCAGAAATTCTCCAGCCCTCCTTGCAGTCTTCTCTCTTGCAGTAAGGCAAGAAAAAGTAGCCCAATGTACAAATTCCTCCCCTGCCTCCCACTCCCTCCTTTTCTCGTCCAGTGAAATCAGGGACTCTTGGAGATAATGATCTCACCTATGAAGATACGAACAGCATCATCTACATTTTTCAGCATCTCCAACATATTCCATTGTGTGTTATCAGGCAGCCTTCTGGTGAGAATGCAGGTTTCCCTTTTGGATACATGGCTTTGCATGGCCCTGGGAAAGTCCCCTCCACAACAGCAGAGCAAGGCTGCTTTCATTTCTCTCATGTGCATTTTAGCTGAGAGTGTTTTACTAGACTGCACAAGAAGAAAAACATTGCAAAATGAGTCTCTGAAGGAGAAACTGAGAACTCGGGAGGAAGGGGATGATGCAGAAGCCCTTTTTTAGAGGAGCTGTAGCTGGGTAATTGTCCAAGATAGACTGGCTTGTTGACTTTCTCACAGCAAAAGGCACAAGGCTGTTTAATTGATTTTAGCCTGTAACTAAACATATACTTTTTTCAATATAATGAACAACAATGCTACAATACAGCTCTCCTAATGTAAATTGATCCATTACAGATGAGTGTTTAGATCAATGTGTGATGTCCTGATTGGAAATAAAACTGTTTGCTCAAGATCACTATAAAGACAATGGGCACTGATAGATGATATTTATGTGACAAGGAATGGCTCTTAAAAAGGAGATTGCGAAGATCATGTCCATCAATTATGAAACCAGCATTCACCCGGATGCCATACAAGTATTTTGAAAGAAAAGAAGAAAAAGGAAAAGATCCCAATTACTTCTCTCAGCCCCACAGTCCTGCTCACTCTCCAGCATGGAAACTCCTTAGCTCCAGGCTCACTGGTGTGGGAGCCACAAGCGCCTGGGCAGGGCACCCAGCAGCCGTGGTCATGTAGGGCTGAGCAATGCTGTTCATCTGCCTGCATTACACTGGGGCTCATTTCCTACGAGAGCATCTGGCTTCCACTGGGGAATTGTGCCATGCCCTGTGTCCTGTATGCTCATAGCCCGTGTTTTGTCATCTCCCTGCATTTAGAGAGAAGCTAATGGCTCCAGCTACCTTCCCAGTCCGTTGTGATCAATCCATGTGCCTCTCTTGCTGGTAACTACTCGCTGTGGTCTTTCATTACCTCTCTTGCATGGGGCACTTCTGGTTTTTCCCTTGTACTGAGGAGGTTGCTGGAATACGGGCTTGCCTGGACTGTGTCCCAGCCATTCATTAGCGGGGCAGCTGCAAGCACTTCTCTTTCTCCTGGGGCTGAGCATCTCCTCCGAAGGGCTCTGTCAGTGCTCGTCAGGGCTCTCGGTGGGATGGGGCAGCGCCTGCGCCACCTCCGGGGCCCGGCAACCTCCTGCCCGCAGGCAGCCCCAGAGCAGCCCGGTGGTGGCTCGCCCCGGCCGGGAGCAGCAGCCGTGCCTGTCGCTGCGGGCCCAGGCAGCCGCAGATGTCCGTGCTGAGACAGGGCTGGGCTGGCTCGGCGCAGGGACACCCAGCTTGCAGGGGGTGCAGTTGCTGTCTATGAATATATTGGGTGGTGGGTGGCCAGAGGTCAGGAAGGGACGCTGGGTGGGGGAAATTAAATGAAAGGACAATGTTGACACAGAACAAATGATGCTAAATGGCTTGTGAAAATACATCCATTAAGGGAATGATATTCTGCAACAGCCTTTAAATACAAATAGGGGAGACAAATGGCCTTTAAATACAAACAGAGGAGACTTGGTCGGTTTGAGAAACCAAAGGCTGAACCCTGTGGTGAAGGACTGCATTTGCTGGTCATGTCCTGCTCCACTTCCCTTGCAAGAGTCTCCTTCATGTCAATGAGACCACTCTGCTGCATTTTTTCCTCTTGAGGGCTGACACATTCCAAACACTTCTCTGGTCATCTCTGATCATAAATAGCTGGGACTGTGATGAGTGTAGCAGGTACTTCATCATATGGTAAAGAGGGACCAAGGCTGGACAAACAGGGAACAGTCTGTTAAGGCATGAAAGAATGCTCTCTCACTCCTCTCAAAGCCAAAGGAATGTGGTCCCACTGACCTGGTCAAACTTGGGCCATGGAGAGGTCACCTCTTAAGCGTACTTGGAAAGAAACTGTTAGGGGAAGGGGACATCATGATGGTTGGTGCTACTCAGGCAACACAGCTGATGCTCAGGCTACTCAATTATTTCATCCCAGGAGAAGATGTTCTGAGGCCTTGACAGAGGAGCTCTGTTGCTCTCAGCACCCTTCTAGCTCATGCAAGCTTCTGTGGGGTCCTTCCACTGTTTCCCACTCCCATCCTTGTAAAGAAGAGCACAGCATCAAGATAGGACAGAGGGGCTGCCGTTTCCCCGTGACTGGACAAAATGGCTCAGCTGACTTTTGGGTGTCTGAGGAAGGTACAGCATCACCTCCAGTGCTGTCCTGCTACCTCAACAGCTCTGCAGTGCACAGAGAAATGTGACAGGAAATGGATGAACACTGCAGTAGAAAACAGCTTTTGTGTGAGTGGTTGTCCTTTGGGGCAATGCCAGCAGTTAACTTTGTACTCCCCAGTCCTATCGTGGCATAAAGCAGATCCATTTAAACACCAGATCACAGACCTGCAGCACACGGGTTAAGAAACAGGCAGGCACAGGCCTGGTGACAACACCTCAAATAGGGCTCAGACTGGTGTCAGCCTCTGGAGGGGTCCACACAGGGGACATTAACATTCTGTCTCAGGATTGTGGTCCATGCATATCCACTTAGTTTGTGTTTGGCTGGCCCGTCCCATCATGAAGGAAGTCAGTTCCCCAGAAAGCCCCAGGTTGAAAGTCGTGCCCAGAGTCACTCAGCGAGGAGACATTGGCTGGTGGCACATTTAGTCTGGTGCTGTAACAGGAGTAGTGAATACCACCTGCATTTCTGCTCGTGCAAATCAAAACTGTTAAAATTGGTCATAAAAATAAAGTCTCTTTTCTGAGAACATTTCGTTGGAGATCTTCAACCCATGCCAAGGAATGTCATTCCTCATGGCTATGAGATGAAAATCTACAATTATGTAGCATTTATGCAGAATAGAACTATGGATGCCTTAGCTGTGACAGATACTGTCTGTGAGCATTCCAGGCTCAGTAGCAGCAAATAGCCTTTTCTTTCTAAAGCTTTTCTTTCTGTCATTATCTCCATGGACTCTCAAAAGGAGTACAAGGGGGAATTCTGTCACTAGCCAAAGAAAATTTTTCCTTGAAACAGCCTCAGCTAAACAATAAGGCCTCAAATTCAGGAAAATTCATTTGATCAGGACAGCTACTTCTGAGGGAAAAAAATATCCTTCATTACCTGGAACTTTGACCCAGAAGAGAAAAGCCTAACAAAAGACAAAACCAGGAAGGGAAAGCCAAATTCCCCTTAGAATATGGTACAGATTTAGTAGGGAGAGAAACCACCATTCAAACAAACTACTGAGGGCAACAGTGATTTTCCAGCTCCTGAGGTCTTCAAATCAAGACCAGATCCCTTCTGAAGGGTAAATTACACCACTCCTCTTAGGAGGAACCAGCTGTAGCTCCTGAAACTGTACCACAGCACAGAGGGGACAACTCTTGACTTGAGCGAGCGCTGCCTTGCAGACAGAGGCAGCAGTTGCAGGGCTGGAGCATGGTGTGCGTGGTGTTTGTCCCTGACCCTCCCTGGCAGAGGGGAGCACTCAGGAGAGCCTTCCAAAGACAGACCTGCCAGGGAGCAGCAGCCACAACTCACAGCTCAGCAGCTGAGCTTCACTTTGCCTCCCACCACCTTCATTCCCCCTGGCTCTAGCAAGCCACAACTGCCAGTCAAGCAGGACCAGCATTCACTCATCAGCAACAAAAAATTTTGGGAGGAAAGACTGCAGAAATCTGCACTTGAACTGCTGCTGTCTCTCCCTCACCCGAATCCTCTCTTTGCCTGAGGTAGGGCTGACTCACCCAGAGCACACTCTGCAGTTGGCAAGCTCCCCACCGCCCGCAGCACCGCCAAGCAGTGAGCACACAGGTTTCCTGCCATCCCAGAGAGATGGGGCTTTCACACTCCCGCACTGTCTGTATGCCAGCAAAAAACAAGGGGGTCTTGGCAGGGATGCCAGAAGCCACCTCTTTCCATCCTTGCTTCTGTGAACTTTTCCAAAGGTTTCAAGGGTGGCCTGCGTTTGCTGTTCCCTGTTGGTTTTGTCACATTGCCTGCTCCCCAAGTCTCAGGCTGCCAGTGTCTCTCCCCTGGACGACTTGGCTTGTGTTATTTTGTGTTAAAACCGGTATGTTTTTTTAATGGCTATAAATAAGTTAAAACTGCATATTTAATTAATCACTGCACTTTATATTGTAAGTGGAGATTTTTCGTAATGATTCGTTTATGATTTTAAGATGCCATTTGCTCACTGTCAAATGTATCCAGCTTTTATCCCTCTATGTTTAACAGGTTCAGGATAGAAACAAAATTTCATCAATGAGGGATTTTAATCCATTTAGTCCAGAGCAAATAATTGGTAATTAAGTAAGTGGAAAGAGATCGAGTGGATACTTTTATCTAAGAAACAATGAACTTGAGACTAGTCAGTATGTTCATCATCTTAAAACATTTTAAACTAATCTTAATATGTTTATTTTTCACTGACACAGGTTTGAAATTGGAAATACATATGTCTGGATGACTAAAACATGAACAACAAATAGGAGCAGCAGCATGTAAAGTATAGAGAAGTAGAAGCATTAATAGAAATATTTCTGCTATAGCAGCTATTAAATGATTTTTTTTTTTTTACGGTTTGGAAGAAGAACCCATATGTTTATAGGATTTTTTTCCCCCCAATTAAAATATGTGTGTGTGAGTGTATCTTTCTCTAAATATTATTGAGCTACACACACACACAGGGCTTATGTGTAAAATTCTCTACCGGTGAAGTGAGAACTGCTTCTCCTTTAGTTTCTTGTCCTACCAGCAGGCAGAAAGGGCACCCAATCCAACACCATCAGCACCTTCACAGCAGTTCTCAAGGCCAGGTTATGCCCTCTGCCACCTCCCACGCCCGTGAAGGCCAGCAGAGCCCCAGCCTTGGGCCATCTACCAGCAAAAGACTGCCTGGGGTTCAGAGCAGAGGCAGCAGAGCCGGGCACCAGATCTGGCCGTGCCAGCCGAGTGCTCCCGTGAGAAGGGCACAGGCAGCCCAGGACCCCTCAGAGGGGAGTGCAGGGACAGCAGCTGTGCACCCCAGTCAACAGCACTCCACAAATGCTGCTGTGCAAAGCTTCAGGTGCCCGGACATTCCCCGAGCACACAGAAAGATGCTTGCTTTTATTTGGTCTCAGATTAAATACAAGTGGCACGCAGGTGGCTGGGTACACAAAGATGTGGTTACTCCTTCACGCCCCCTTTTTTTTTTCTTTTTTTTTCAAAAGAGCACATATATATCTGTATAGGATATAAATAACCCACCAAAAAAGGGAAGAACTATTGTATTGGAACTAGAGAAAAAAATAATAAACGCTTTTAAAAATTGCTCTACCTCAATTCCTAGACAACTCAAGTCTGACATGCAGTATATGATTTGTCTCCTACAATTGAATCCAGGCACTTACCACTTTGTTAGCTTAAGAATTTTGAGCAATTTTTTCCATTTATCTGTATTCTACCCAAAAACACTTCACACATTTCTCAGATACATCAATCCTTCCGGCATTCCTCTACGCACTCAGTAGGATGCCCTGCTATAAATATAATAAAGCCTTTTATTATGTCCATTAACCATGGACATGTGTGCTCCAAAAGTTTCCTGACACGCAGTCATTTGTGGCTTTTTAATTATAAACAGAAAAAAATCTACCAGAAAAAGAAGACAGCAGACTGGAAGTGGATCTTTATGTGAGTGTTTTGAGTATATTCTCTGACAGGCTGAAGGCACCCCCACCCTTCTTCTGACCACACCAGAAGCACCCTGTGCAGGCACCTACGTGTGCACAGAAAGCCACTAACACAACAGGTTAGTCCTGGTCATACACATCTGTCACCTGTGCCAGCTCCAGGGGACTTAAGCAGGTTTTCAACATCCAATAACACCAATCAAACCTTTTTTCAACAGGCAAAAATATGCCCCCTCCATCTTGCAGACCTTCTTCCACTTGAACTCAGGAGAAAAGAAAAAAGGCCCAGTAAATTACTTGACAAATTAAGTCATATTTATTGAATGCGTTTTATTTCAACAACCAAAAAATTCTAACAGCCTAACAATGCACATAAGTTAAAAATTAATTATCACTTAGTGATAACGAAGATAAAGTTGATTTACATGGAAAAATGAACATTTACAATATGTTAATCCTTATTCACATTGTTGATACTGCAATAAAACACAATTTGTTTTTTTTATTTTTTATTTCACAAAAAAGGCGGAAAATTGTGCTTTGTTAAGAGGCACTACAAGAAAAGTTTCTTTCTCCAAATAGATATTATATGATGGATATTGAATAAATAGACATATATGCATTGTAATTCGCAAAGTTCTGGCAAGACCACAGGCTAAAATGCCCACAGATTCACTTAGAACCACTGCAAAATTGGCAGTGAAATTAAAAATAAAAAGGCAAGACTCAGCATTGAAAAAATACCTAATAAAATTTTTGGTTGAAGTGTAAAAGATACCAAATGTTGATGCCATCATCAGATGAACAACTTACATAGCTTGGCAAAATTCAGTTTCCTTTCAAATGTATGGAGTGATTTCAGCTACAGGATAAGAAGACAGTTTTGAAAGCGTAGCTCTGAGAGAAACATAAAGCAGCAACCATCGAAATTCTGATTAAAGCTGCAGCATACTACAGAACTAAAGGATGAAGAGCAAAAGGGGCATTAAGTAAGCAACCCACCATAATTTTGCAAAGGTATATGAAATTTATGCAGAGATACTCATGTTTCAAACATTAGCTCTGAAAAAATCTCATAAAAACTCCAGAGGTTACTGAGCAGCTAGAATTAGCTTGTATTGCAACGTCTTCTCCCTGTATATTGTCTGTTCTGAGTAAATATCTACACGTAGAGGTTTGTTTTTCGTTTTTAACTCCTACCTTTTATACCTTTCAAATATATAAATAGTATTAACAGTTATATTACATTGCCTGGTGTAGTAAACAGAAAGTAACTTTCAAAGTGATATTGCATGAGGTCTTTGTCAAGATTACATGAAAAGCCCATGTGAAAAAAGGAAGAAAAAAGCCAGAAGCCTTGTTGGTACCGTTATGGCTGCAGTTTACAGGCGTCTGAAATCAATCCAGCTGCAAGGTGAGGTCTTTGTCTCGGAAATCATTGCACGGAAGTGAAAAGTAAATGCTACTTGGCGTCTCTCTCGACAGGGTGCCTCAGAGCGGGTGGATGCTATGGCAGATTGCAGCTTTAGTGCTCAGGCCATCGAAGAGTCAGTCGGACAGGCTCTGCTCTGCGTAACGTAGCTGCTACCTGGGTGCTGCGGAGCCGTCCGAGGAGGGGTGGGAGTGCAGGGCCTGGCTGGGAGGGCAGCGCCCGGGCCCGCAGGGACCGGGGACCTGCGGCTGAAAACACTTCATTGCACTGGCACAGAACGCGGGACACGAGGAAGCCCAGCTACAACAGAAACACGGGGGAGGCTGCGAGGAGGGCGAGCGGGAAGTCAGCAACGCAAACCCGCGGGCTGTCAGCAATTTACCGACAGGATTGCCGGGATTGTGGCATTTTGTGTCGCAATGTAACTTTACACGTGTGTGTGTGTGTTTGTGTGTGAGTGTGTGTGTGTGTTTCACTTCAGTATAAACAAAAAGCAACAACAAGAAGGAAGCTTATAAATTTTAAGATCTGAAACAGAGAACAGGTAAATAAAATCCACGGTAAAATGTAGTTGATAGTATGAATTCCATACATCAAATCTCAACACGTTTATCTTTTTTCTCTTTCTATAAAGACCTCGTTAATGGACAAGTCTTCTATGCACTGCATTTCAGCTTTAGTCGTTCTGAATCCCATGAAAACTCATCTGATCACTACGGAAAGGACTATCTGGAGAGTGGAACATGCTGTATCCTTTTAAGTGTGCATTGTGTTCAAAGTACTTTTAACTTACTACTTTTCTTTTTAAGGTGCCCTGATTTGTTTTTCCATTTCCTCTCTTTTTTTCCTCTTTTCTTTTTTTGGCAGTGTTGATTTATGTCTTTAAATACCTCAAAAATTACCCATCAAGTTGCCAGATAGGAAGCCATATAATAATGAAAAAAAAAAATCAGGGATAAACATAGAAAATAAATAGGAATTCAAAAATAGTCACCACACCCTGAGAGCAGGCGGCNTTCCTCTTTTCTTTTTTTGGCAGTGTTGATTTATGTCTTTAAATACCTCAAAAATTACCCATCAAGTTGCCAGATAGGAAGCCATATAATAATGAAAAAAAAAAAATCAGGGATAAACATAGAAAATAAATAGGAATTCAAAAATAGTCACCACACCCTGAGAGCAGGCGGCAGTTTATCAAAAAGCCAAAGCAACTCATTGTGAAGTGGTCTTAAAACATAAACAAGTCTCATCTTTAAAGAACTCATTTCACAGTCTATACTTTCAGGTTGTAAAGTTCCATCCCATGCAATTTAATATATATATATATTTTATGTAAATATATATATACACACACAAAGTTGTAAATTTCCCTTCTCTGATTTCATAGGACTTTTTCTTCCCATTTACTTGCTAGCTGTCCCTTTCATAAGTGCAAGATTGATGAAGGCATAATCCTATGTGACTACAACGATTGCTTCAGTCAGGTGTAGGAAGTGTAACACTCGAGTGTCTGTGGCAAGGCAATGTCTGATTGGGCAATGCTGAATTCGTTCGGTTTGCACATGGATCATGCGCAACGGAAACAAACAAACAAAAAGTAAAACGAGGGAAAAAAATCAAAAATAAAACCAGAAAATCCTTGGATCAATGTATTGCTTTCTGCACTCTTATCTCACATTATCTCTGGTCGATGTCTGCTGGAGCCGCCTTGCTTTTGTCGGGATTCTCCTCCTCAGCCTCTACTTTGTACATTTCCTCAGAGCCTTCCTCACTGTCGTTCTCCTCCGACTCCGTCAGCAGCTCCTCATCCTTGTACTCTGCCACGTCAACCACCGTTCCCAAGTGCTCTTTTAGCTTCCCGTGGTGCTTTACATGGTAGCGCTGGTTCTGGAAGAATTTGATGATGGTGTGTTTGGGGAGATCCAGCTGAGCAGAGAGGGTGTGGATGGCTTCCTGGTCAGGGTAGAGACCCACGTCGTGAATAAAGCTTTGAAGGATACCTAGAGCTTCCAAGGAGATCTTGGTACGGGATCTTGGCTTTTTGGCACAACTGTCCTCAGCAGGTGGAGGGGGAGCCTCTTCTCTAGGTGGGGAATTCTCCTTGGCAGGCTGGGACTGCTGTCTGTGCAGCACCTATAAGATCAAACAGACACACACTTCACATGCTGACCTCCTCGGTGCTTGACATAAGGGCACTTGTACAGGTCTGTACACAGGACCTACTTTGTTTTGGTCAAGAAAAGTACATTTAATATGCATTGTCCACTGCCCTTTTCACCTTTAAGGCAGCTACACCTGTCTGCACAACTAAAGACTGAAAGAAGGGTGTGATATAAAAGGCAAGCAATATAAAATAAATGTAAACCCACAAAATAAGTAAGAAATACAAAATGTAAGTAATAAAAAGAAATATAAAATAGCCAAAATACAAATTAAGTCAAAAGGTATTATAGTCTCATTGTCATGATGATTGGCCAGTTGTCCCATCTCAGAAAAGTCATTCTCCTGATTTGCTCCTCTTCTCCCCATCCTTGTTTCCTCTCATCTTTTCAGGCAGACACTTTGCCCATTTCTTCAAGACTTCAAGTACCACAAAGGCCTAGGCACATGTGGGATTGTCAGGTGCTACTTTATGAATAATGATTTTGCATTAAAATCCACCACAGCTACTTTATGGAAGAAAAAAAAATAGTAGAAGAGCAGAGATTTGTTAAGATTTCCCTTCTCTCAAGAGAGACAGCATAGTCAATTCAGTTGCTTGACATAGGTGGCTTTAATGTGTCTCCTGAACAGATTTCTCAGTATTACATCTGTAGTAATTTCACTAGTTGAGGAGTTCTGAGTTCAAATAATAATAGCCCTCCATTCTGAGACACCCTCTGGGCAAACACACTTTGCAGTCTTGTAACAGATTTTCACCCACCGTATCTCCTTTTCGGCATGTTTAAAGAAAGCATATGTAGCTCTTAATCTTCCTAACAGCCACTTAAAATTACTAAGAAAGGGCCTCGTGCAGCCCTTATTCCAGGGGAAAAAAATACCTGCTCTGAATTGTTCAAAACACAGACGAGCTCCATACGCTTTCTTTAAAACCAAATCTATACAAGGGAGATTAACAGAAACAATCCCCTACAGGACTGAGGGCTGTATTTGCCCAGAGGTTTCCTCAGATGCAGGGAAATAATTATTAGAGCTTGACACTCAAAGCTAACAAAATCAATATGAATAACTATTTTATTCTGCAAGTAAGAGGGAATTCTGGCTCTTTATCCAAGAAGAAAATGTCTTTGTTGCAAACTGTAACATCCAGAGAATCAACCCTACATTAAAGCTCTCTAAAGAAAAAAAGAAAGAAACCAAGGATAAATAATGGAAATGTGCTGAGAACTTGCACTGAATTTTACACACATACCGAGCCCCCAGTAAAATGCTACACTAGTCAAGTTATTACCGCAAGAGGGAAGTCCGATCAGCCTGTTACGCAAATAAATGAAAAGGTTCTGTGCCGAAGAGCCCTTTATTCATTTCCTTCATCGAACGTTCCTGCCATAACAATTTGTAACATCGGCGATCTCCAGTCACGGCTTTTGGGAGCAGATCGCAGTCCCCGGGCACTCCCCACTGCAGCGTGGCCGAGGAGCTGAGCCTGCCGGGGCTGCTGCGACAGGGGCCCGGCTGAACCTGGCCAGGGCTCTGCTCCCCGCGGGGCTGCAGCTCCCCGGGCACAGACGCAGGACACCGCGTCCCGTGCCTCGGCGAGCAGCGGGGTGAGCGAGGGCTGGCAGTGCAGGGACACAGCTCACATCCTGCTGCTGGCAGCGCTGCCCGCCGTCCCCACGGGCACAGCCGTGTCAGGACAGCGGCAGTAACACCCCAACAAGGAGCAGCTGCACACGGACAGTCAGGAGCAGGTGCCAGCACAGGACTTGCCACCCCGCGGGCGAGAGCTGAGGCTGAGCAGGAACACCGCAAACTTGTTTCAGTGCCCATATGTACATTCTCCTCCCAAGCACGTAAATACTGAGGGTGCCATAGAAATGGCTAACCAAGGAGCGGGGGAAAAGGGGGAGCTCAAATGGAAATGACAGATAATCTGGTTTATGTTTTATTACATCTCTTGCAATAAAAGAGCATAATGTTCCAATGCATGGAATCGCTCAGCTGCTCTTTGAGGATTTCTTTTTTGTCCATGGATTGCTTTCAAATAGAAGGGCTGACGTTTCCAAATAGAGGGTTACAGATGAGGGTGGGATCCGTACCTACGTCAGCAGGGAGCACTGAAGGCAGCAGAGCCAGGATCACTGGCTCTAGCCAGGGACCAAGCCCCATAAATTTGCCAAACAGACCCTTCCTAGTCTCCCCTGTTGTGGTTTCTGGTCCTGTCCCCTGACAAAGTAAGGCCCAGAGCAGCCAAATCAAAAGGATTTAACACCACAAATAAACTGCCAGGGAACTTACAGACAGCGTCACACAGAAAGCTGCAAGTAGCATTGCTAATCAGAAGCTGGATTCAAGCAGCATCTAACACAGATAGAAACACATCCAGAAAGGGTGTGAATTACTCAGTTCATTCTTGTTGGAGTTGGAAGGGGGCTTTTTTTTCCCTTTTCAGTTGACAAATAGCATGAGAAATGATCCAGCTTGAAAAATGTTACAAGACTTCCAATCAAATATAATGATGAAAAAAATCCAACAATACGGGATCAGCAGCAGTAAAATGTTTAATTTGAAGGAGATGAAGAGATGCCTACAGCATCTATAAAGCAATCAACCAAAGAGAGGGTTGAGTGCAGGAGGGAAGAATAATTTGAATTAACCCTTTCTTTTCCAGAGTGACCTCTCTACCTTCTCCAGAAGAGAAAATGCAAAATCTGAGGGTTATGATTGTAAAATACTAGAAAAAGGTTGTATTTTATTTCACCTCCTGTTATCTTAGGTAATGAAAAAAACTAAATCTGCTCTTATAACAGATAAATCTCATTATTTTACTGACTTCTGGGGGTTTCCTCTGGATTGCCAGTAGCATTAACAGAAGATTTCAGCCACACTATATTTTTCAGCAACAGAACTTTAGCCATATACAGAGAGATGGATAAATGCACAGGATGTCCTTCAGATCTGGGCTGTGGTCAGTTTTACAATTTCTTCTGACAGGACAGGCTATTTAGCACACAAGAGCACCCTTTTCTATGCAAACCAGATCACCTGCTGAGCACACGGTACAATATGAAGTCTAAATTACCTTCATGTTAAATATTTGCTTTAAACTAACTTGATTAATGAGCATGCTGGCCAATTTAAGTGATTGGCTTACTTCATGTCTGGCTCTGCATGCCACAGCCTCACAGAGGAAACAGACCATTCTTGGAGTTCCAGATTTTCAGACCTTGGGTCATTATTAGGCTCCTACATTTGCAGGTAAAATTTCAGCAGCTTCACACACTGCTGTGCACACCCTGCCATATCTCTTTGGGTTTTCGGGTTAGTGCTGCTCTGCCTCTGCACTGCCAAGAAGGAAGCACCACAGATCTTCCACGTACAGGGTGCAGAGCATTTCCCAGCACAGGTGAACCCACAGTGGTGGCCGGACCTACCACAAAGCACCATGTACATGATGGGCTTCTGAGATAAGGGATAACAACAATGGCCACGCTCAGCTTTCCTCTTCCCAGGAAAGCTGGTGCTGGGCTCAGCAGGGTGCACTTTGTGGCACTGATGCCCCATGTCCCCCTTCCCCACTCCCATTTCCTCCCCCATGCCCTTCCCCACTGCTCCCCAGCCACAGGTGGGGCAGCCTCCTCCTCCTCCACAGCCAGCACCATCTGGAGCTGACTTCCCTTTCCCTTCCTGACTTCTCGTCTACTTTCAAATTAAATGTGAAGATACAGATTTCCTTCCATGCCCAGAGGATTTATTCTTTTCATTCCTTCAAGAGATTTAATTCTTAAACTCTATAGGCATAGCTGCTTTTCAACATTTCAGAACAGAGCATCTCTGGAAGATGCTGCTTCATGAAGGTTCATTCAGGTAGACTTTCTCCTCACAGACAAACTTACCTTTTTGAAAAAAATTCATCATCCCTAGTAGAAAACTTGCAAGAAAATGACTGTGATGGAAGTTGACTTTAAATGATAAAATGACTGGTCTTAGATCGCACTGTACTGAAATATGATTTGAAGGCCACAATGAAAAGCAGCTGGAAGCCATGTGTAAAATATAATAGTACATGCCTACAGGGAAGGAAGTGAGATATTGAATGATTAAATTTAGGAGAGTATATAATGTAGTGTATCATTACGGGAGTGATCAGGATTATTTGCAATAAGCTAAGGGTTTGTGGTCTATCTAAAATCCAAAGCCAAGAATTATTGGGGGGAAGGGACTGCTGCACTGTTTTACACATATCCACTCCCCATGTCTCCATGTGCTCCCACAGGAGAAACCTGACTTTGGCATTCCCACAGAAAAGAGAGGTGAGTGAACCCAAACTGAAAGATGAACGTCATGTAATTGCAGTCTGTACCTGTACTGTATTTAATTTTGGCTGGATTCACTATGCCACTGATGTTTGTTTCCATTTCCACCCACTTTCTAGCTAGAACTACACACGTGACATTGGTGAGTGGCTAAGGGAGCCAAGCAGGATGCTTGAGCAGGGAACACACACACACCCAGGCACCACCAACAGTGAGGCACCAGCTGACAACACTGGCTCTGTGACACATCACCCTCCATTGCCTGGACAGCCTTTTGAGCACACTGGAATCAGGAACTGCATTTCTGTGTGAAAACTCCAAGCTCTTTTGTTTCCAAGTGTCGTTCTGCCCTTCCCTTTGCAGAGAGGATCAGTCATGTGAGCTCCCTTCCGCTGATATTTGCTGAGATTATGAGGTGCCCCTTGCTAAGAGAAGGGCCAAAAATGTTACATTCTTGAAAGACTGTGCATTTGCAAGAGAAACTGCCCTTGTTGAACAGACACCACCTGCCTCTGTGCACAGACAGCGTGAGCACTGACAGGTACCTTGATGGCATGTGGTAGTCAATATAAATTTTGATAACCCGAACCCACAAGGAGCAAAGTTGAATGGACTGGCCTTCTCTTTGCCAGAGGAGGTTTAGACTGGATACTAGTGAAAGGGTTGTAAAGCATTGGAACAAGTTACCCAGGGAAGTGGTGGAGTTACCATCCCTAGAGGTACTTAAAATAAGTGTAGATGTGGCACTTAGAGACATGTTTTAGTGGTGGACTTAGCATTGGTGGGTTAATGGTTGTACTCGATAATCTTACAGGTCTTTTCCAAACCAAATAATTCTACCAATCGATTCTCAGCGATGGGAAGGGGTCTCACCTTTCAGCTTTTCTTCACCTTTACATTGTTCTCATAGCCAGCCATAACACTGTATCACATCAAGGACTTCTATGCCAAAGACAGCAAGATTTTAGCCTGCTTAAGGACCCTAAAATAAAGCCAGAGAGAACAGACACACTACAAAACATAGGTCCAGAACCTTCATTTCCTAAACCTAACACCAGTCATCTATTACTGCCCTTACAAGCATTCACAGCTCATCAGCAGGAGTTGCCACCAGTTTGACTGCAAAAACAATTCACCACACCCCTCCTGTCAGCAAGCCACTAGGACAGCTTCTTCCCCATGGCCAGCTGAACTCAAAGGCAGGGCAGAAGACAGACCTAAACAAGGTCTTCAGCTGTATTTTACTGAGCAACATCTCACCTCTGTTAAGCTGAGAGCCCCCAGGCAGTGCCCAGCTGTCCTGGTAAGAGTTTACTGAAGAGACAAACTCCCTTTTGTTGCAACAAAATCTTATACTGAGAAGGAGACACTGTCCCTCTTACCAGAGTTTACAGGAATAATCTGCAGGAGATTATCTATTCAAATAAACAGCCTTACACTCCCTAGCCCTGGTCTCTCTTCACATATAGAAATGTGCAAGAAGAGAAGAGAGACAGCAGCTGCCATAAATGGGCTTCCACCCTGACAGACTCCCAGGCCAGGCTCGCAGGGGTAAGAACATTAATTATGCACAATCACTGTGCCAATACTCTTTACAGGTTTCTAGGAATGTCTGTACAAGAAACTGTAGCAGAAGTTACAATTTGCACCTGTGTTCATTTCTTTCCTATTAAAAATGTGGTTCTTAAGACTACTCTTTTTTCTTCCCTTGCAAAAATACATTCATTTGGGTAAACACTGCAGCACTAGTCGCAGCACCAAAGGAGTATTTTCTTTGGGCTCATTCTCAGAGTGATTTCACACCTTGACACCATAAAGCTGTGTTAAAGACTGTGGTTTAGTTTCCTTGCTTTTCTTGGATTATACAGTATCCTAAGGTCAAAACTCAGGGAAATCCAAAACTGTTATTAAAAAAGAAAAAGTATCTATGAAGTGATGACAAATTGCAGACTACAGGTGTTAGATTACATTTTGGCTCCAGGCAGGTTTAATATACTTTAGTTTCCTTTTACAATTGCCCTTAGCAGGTACTGTTATCGGTAAGGGATTTAAAAAATATATGGTACTCAATAAAAGAAGACCGTGTCAAAAGAAATCAATATGAGCGTGCAAAATGGTAGGAAGTCTGACATGGATAAATATGTTCACTTTCATCTAACTTCAGTCTGAGCTTCTTTTAATTTTGTAGCCCAAATGCTGGCTGCACATCCTGTGCATTTTCCTTTGCAGCTTAGTAATTGCTTCACAAGAGTGAACAGATAATTATGATACTTGTCTGTGACACAATGTACCCCATCTCATGAACGCCACACCAAACCAGCCAACAAGAACTGGTGGCTATACACCACCTCGTAAGCCAGCAGCCCTGGGTGCCATTCATTTTGTCCGCAAAGACAAACCAGTCACACACTAAAAAACCCCCCAAATATTCAGGCCTTTCCTATCACTCTTCATCTGCTCCTGACCACCAGTGGAGCCAGAATATCGGATCAGACAAAGCCTGTATCCTAGGACTATCAGCTCCGAGGTGCAAGTCACACACCGAGCTACACAAAAAGAGACTTAGAGAGGACTCTTGAGGAGAGAAATGAGTTCCACAGGGAACTCAAAAGGCAAGTTTGGTTTCCAGGCTGGAATGTAAGCTGGTTGAAGTGATTCATTTCAACATCTTTGGAGCACACTCGCCACATGCTTCCCTTTTCTTTATGGCGGCTGCCTTGCTCAAGGGCAGGAAATAGGCAGGGATTTGAAAGCATGGCAAGACACTGAACACCCAGCCTCTGAAACAGCAGCCTCATCCTGCAATTCTCCAGGACCAAACTATCAAAAATGGTCAAAAAGGTGACAAAAAAGGCAACAGGAATTTAAAAAAGAAAAAAATACCACAAAATTTTCAGTTGCACATTGCTTTTGGCATCCCACACAGTGGTAAGTGTAAGCAAAAGATAATTAATCTTGACGTGAAGGCAGGGGGAAGGTGTCTCTCCCCCTCCCCAGCACACACTGCTCCCATTAATGCTAACAGGAGCTTACCGTGCATCAAAGAGCAAATCCACCACAAAACATTTTTAAGTGCTATCATCACTGGAGATAAAATATAAATTACAGCCTGATTACACTGTGCTGCTAAGAGGCCACATGTGCAGCATAGCTTGCAATGACAACTTCAGATGACCAGATAACTTTGGGACAGGTCTAAGAGGTTATTGTAAAACATCTGTGCAGAGGAATCTTCCCTTGTCTTTGCTTTCCTTTCAAGAAGCTGTGGCACTGCTGTCTGCACAGTTGTTTGAAGAATGTTTACAAATCAGCTTGACAAAGAGAAAAAAAACTTCTGCCACCACTTGACCACAATCATGATCTTATTCTTCAGTAATGCGTGGTTTATTTCCCTTTCCTGATCTCTGTTAATAGACAGCACGTGCCTACACAATAGCCACTATTTTGTCTGTATAATGTTAAAAAAATAAATCAGAAAACTCTGACAATGCAGAACAGTGTCCCGGTGTTTCCTGGGGTAACTGCTCTCCCTTGAATGCTAACTCAACTCTTCCCACAAAAGCACAGGCACAACTTTCATTGCTGTGCAAGTGCCTGAGAACTGGCTGATTTTATGGGGCAGCATAAATGAGCTCATGCTGATGAACACTCATGTATTAGCTCTGAAATTTCCCATCTTGGGCTGGTTCAAGCCAGATCCTTAGGTTCACTGCAGAGTAGCTGCAACCAGCACGGGGTACCTCTTTCTCTAGTACCTGGCTGCAGCCTGGAGAGCTGCCAGCAGCTCCTGCCCAGCCCTCAGGTAGAGCTGGCACGTACCTCCTGTGCCCATACGCAAGCGGCCAGATCCATTCCGGCTGCTGCTGGCACGAACCGGGGCGCTGGTGACAGAGCGGCCGATGCGGTCAGGAAGTGTTGCACAACCTCGCTGCAGACTCTCTCCTGAAGGCATCGGTGATGGATGGCTCCATTGTCTGGGGATGGGGCACAGCCAGCACAGCTGGCACAGGGGCCAGTTTGCTGCACCCCTGGCAGGCAGGCAGGACTCTGCCGGCCTCGGAGAAGTCACGAGAGTCTCTCTTGCCTGTAACCTGTGGTAGCAAGGCAGCCTCATCCGCAAGGGAAAACAGCCCCAGAAACACTGCCATTCTTCATGGTGATGCTAAGTAGAGTCCCCTCAAGTGAGACTCTTAACATCTGTGTGCACCTTGAGGGCCACAAACCTTCCAGTTAACACCCACCTTCTCCAAAACAAGACCACGAGCTTTTTTGGCCTCTGGCTTGCCTCTTCTGTGCTTTCTCTCACAGCCCTAGCAAGGCTCTCTGGGGTACTGTGACGTGCAGAGCTTTGCTTAGCACTTTCCATATAGAGCCAGAGCTTGGCTGTGGCTGGAGAGAGGGCCTGCCAAGGATTTCAGGTCAATTCTGTGTTTCCCCATCCCAACCCTGATAATCCTAATGAGGAGCTGGCAGAATGCTGCAGGAACTAAGGAGGCAACAAAAGGGTTTTTGGTTTGGTTTTCTGCAGATAAAACACTTCAGGTGTCCTCTGACTTCGGGTGTCCTCTATGCTTTCTTGTTTAATTAACACTACACATGTTCTCCTTTGCTTTTGAAAATCAGAAGAGTATTTCTGGGCAGTGTGAGCGAGATCTTCCCTGACAAGCCCCAGTCTAGAGCCATGCTTAAGGTCAAGCTCTAAACCCCTAACTATGGTGGCATGAATGGCGCCACTATAATCATGTTGTTTTCCAGTTACTCAGACCAGGAGTAGGCACTGCATTATTTCAGGAAGGATATGTTTGGATTAGACACTGGATTCTGGTGGGGGGGTAATTATTTGTCCCATCAAACTGTTTTAGGTCCTTGCAGATGGCTATTTGGGGTTTCAAGAATACCCAACTGTACTGCTAATTTTTACAATGGAAGCAGTTAGAAGTCAGGAGAACCTGACTGTTATGGTTAGTGAAAATAGCAGATTTGTGCTGATAAAACACTACTCAGCATGTTTTTTGGCTTTTGAGATGTAACCACCAATGCACTTAATAACAGGACTTGTGCAAACTATACTGTGTGAATCAAACACATAAAAGTATAAATATTCCTTTTTTTAGACAGCAAGTCTTAAAAAGTGCATTATAATCAACTACCATGGTAAAAGCAAAATATCCAGTATTACCACACACACAACTGGCATAATGTGCTTTATTATACCCTTAGCTTGAAACTGGGTAAATAAAAATCAAATGACCAAAGTACAGTCTCCTGCACAGATTAGGTCACTGAAGACAGGATGCCTCAGAGAATTAGATCTGAAATCCTTTGTCTTCCTGACTAAGCTCTAGGAAAGGTGGGCACGTGCAGAAGACAGAGGAAGCTACCCTGGGCGTCTCACTCCCATGCTGTTGAGCTCCATGTCTCACTACTCTGACCTGTACCTACTTTACAGACTCTGGATGCTGGTAGAAAATGACGTTATGGAAAGTAAACTGCACTATAAACTGTGCAGTTTATATTCAGGTTTTTTAGTTCATTTTTAATAAAACAGCTTAATGTAAGGCCAGAGAGGCAGTATTAGGACAAAGCAGAAGATGACATTGTCATGGCCCTGGGATCCATCCAGCCTTGCTGCTGGCTGCTGTGGGGTACTCCATGGACTGCTCTGTCCATGGCTGGCTACACACAGGTAATCGCAGGGGTGAAGCTCACACTTAACACAAGCCTGCAGCTACTGTATGGCTGTGTGAAAGCAGCCACAGGCTTTTGCTAGAAATGCAAAATATCATTCTTTGCTTCAATAAGGTTGGGATTGTGTGGCATTTTTCAGTCAAAAATCTTTTGGTCAAAAATGTAGACTGAGTGACATCAAAGTATTGACTAAGTACAGTCTGCTTTGCCAAACTGTTTGCCTGGGGCAGCAGAGGGGTGAATATTCTGACAAAGTTCAAACAGTTGTTCAGGCATTTTTCGTGAAACAGCATATGCTGGTTGCTTTTATTCAGAACAACTTTTGCTCTTCAAATTCTTCCTATTTTCCTTCAAAGCATTATGTTGCTTGTTGCTCTAAACTGCTGCAATTTGAACTGAAAATAATAATTTAGAAAGGACCAATGTATTTTTTTCTTTCAGCATTTCAGAAATGTCAGTAACCCCTTTAACTCAGCTCAAGCAGTTCTATAGCTCTAGGCTGTACCACCCACGAAAGAGCAGCTCACAGCCATGTATCTACCCACCTACCTCCTTCACCATCATATTTACTACGGGTTGTACTGATGGGAGCTCTGAAAGGACAAAATGTAATGCAGTTTATAAAAGGAGATGGACATGAATCTTTTCTATCTCAAAATCCAATAAAGCTTATGATTTTTATTGCATGTGGGAGTCCTTTGGTCAATGTAACACTGATTAGCAGCTTGGCCAGTAAGTCTGATAAAACCAGAAAGTACTTCCGAATATATTCTGGCCAGAGACACCTGGGAGCAAAGTGTGAGTGTTGCAGCTGATGGCCTCAGGGTCACACATGTACCTTGGGATTTCTTCACTGGTTCTGTTCTGTCTGGCCATGGTTTTGTTCCATTCTCTCCAGAAATAACTATTCCAAACCTCTCTCATCCTTTAATCTTCCTGAAAAGGGAGCCATCAACTCAAAACTATTCCCCCTCACCTTTCCCACATACATGAATGAAGACAAAAGATTTACAACCTGCTTCAGGCAGAGGTCCAGACTGGACTTCAGTGAATCCCAAACACAGCAATGCAGCATTCTTGTTCCTCATCTCATTTAAACAAGGGAACACCAGGAATAACATTAGTCCAAGTCAGCAGTGCTTCCCTGGTGCTAATCAGGCCATTAAAAAGGCATAAGCCGTTTGTTTGACTCAGAGGGACAAAGAGAACCACAGAAATGAATCAAAACCAGGGAAAAATTAGAGATTAAAAGTAGTAATACTCCTTCCAGCAAACCACAGTCTGAATGCATGATAAGTGGCTAAAAGACACAATCACTGCAGATCTAGAGACAAAAAAAAGTCTCCTGACTGCATGAAATGTAAATTAAACTTGCTCTGATACAGAAGTATTTCCTTCACATGGCAGTTACTCACTGACATCAGGAACTCCAGACCCATTTGGTGCAAACGAGAGCTGCCACAGCTGACCCTCCCTGATCTCGCCTGTGGGAAACACACACGCTCCGAGTCAACGGCTGGAGGGAAAGGAAGAAAAACCCAACTGCAGCAGACTTGCTAGAAGAGATTTCCAGGGAGGTTTCCTCCCCAAATAAGCAGATGGTTTCCAGTTAGTCAGGGTCAGGGACTGCCCATGTGGTTTCCTGCCTGCTTGCCTTTGTAGCTTATCTGGGCCTCATCAAGATATACAGTCCAAAAAAAATTAGAATGGCTAAGTACAGGAATTAGGGAAACTAAATACAAATGAGCTCTGGTCTGCACTTGTGCAGAGGAGCAAGGGAATCTGTGCCCGCGGGTGGGATGGACGCAGCGGTGCCGGCCCTCTGCCGGGGCAGCCACACTGGGCTGCAGCACTGCACATCTGCAGGGACCGGGTCAGGTCTCGTTAGTGCCGCGGTGCCTGTCCAGGCACCAAAGCCGTGCCTGACTCCATCCAGAACACCCTCGGCAATAGCCCAGCTGCTTTGAAAATACCCCTGACGTCAGTTTACAACCCTGCCTGCTTTAACCGTGGTGCCGCTGCACGGCGGCAGCCCAGCTCCATGGCGTATTCCCAGCCCAGCTCCATGGAGTACTCCCAGCCCAGCTCCATGGCGTATTCCCAGCCCAGCTCCATGGCGTATTCCCAGCCCAGCTCCATGGCGTATTCCCAGCCCAGCTCCATGGCGTATTCCCAGCCCAGCTCCATGGCGTACTCCCAGCCCAGCTCCATGGCGTACTCCCAGCCCAGCTCCATGGCGTATTCCCAGCCCAGCTCCATGGAGTACTCCCAGCCCAGCTCCATGGCGTATTCCCAGCCCAGCTCCATGGCGTATTCCCAGCCCCGCTGGCAGCCCAGTGCTCGGCTACGAGATTTGCAAAGCTCCGGGCACACACTGGCTCTCATAATGCTGTGCATGGGAGCAAAGCGAAACTCCACCAGGAATGTATGCACAAGCTGCCATATGGAAAGGGCATTCTCAAATTAAACCCTGAAACCCAGATGAGATCTGAGCGAAGGACAGTTTCACTTAAAGGAAATGTCTGAGGTCAACCAGCAATTAACTGAAAGGTTCTGATTGAATACGCTATTGACTGCGCTCACATCAGACAGCTTCCTGTTTATTATACCTTATGGGCTGTCTAGGTGCCAAGACATTAAGCTGTCAATAATCTATTAATACTAAACAGCTCCTCCCTCCTTACTCCCCCCTTGCAAATCCTCTTAGGCTAAGAAACTGCACTAAAAAGATGGAAATTTTTGAAGTGAGATGGAAATGAGCTTTTTAGGGTATTTCTTTGCTTGGTTCCAGCTGAAAGTACAGCAACATTCATAAACAATATAACACGCAGTCTATAACTACATGGAAAAAATTGTGTTAAAAAAAATCAGCTATGATTGAGACCATACCCTGAAATCTGGCTTTCTTTTCCAAGCCATCTTTAAACAGTCTAAGTTAAATTTAATTAACAATTTACAACAAGGAGAGAGAAGTTATTTAAAGACAGGCCTACAGGTCCTTAACATTCAGTGTCTGGGAAACAGTTGTATATAAAAAAAAAAGTTTTAATGAATTTAATAGAGAAAAGCACTTTAATTAAATGCTGTCAAAGAGGATTGTATTAATGACTGCACACAAAGGAATTTAAAGCAAGCCAAGTATATTTAGCAAATAGGAAGTAGGCTTTCAGAGGCTGCAACTATTTATGTTTCTGCCATTGCAATGCATCTAGGAGATCGTGTTGCCAATTGAAAGCAGTTATGTTATTAGATATGATTTTATTTATTATGGATTATTAAAATTTCAAATGCTGCAGGGAATACATTTATTTCACTTCTCAAATGAAAGAACAAAGATATTTCCTCCTTGTTCAGTAAGAGGAAAAATAGGAGAGGAAATAAATAATAAATAATAATAATAACTTAGCACTTAACTAGTAAAGTGCTGTCCAGACAGATCTTTTTATGGGGCTTGTTGAGTCCTGAAATTTTAGTGTGTCTCCTTTCTGCTACAACTGGATGTATTCGCAGTTGCTACCACAGCTTCCCTCAACACAGCACAGAAAGAGGAGACAGCTCTTACTTCTTGTGGGCACAAAGGATTTCTGTGATACCCTGCATGGTTCAACTCTAAGAACTACCAAAACCCCAACGAAAGAAATCCTGGCTGCCAAGCTTTTGCAAACAAGACTGAGAATACCAAGGTTTTCCAGACTTAACCATGAGACTTAGCCACATACCTGTCCTAAAAACCCAGAAAAATTATGGCTCTGCACTAAGACTTTCTGCACCATGTGCTCACCTTCCTCAACACCCACGTGGCAGGACTTGTAGCAGGAAGGAAGGGGCTCTTCACAACGCTCTCTGCCCATGTGCCTTGGATTCAAGTGTGGCACATCAAATGGGCATGGCCTAATATGTGCAAAATGTAGAGCTTCAAACCACAAGTCTGAGGAAAAAGCAGCTAGAAAATTCAAGGGCGTCAACATTATTTTGGACTATAATGGCAAAATAGTGTAAAATTAAATTGAGCCCCAACTGGAAATAGAGGAATGTTTTTAACACAAATTTATTGAGATGGCTGGGTCTGTAATATCCAGGATGTGTTCTGTGATTTATCACATCCTTTTTGCCATATGTAATGGTAAAAGGTTAATAATGATTTTAGATGATTCGAACTTCCAAATGTTCCACCAGAGGCACCTTATACATGCTTTTATTCCTTTGTTTCTGAACACCAAATCCTTTTTAAGTTAGGCAACACATTGGGAGTTAGTCCCAAATTGCTGTTTTTTAAATGTACTTATTTGTAGTTAATATTTTCATCTTCTCATTTGCAACATGAAGAAGTGAGTAGAACTGGGAGAGAAGTCATTGGAAAGGAGGCACAAGGGGATACCAATGTCCTTTCACGATGTGAGTAGCATCATAAATGGTGAAGTTTAATTTTCTAAATACATTATCTGATTTTTGTTTAAGACTTTAATAAAAGTCATGTGTGATGTGTGTTGAGAATGTAGCCTTTGTTGTTCCACAGCTAGGGATCTTGCAAACAGCTTCACTTTGTCTGTGCCAAGATATTTTGGAATATTCTTTGAAACACTGTAAGCATAGATGACTGTGAGAAAAAATATGTGCTACTGTACTTCTGGATACTTCATGCGTGAGAATAGTGCATGCACACAAAAACACTTCTCCTTTCAATCTGCAATTCCTGTAAGAGTCCATACAAACACGGAACAACATACACAGTATACTGACCCTGAAAAACAAACATATCTATGCACACATTACAGTCTCTTGGCATTTCCAACCATTCAGGGGACCAAAATAAAAAAAAAAGGAAAAAAGAACACACCGAAGAATTTCCAAAAAAAGACTGGCCCTGGGCAAGGAGACTGACCATCTGTGTCCTGCTCTGTCACAGCCTAACTCCCAGCACTGCCCAGAAGCATCACCATTTCCCTGGAGGATGCCATGCAACACAGAAGGAAGAGTAGCTCCTTGCTCTTTGAGGGTCAAGCAGTGCAAAGTGCTCTGGTAGCACTATTCTCAATGGTTTCCCTCCCCACGTATTTTTATAATTGCCTATCTGCAGGAAAAGACTAGCTGCAATGATCCAGGGCTCTAACTTTATCCTAAGATTTCTGTAGAGAGCCTGAGAATAAAATGTTGCATACAGCCAATAGCCTATAAACATTTACACATCTCTGAAGCCTGATACTGTAATTTATGAACAGGTGTGGGGGACATAGAGTAATTAGGGAGCATTAAAATTAAATTAAAAAGAGCAATATTTTTAACTGCAAAAATTTTCAAATATAAATGCAACAGAGGCTCATCTAGTGGCTTTTCAGCCTTCAAGGTTTGCCTGCTGCTGGCAAGCTTCAAAGGTTATGTGAATTAAAAGAGCTTTATTTAGTGATCTTGCTTTATATGTTTGCTCATCCTCAACCTACTACGCCTCCTTACAACACTAGCAGCTTAGCATTTACAACGGGACCAGGACTGTAAGAAATGAGGGCTAAATCTGGTCAAATTGTGTGTGAAAGGCAAAAGGGTGAGACAACAGGGGCCAGAGCTACAGTGATGTCATTTGCTAAAACGACAACTTGTCAGAGCAACACCAACACAAACCACCACCTTGCTGCTCACTGCCAAGTCTCAGCGGCGCTAAATCTGCACATTCAGATTTTAAGGGAAGTTTCTGCCTGGAGCATTTTGCCATGGGAGCCAGGGCAGCCCAAGCAGAGCTGCTCTGGGGCAGCTTCACAGAAGATGTACCCTCAGAGTCACCTTTATTGTAAGATGCTGCTGAAGAAAAGCACTAGTCATATTCTCAGGGCTCCTTCACATAAGAGTCCCACCTCATTCCTGCCCTGTCCTCAGTTGATCCTGGACTAAACGAAAGCTGTCCAGGAACAGGAACAGTCACTGAAGTAGCCTCATGGTTTCAGGTTCTGTACAAATGTGAAAAGGATGTACTATTCTGACAAGACTAAATTTGCCACCACAGAAAAACTTGAAACTCTGCAGTTTACTTGATCTCCCATTTCTAGGGTTAAATGGAACAGTACTAAACCTAAACTAATTTCAGAACAGAGGCTGTTTGGCTTTAATTGCAAGTACACTCCCCACTATCATTCAAGGGCAATAACAGGCCTAACGTTAATAAAAATCAGCAGCATTTTCAGCCACATTAGATATCCACACTAAACAGAAACAGCTGAGATGGTGCAGTAGGCAGGTTTGGCTGTAGCAGTCACAGCTCAGTGCCATTCCATGCAATTGTGGCAACTATCAATCACAAGAAGATCTACTGGATACTTCAGAGTCAAATATAAGGGGGTTGTTGTCTGAATTGTGCTTCTGTTGCTTTTGTCAAACTTGTGCAAGGCTCCTGAACTACTGTGACCCATCAGAAAAATTGTGTGTATCAAGAGGATGGAGAACCAGAGCATGCAGCCACAGCTGGTGTTTCAAAATGCACCATCTCTGGCTATGGGGCACAGGTACTGGAGAAGCATGAGAAAGCAGCTCAGAAGTAGAAGATGCCTGACATTTTTTCTTTTTGCATGTACCACATGCTTTAAAGACAGTTCCTTTACCCCGACCCAAAAGCAGTCACACATACAATAGAGATAAACGCAGTGTGAGTGGCATTTTCAATAAATACTGCTTTCAGCTTTAACACTGCATAGAAATAGAAGTTACATAGTTTGAGACTTTTTTCAGTGGTTTTTAATAGTTTATACTGAAAGGAGATACTGAAATTGACTACTGTCTAATTTTGATAAGAATGAAACTCCAGGTAACTAACAACTAAGAAAAACAGATATTCTCCACTCACAAAATTCACAGACCTCGTTCTGACACACACTTCCCTCTGTAGTTCTAAATCTAAGAAAAAAATAATCCAAGTGCAACCCTCCCAAACCAAAGCTCTGAGCATTTTGAGTGTAATGAGTAACCTACAATACAAGTTTCTCTTGAAGTCCAGCTGGGTTTGCTGAGTACAAGTTGTGTCACCAGTCTTGACCACCCCCGTCTGAGCAGACATAACGTCCAGCCATGGATTAAAGAACTGGGGATTCAAAAAGTAGTGGGTATCAGTCTATGGTCTGTCTTTTGGGTGCAGAGAAATGATCAAAAAGCAAAACTATCACGGTGCAGCCATCAAGAATGAATCACAGGGCACAGCATCCCCACAAAAAATGTGTCTCAAAACAGTAAGGACCAGACTCAGAGAGCTAGCTTGGTTTGGAAAAGTAATTTTTGTCCAAGTCTCACAGACAACTCAGTCCTAATTTCCAGTATGCAAAATCCCCTGGTGCAACTCACACAAACACAGCAAAACCTCACTGTGCACATCATCCTATAGATCATTAAGCACACCATGTTCCCCTATGGAATAACACAGCTTTGCTTCACTCATCATCTAAGATTTCCTAAGTATTATTAATTAATATTATTTTTAAAGAAATTTCAAGTCTCACTGGTTTTTCCATCTGTGTGCTATGCATTATGTGACCCATGAACTCCAAGACATTATTTTGAATCAGATATTTCATTAGGAAGCACTACTGTGGTGTTCATCCCCCTCTTTATTACTTCTAGAAAGAGAATATGAAATTAGTTTCATTGGATTGCCATCGCCACTTGCCTTGACCCACTTTTACGAGGGCTCCATGTTCTGCTCTTTTGTATTTCATTGTCATTTCTCAAATACTCATTCCCTTCTATCCCTGACAAAATTATAAAATTAGTATTTAATGTAGTTCTGTGGTATGTTATTTTCTGCATATTTAAAGAGAGATCACTATGTTTGCAGTGAACACACAATACAGAAGAGCTTTCCTAGAGCTTTTTACTATGCCTTCTTTTATTTACTAATGTTCCTCCATGATTTATGATCTGAACTATTATATATTGCCAGATTTGTCTAAATCAAAGCTTCTGAGAAATAAAAGGGTGGAGAGATGTCATTTAAAAAAAGTGACAAAAGTAAGAGTGTATCAGAAAGCAACATTTGATTGCTCTTAAATAAGTATGTACCTACCAGCTTCAGATCTACCTGTCAACTTAGAGAAAATGAGAGGCAAGGTTCCCACGTTCTCTGAATAGAAGGTACTTTGCTGCAGTGGTGGCTCATTACTCCAGAGAACCGTCTTACCCACCTGGACACTCCAGAGACAACAGCCTGATTCATCGCCCTCCCAATGGAGTCAGGTTTCTCTGCCCCAGCAATTAACAATGAATTAGCACTATATTAAAATGCCAGGCAAGATGGTTACTCTCTGGAGTGGTCACCTTGGACACAGCAGACAAACAGTGGGAGAAGGGAGAGAAATTAGATTTACTGCGTCCCAGCATGTCTGTAACAAACACGGAATCCCTGGCTGGCAGTGGGAAGCAGCTGTAGGCACTTGTCAGCATTAACACTCTAGAAAGGTCCAATGCCAGCAAACAGCCAGGGAATGGTGGGATTTACCAAGGGATGGAAAGTAAGACAGGGAAGGCTCACCTCTGCAGAGCAGGGAGCTAAACACAGAAGCATGAGGACTGCTTGCTGCACAGGGACTACTCTGCACGCCATTAAGGGCCAGGCCAGATCAAAGGGCCAGCCAGGATCCCACTCCTGGTGGTGGTGGAGGAGGGTAAGAACATAGCAAAAATGTAATAATGCTTTCCAGAATACCCTCCCACCCTCCAGGAACCTGTGGCTCAGCACTCTGTAATTCAGAGGTGATGTTCTTATGGTACCCCAGCTAGCAACAACCTCACTGCTCTTCTTCTTAGCAGCACTTTGCTATTACACCACATTGCATGGAATGGAGGGAGAGCCTCTTAATGGACACCTTTATTTCCTTAAACCAAATGAAAGGCTGTGGCAAGCTCAGCCTGCTTGCACAGCAACATGTAGGTGTAGCTTGGATGCTCCATAACCAGCATGTGAAGGAAAATCCACACACACAAAATGGTCACACCCAGTGCTGCCAGAGAACACAGTCGTGTCACAGAGCTCCACAGGACTCACATTTTATGACTCTTCAGCACAATAAGAAACAAATCAAGTGTACAGGGAGGAATTTTTTAAACACTCAGTTTCCACTATAGACATTATTCATTTCAGAAACAGTAAAATAATTGGTTAAATGGATTAATATATGGCTGATGGGAAAAATCTGATGGAAGAGAGAAAAATTAAAAGGTTTGTTTTTAAAACCCTGAACCTAAAGCTAAACAGTGAGGTGCAGGCTAGTAATACCAAACCAGTGAGGGCAAGATCCTCTCACAAAGAAAACAACAATCCCTTAAACATGAAGAATCAGCCTGTGTCCAGCTGATCTCCTACAGCACAACTGCCCCAGTGAGCACACCCTGCCTTTTAAAAGGCATAAACCACATCCGGCCTTGGGGTAATTCCCTCACTTGAAGTATCCCCAACCCTGCAAGCAGCAAGTGAACTACACAAAACACATCACAATGATATCTTGGCCATTTCCAAGAAGCCATACTGAGGGAAAGGCTGCAATATAGCCACATCTTTTGCCTGGTCATGCCTCTTGTGATGATAGCTAGGATATTCTTCCAAGTCTGACAGGGGGATGTCCCCAGCCCAGACAGGGTTAAGTCATGACTGCTGGGAACTCTGGCAGCAGTGTGGGACAGCCTGTTTTCAGGCTCTGCCAGTCTCTCAGCTGAAGGAGCAGGAGACTCAAGCATCAGACAGAAGTTACCATACACACACCTAAGCTGTCAGAGCAAAGAGAAAGATGGGCTGGACAGAGAGAGAGAACAGAGGTAAGATTCTGTCTGCTTCTATGTTACAGTTCTGCACCTGCTGTTATTCACAGCACTGATGCTTGTATCTTCTTCAAAGGACTGTCATTTTGCTATCAAGGCTGCAGGTAAGGGCTTGACTTACAGCACAGTTCTCACCAGCAAACCTGCAAAGCCAAGTAGGTCGGTGACTGCAGCTCTTGGATGTTTCCACCCCCTGCTACAATGCAGCCAGGCACCGTGGCAGATATTCTGCACCCGCCACTGCTTTGAGAAGGAAATGAGAGTTGCTTTCCCACTTGACACTACAGGGGGAATTTCAGATAGGCAGAATGTAATTACTTGGCCTGGAGTTCAGCCAGGAGCAGGGCCCAAGACCCCTACCCTTATGTAAAGTGTCACAAAATCTCCAATGAATGCAAGTGTGAGGACCTCAGCTTTACATCTCTGGCTGCTGTCATTGGTTCTTCATGACTAATTACCTAATAGTGACCCTTGCAGCAAAGCTAAAAAACAAATCTTGCTTCTCAAAACAATTCAAGTCCCAGAGACTGAAGACTATGCAAAAATTACTTAGTGTTGGGTATCTTTTGACAGTACGGAGCAGGTGGACAGCAGACCTCCTGTGCCTGGCACTGGTAGCGTGTCACTCAGAAACCTACTGGGGTTTTTGGATGGGCAAGCATAGCTTTAAAATGCAGCACCCCCAAAACACAAGCCTACTGTATCAACTGCATACCAGTCTCCAGAGTTTTGTTGTATGAAGTTGCCAGCTGGTTCTATTTATTTTTCTTCATTTTTCAAATTTTGACTGTAATAAATAATTAATCCATGGCTTTGTAACTTGCTGACAAATACAAATGCACAGCATTCCAACACAATGTAACATGTCACTCACAAGAGCCAACCTGAATGATGCAGAAAAGTGATGTGCAGAAGGCTTTGGAAAGTAGGCTAATCATCAAGGTCACTCACAAGATCCCAGGGAAACTTTTTCTGTCCCTTAGAAGATATTCCCACTTGCTGTGGGCATCATAACTGGGTCATTATGTTCAAGTCTACAGAGGTCTAGTTGTCTTCCCACGTTAGCTTGGCCCTTTCTCTACCTATCTGTAACTTCTTGCTTCCAAGATCCCATAAACTTTTTGGGACATGGAAAACAAAACTTGCTAAATTAATTATTTAGAGTGCTTCCCCTTCTTTATAGCCCTGAGAACCTGAACCCCAGGAAACAGTTTTTTTTTCTTTTAGGCAAAGACACAAAGGAAAACAAGGAGGAAGAAGTTAGCGGAAGAGACAAAAGGAACTGAACTAGGCAATAATTGATCTGAGTAAGACCTGTATGTTTCAGATGGGCAGGACAACAAGACAGAGAAACCTCTCGCGTTTAGAAAAAAGGGGACGAGATAGCTGGCAGCAGTGGTAGCAGCACAAGAGCAGCAACAAAGAATAGAGGCTGAATGCCAAGGTTCACAGCAAGAATAGCAAAACACTGCAATCCACCATCAGACAATGGGGAGAGTGAAGGTGGGAGGAGGAACTGCCAAGATTATCAGAGAAACACACAGTACAAACAACCCCCAGAGTGGTTATATAATCTGGCATCAAGTGAATGGTACTGAGTGCCAGGGGCTGAACTGGAGGGCTGAAGGGAAGACGGGCTGCTGTGGAAGGTGTTGCCTCAGCTTTTTAGGTTGAAGAAATATCTCCTGAGCCTCTCTTGACCATCTGTAGATATTTGAGTTTGTGACATGCATTACTAGTTATTAGGAATACAAACTAAGCTGATTTTCTCTTCTGACTGAAGCTGAAACTGCAAAGAAGAGAATCTGTAGTATTTTCACTTTGTTTTCCATACACATATTTGTATTTTTTTTTATTTCTCATTCTACTAGTACCTGAGACGAGAGTAGAACAAGGGTGTACCAACCAAAAATTCATACTAGTCAAAAATGTATAGAGGAGCGAAACAATCCCAATGAGGCTGTGAAATGAAGGCCCATTCCTCACAAAATGCTCAGCACGGTCACTTCAGAAGTACTTTAAAGTTTCAGTCAATGCATAAAAAGCCTATCTCCGTGTTACACCCTAGAAAGCCCCTGTGTTACCCAGTCCTCCCACACAGACACCCTGAGGAGGCAGACAGTGCTCTGACCTGCACAGGCTCGGGCGTGAGCTGGACCACGTGCTGCATACGCTCGCTGTGGTGGTGTCTGGACTCCTCCTCATAGATCACATCCCTCTCATGCTGGGGAAGGTTCAGGAAGCGGCGAATGGTGCAGAGGTTCTCCCAAAGGGTGCGGTTTTCCGGGCTTGGGTTTTCTTTCCAGCGCAGCAGCTCACACAGCCAGCCCTGCAATGGTAGGGTCAGCACAGTCAATTCACCGAGCACCAAGGAGCCAGATGTGAGCAGAAGGTCAGCTAGACTTAAAGCTCTGTGCTGAAAGTTTTGCTGGTCTCATCTCACACATAAACCCCCACCACCCCAAACTGCCATTTGGTCTCGACAAATCCGTGATATGTTCTATTTGCTGCAAGTTGGAGAAACTGAAACAAGCAGCAGTGCTTAGCAAAAACCAGTGTCTTTTCTCCATCATATTCACACCATGTTCAAAATGCTCAGATAGAAATATTTTTCCTACAGAAAAGTGAAGATAAAACAGAGATGCATCTTCACTTCCATTTCAGAGCCCCTTCATTTCTTCATCCAGCCAGAGAAAAGGAGACATAACTCCTGAGACTTGCTAACAATCCTCACTGCAACCTGCAGCTACAGAACCAGAAATTCAACACTACTCCAAATGTCTAGTAGAATATACTATCAAGACTTCTGATTTGCTGATGCTATGTTGCACTGAGTCCCCCAGCTCTGAACCCCACTAAAATTTTATGTCTTTAAATAATAAAATCTAAGAGAAGATGCAGCCTTACAGAAAGGGAATCCTCGAGCATCTAGCACAAAAGCAGAAAACAGGGTCCTGCAGAAATTACTAGAGATACGAAGACACTAGGCAGAAGTAATTCTAAACCCAACTACAAATCTTAGTAAGAGCAGATTTTATTTGTGCTGTCTTAAGGTTAGTTTGAAATGCCTTTAAAAGGTTACTGCTATATGTAAGGAGCTGTAAGACCTCTCCACAGGGACCGACTGCTCAGACCTCTGAGGTGAAAGCATCAGCACTTCAGGAAGAGGAAACGACCCTGAACCCCAAGGGCAAGGAGAGCCCAAGGGCAAGAGCTGTTTGGGTGAGGACAGCCCCACGTGTGCAGAGCGTGACCCGGAGTCTGCAGCAGGTGAGCCAGGGATCACGGCTGCTGCTGCTCCTGCCCAGCGTGGGGGCACAGCCAGTCCTGTCCTGTCTGCCAGCAGCCAGCCCACTTGGGGCTGGGGACAGTGGCTCCCCTCCTGTGCCTGCACAGCAGACGCAATGCAAATGACAGAAGATGAGAAGATAATGCCGAGGATGCTGTCAACGCGCCTTACTGACTCCTGTCAAAATATTTTACCTAGTAGCTTCATAAGCCATCATTTTCAAGCTACAGCTCAGCATTCTGACACCATTTTGACAGGCACCTTACAATACCTAAAAGATAGCTTGATCACTGTTAAAAATGTTTGGTACAAGAAGTAGCCAAAATTGTGTTTTTCTACACAGTGACCAGAGCAAGCTGAACAGCTGGGTTCATTACCAGCGCACAGGCGGGCTTTTTGGTATTGCTGTTTTGTGTAAAAACTTGTAAGCCATTGACAACTTCTACCATGCATTCTAAACCCCGTGTATAATATCATAAGCCGTTGTTTGTGTTACTCTCCACTGTGTCTTCTGCCTTCACCCCCCCAAAAAAGGCAAGATTTGATTATCTCCGCTGCATCAGCCAAGACAGCAACACCAGCTGTTCTCATTGTGCAGCCTCTTCCTCACGGCCTACATGTTAATAACCTGATCATTCCATTTTCTCCTTCAACTGCCGGCTGCAGCACAGCGAAGAGACAAAAACCCAGGCCCATCTGCAGCAGCTGTAGGCACTGAACTGTGAAGCCACCAGGGATTTATAAACTAATCTGTAACACAACACTGCCTTGTTTTTACAAGTGAGAGGCCACATTTGTGCAGACCTGATCTTTTCTTGCAATAAACTTGGAGGGCTGGGGGGTGGGGGGGTAAGGATGAAAACAAGATATATAATAATTTACTTAGGGAAAAAACCTCTGTGTTGTATTTTCAAAGTGTTTTGATTGGTATTTGAGCAATCTCTCAGCCAGGTGAAGTCTGCATTTTATTGTGGTTTGGCCATATCCCTTACCCTCAATTCTCCTCCATCCACTGCTCAGAAATCCCCCAAAACTTTGTCTCATTTAGAGAAAATACAGGAAGAAAATCTCCCAGCTCCACAATGTTTTCTCAGGGGTTCCTCCATACAGAGGAAATAATTTTTGAAATGGAAAACAAGCCATCTGTAGAAAAAATCAGCTCCTGTTCCCTGTTTTCAGTGATCTGAATAAGTCTCCAACTGAACTCTTTCAAGATGTTTCAAGCAGGTATGTTTAACACCTCCTGGGGGATGCTGCAGCATGAAGACCCATCATGTAACCGAAAATACAGAGTAAGCCCTGCACCCGGTGGAGCTGGAGCCCATTGCTGGGCAGGCCTGTGGGAGGATGCTGTGCCTGGCTCTGGCAGAACGCAGGCACAGCTCGGCAGGGCCACCTCCCCTTCCCAGGGCTGGACCGGGCAGCCCGACGGCGACTGCCGCGCTTTGATTTATCTGTCCCGTTATAATCAGCGCTCATTACAATCACTTAGAGCAACACTACAGGCCTCATTACGGAGTAGGCACTCGCTGCCATTAGTCTTTAAGAAGGATAGCGCTCAATTTGCCTGGCAACATGCGAGGTCCTGACCTTGGAGCTATTAGGGAAAAGATTAGACTGCAGTGTGACCATGTGTGCAGACATGAGCAAACCAAATTAATTTCTGGCAAAGGGGGGCACCAGGCAAGGACCCTGCCATCCTGAGGACACCTGAGAACTTCTCCATTCCCCAAAGGAGATAAGCTAATGGCACGTTTAAAGGAGCCTGGTTCTGAAGGTGAAGCACATCCGTGGTATTTAGAGAGATATTAATCCAGTTTCCCCACAAAGTATTTGCTTGGCTGATCAGATTAAGGGATCTAGCCTTCAACAGCACACCCCCACCACAGCAGGCCCCAAGAAATCTGTGATACTTCACAGCCTCAGACATATTGCACCATGTGTACCCAGCTGCTACAATAATTAGCTTATGAATGTATCAGCTGGTTCTGTGATTTTTATAAATAATAACTAACCTACAGAGCAGAAAGATTTCCACGAGCCTAATATTAGCAAGAAATTGCAAGGTGCGCCTAACTGAATTGTCATTGTGCTAAATGCCCTGTCTTCTCTCACGTTGTGCGGGACTGGATCTCCCCCAACACCATTTATAAATATTTATTTTTGCAATGTATTTGTGTCAGCTTTCTTCACAAGAGCCATTATTCGCTCACCCCCACACATACACATGCATACCCACTGCGTGCATGTGTACACTTATCTGCATCAAATCTGTCCTTTCACTACTCTTTTTCTATCCTTCCCTCTCTTTATTCAAGCGTTCATTCAAGACCCTCTCTGTCCATCTATGGGGCTGTTTATTAGGCAATAGCTTTGACTGATACGTGAGAAAACATAGCATGCTGCAGCTTACTCACACGTTCTTTATGGCTGCAAGTAACCGCCTTCCCCATGCACAGATGAAAAGTCTGCATCGGCTTTTTAAAATTATTTATTTAAATAATCTTAGCACGCCATCCAAGAAAGTTTTGCAGTACCAGTAAAAAAAAAAAAAGTGTAAATGTCAAATAAAACAGTGACAGATGACAGTATTCTCTATTGAATAGCACCGTTTCTTCGTGCATGTTCAATGAGAACTCATGAATTATTAATACACAAAATCTCCTTTTACTGTTAAAAATCTCAACTTGGCGTTTTTTGGTTATAATTTTTTTATTTTCTTTTATTTATTTCTTTGGGGTCTGTGTATGTTACACAGAGCTTTCCAGGAGAATTATTTCATTTAAGAAATGCTAACATAGAGAAACTTTTGGAGCTACAGCCATTCACAGTGAATTTTCATCTATAGCTACATTTATTGCCATGAAGAAGGAAAAGTGAAGGAGTCACTATCTCACCACCTTTTCCCCCACTCATCCACAGCATCTGAGCTCACTGCATTACAAGTTAATACAACTTCTGTGAACGTATTCTGAAAAATCTAACAAATAACACACCCCTCCCCAGATCCATAATACACTGGGTTTCTGGTCCTGCCTCCCCTGCACATCACAGGTCTCACTCCACCACACAAACAGCCCCCTTGGCTGCCAGAGTTACCAGAGAATTTGATACACACCAGTGTCAATATGGGTGGCAGAATTCAGCCCTTAATGTCAGCTTCTAAGGTTCTCAAATGGGAATGTCTTCCATTAAAAATAAGAGGAGGAAAAACAGCACAATTAAAGGATGCTTTTGGCTCTACATTCAGGCACACAGAGCTTGTGGTTACAAGGAATTCTGCTCAGAACTTCGTTCATTTCACCCCAAAACTTCTAGAGGCATCGAGAATGCAGCCCAATTTAGCTCAGTAAAGAGAGCTGCAGAGAAGTGCCGGCCCCTATTTTTGTTCTCATGAGACAAGATAAACATTTTCTAAGCATTCTGTTTGATAAAAAAAGTATCATATTAATGTCCTATTTTTAACCTTTCTCTCTGTCTTCTAATCAAATACATTTCCACACAGCTAAGCAAACAACAACAAAAATCTGGAGAAAGCCAGCCATTCCCATTGTGCTTTTATGCTGTTAAAGAAACAGCATGCTTAGAACACCAAAGCATGAGGCTTGGTGCCCTCAAACCCCCTCAAGGACAGCGAGCTGCTGCAGCAATCCTGAGCCATATCCTCTGTCACTTATCCCAGAGCCCTCTTTAGCAGCTTGACCCTTTCACTTTTGCTGGGCTTACCCTGAAGCAGGGCAGCCAGACGTACCAGACTACAGTAAGGTCAGTTTTTCCAGCACTCAGTGAAGGTGTGCACAAACACACTGAGCCCCAAAACTGCTTCCTGCAGATCTGCTGCCCTGCAGCCTGTCAAGTACCAAATTTCTGACCAAGGACAAAGAAGGCACATGGGAAGAGCTCAGGCTCACAGTCATGCTGGGGTACAGGCCCATGTTTACACTTTGCCAAAAGCCACTGCAGGAGGTGGCAGTTGGGTGTCCACGGTGACTTAGTCACAGGCAGCTGCTCTGCTTTGAGCATGGATAAACCTGCAGCTTAACTGACCTTGTGTTTCCCTGCACTTACATTAATAACAATAATAATAACAACAATAATAGTAACAACAATACGGTTAGTTGTCTGCACTGACATTTTCTAGGGTCTCCAGTGAAAGCATGAGTAGGCAAATGAAGAGGTTTTTAGTAAGAGTGATTCAGGAATAAATCTCAAAAATAAATGTAAAAGGCCGTTTCCTCACCCACATCATCAGTGCAGAAAATGTCAACATATGTGACAAAAGGAAAAAAAAGCAGCAATGATTGACGCAAGTCTTGAAAGATTAGTAAAGAAATGCACTCCTCAGAGAAGGCTCCCTTCCCACTTGGGATCACAGGAGTCCTCTGGACAAACTTCCTCAGCATCTCTCTGCTTAGTTTGGGACTCTACAGTGCAAAATGAGCTAGATAATATTCAGCTCTTGTTCCTTAGTCGCCAAACTCTCTTACCATGAATCCAATAAGTGTCTATTAAAATAAATAAACCCCCTAATGATTCGAGATAACCTAATCAAGAAAGCTGAAATGGATAAAAGTCTAACTGTAATGGAGAGTTCTGTCATGGCTTCAATGAATTCTTGATGAGGGCCGGGGGAGGGGGACTGAACCTGAGAAGCTTTACTTGGAGAATTTTGATATAGTTCAAGGTTAATCACTCAACAGTCTGGATTTTCTGAAATGCTTGGTACTTTTCCTCCCCAGAAAATGCACTTTCATGAGGGCCAGTTTCTCACTAGCCTCATAAAGCATAAAATTATTAAAAAAAAAAAAAAAAAAAGGAAGAAAAAAAAAAGAAATACATGAGCCCTGAAGTACCTTAGATTCATGGGAACACCAAGTCTGCTTAGAACTCTTGGCCTCAGAGGGAAGAATGCTGTGCACTGAGGATATTTCATCTTCTCCCCACACTAGAGAGGAAGTGTGGGCTTGTGGTTAGGGCAAGCAACCCACCATCAGCTCCCAGGTCTGCCAAGGACTTTGTGAGCAAAGTCCCAGCTCCACAACTGTCCCTTATTCCTTCAGCTGCTGAGAGGCCAGCACACTGCTGCAGAATAGTACAGGTTGGAAAGGACCTTTAAAGTTCTGTAGTCCAACCCCCCTGCAATGAGCAGGGACATCTGCAACAGATCAGGCTGGACTCTGAGCAACCTGAATGTTTCAAGGGATGAGGTATCTGCCATTTCTGTGGACAGCCTGTTCCAGTGTTTCACCACCCTCACTGTAAAAAGTTTCTTCCTTATATACCTAGTCTGAATTTACTCTATTTTAGTTTCAAACCATTACCCCTTGCCCTGTCACAACAGGCCCTGCTAAATAAGCCCCATTTAAGTACCGAAAGGCTGCAATGAAGGCTCCACGTCCAGGCTGAACAGACCCAACTCTCTCTGCCTGACTTCACAGGAGAGGTGCTTCTGCCATTTGATCATTTTTGTGGCCCCCTCTGGACTTGCTCCAACAAGCTGAAGTCCTTCCCAGGCTGGGGACCCCAGAGCTGGATGCAGTGCTCCAGGTGGGGTCTCACCAGAGCAGAGGGTCAGAATCACCTTCCTCAATCTGCTGGTCACGCTGCTCTGACTGCAGCCCAGGACGGAGCTGGCCTTTTGGGCTAAGAGCACACTTCGACAGCTCTTGTCCAGCTTTTCACCCACCAGCATCCCCAAGTCTTTCTTGGCAGGACTGTTCTCAACCCCTTAACCCCTCAGCCTGTGCTGATACAGGGGTTGCCCTGACCCAGGTGCAGGACACTGTACTTGGTCTTGTAAAACCCCATGAGGTTTATATGGGTCACTTCTCTTTTCCTGGATGGTGATGATATACAAGTCTGTAAAAAAGATGCTCTAGTCCAAAGGTACTTCAAAGAAATTCTAAGTTCAGTCAAGGAGAGAAATGTCTTTCTGCGTTTCCTCCATATGTGACAAGAACATCGAAATATCAGCACAACAGATATGCCCCAGCTGTGGAGATTTAAAGCATCATAAAGAAGGCACTGAGATAAGGCTGTAAGAAGTGCCCTGTGCACATACACTATATACACTACACATCTACACCACCAGCTGCTTTTTCTAGCTGCTGTTCATCATCACTGAAAGCTAATTAGTTTAAGGCCACAGAAAACACCTATTGTAAGCTAAAAGGGAGAGAGAAGTCATCCCATCCTATCAAATGAATACAAGTGAATGTAAGTTGGGAAGGAAAGAGAGGAAGGGATGAAATTAAGGGTTTCTAAAGCTAGTCCTTCCTCAAAGTGACACTGCTCATTCCTCTTGCAGTGCCTGTACTTCCTTCTCGGAGGAGCAGGAGGTAAGGGCATGGGAAGGTGGTCCCATCTAGCATGGGACCCTACTGTGGGCTAACACCCTCCTTGGCCAGAGAACTGGCAATGAGGCAGGGATCGTGACATGAAAAAGGAAAGTCAGAGGAAAGGCAAGGAACTGTCATAGTGATTTCCATCCATAGGCCTGGGGTGTTTTTTTACCTGAAAGGCCTCAGCTGAAGGGCTTTTCTGCCCCCAAACTCAAATCCTCATCAAGTTTATTGTTTGTCTGCTTGCTTTTCATCAGGATAAAAATACAACACAGAGATTGACCTTTGGTAGCTTAACAATTTTTCCAAGGGGTCTTTCTTGCTTTACTGTGGTGCAACTGGAATAAACTCCAGTCTCTTCAAAAGAATTTCAGTTCCAAGGCTATACTTTTTGTGTTCACTGGACTGCTGAAGGTTCCATTCGCCCTTCCCGGGGCTGATCCCCAGCAATGTGCTTCCTCATGCCACCTCAGGCTGATTAAGAGTCTCTTACCCTGGGAGAACTGTGGGAAGTTTGATCTCCATGTTCATAATACAAACTCCGCCCTCCCTCAGCCTGTCAACAAGTGCTTTGGCCAGCTGTGCCCACTATTTATTTTGATAGTCACTGTTTATTAAGAACAGAACTACATTCCTAAACCCATTTTGCAAAGACTAAGAAAAAAATACCTGCTGAGCACAGCACAGCCTCTGAGAGGACTCTCACTAGCAGAGGTCAAAGGGGTGATGCTGCTGCACAGCATTAGAGGCACATGGTCATGGGGAAAATGGTTTTCTTGAAGCTGTACGGTAGAGCAGTTGCAGAACTGAATGTAGAAGCCAGTTGTAAAACCAACAATCCAAACCTGCAGTAATCCAAGGCCAAAGTCTCTACCTGTCTCTCTACCCAGCTCTGCACACACACACAGGCCACCCAAACCTCTCTGAAACAGCACAGCAGAAACCTGTCTTCTTATGAATTAAATATAACCAAGGGAACCTGAAGTGTAGACTGGAAACCAAACCCTAGTGTTCCAGCCAAACTCAGAAACATTCCTGATGTGCTAATACAGGTCCCAGGTTTAGCCACTAAAAGGGCACTAGCAGGCAGTACCCCCAGACAATCCTGCTGTCCATCGGGTACATCCCCAACAGCTGGCAACTAAAATAGGAGGGAAGCTTTGGAGGATGTGTTGTGAGGGCACTGAGTTCTCAGCTCCTGCTGGCTTAAAAAATAAAAAGGGATGCACAGCACTTCACAAAGGCTAAAAATAACTCGATATAAGTTGCAAGGAATAAAATGCATATTGAGGTAAATAAGTGACAAATAAGTCAATGTCTAAAATGAATGGCTTGAAATCTTTATGAAGGTGGATTCCCTTAAAGAATTCTCACCATACCACCTTGGTACTTCCATGAAGCCCTGAAACTTGCCTTTATGTTGACTTTTCAGCTCTGTGATTTGCAACCTCAGTTTCTAGAAACTGCCCTTCTCTTCAATTGCTGAGACACTGCCATGACTTAAGAATGAAGACGGTTACTTGTTAAATTAGAGGTCAATTAACTCCACTAGTAGATGATGCCACTTGAAATAACTGTTCTCAGTGGGTATCACTCTTCCTGTACAGAGACAGAAGAGGAAACGAGGTCTCCATTGCCTCTGGATGTTCTCTCGGGTGAATGACATACAGCCCTGTGTATAAAATGTCAAAACATCCCTGTCGGAGATTGCCTGCCTGCTAAAACTGTGAAGATCTCACAGCACCGTGGATTGCTGTTGACAGAACAGCAGCGCCCAACATAACACATGCCTTGTTAGCAAACTGGAAGCCTCTCAGTAGTCTGGGGTGAGGGAATAATAGAGGAAGCCAATGCAACACAAGCCAGGCCTGTGAAGAATAGCAAGTGAACGAACCTTGGCGGAGAGTCCAAGCAAAGCCCCAGACTAGTTCTTTTTTCCCCCCTTTCAAACTCTCTCTTCTGCAAACATGGGCAGTTTTCAATGAGCGCTTCCCACCATGTAACTCAGCTGCTGAAATCAGCAGCATTTTCACCAGAAATGCCCACAACTGGCACAGCTGGCCTGTGCAAAGCACTGGGAGCACCCAACTGCTAGTTTTCAGACAAGCTAGACCTAAGGCTGACCACATCACCGTGTCTCTCCTATGCAAGCAGCTGTGTCCTTGCTTTTTGGCACTCCTCTGGGCCACAGAGCTCCCCAGCCAGCAGTGGGACACCACAGGCACACCAAGCCAGGCCAGGGGCAGGCACACAGGTGGGCTTTGATGCAGGGGAAGGCCCTGTACCACTGTGGTTCTTGGCTGTGGCTTCCTCTGTCCCTGCCTTCCAGTGCCCCCATAAACCACTTTCATGCTCCAGCAGAGCGCTATGACATCTCAGCGTGGCAAATGCTGGGCCGTCCCAGGGAGCCAGTACTGCTTTGGCAGGGCTGCGAAACAAAAGAAACATCAGCCTCAGAAACACTTCTTTATTCGCTGCTGCTGAAGAAACAAAACCTTTATGTGCAGTAACTTTGCTTTAAACAATAACATTTGTGGATCCTGTTCTTAACCTTTTGCATCTGGTGTTCAAAATCTGCACTGCTTTTTTTCTACGTGAAAGACTACAGATCTTATTTTTGTTTTGGCGCTGGTGTGCAATGCTGCCAGAGAAGTGCACTCAAGCTGGCACAGACCAAAGCTGGTGAGCCACCCAAATTATTGTTGGGTGGTTCAGTCCCTCTCTATTTCAAGAAGCCTCTGGGTATAATGACAGGAAGCTTGCAGGCAATTTTAAGCCAAACCTCAGAGAGGCTGGCATTCGGTCTGTGTTAAACACTCCTTATTAAAAGCTGTCCAGTCCGGATTCTGGGTGGAACTTTGATATCTGCATGGAGTAAAGAATAAGGGGCACGTTTGCAAAATCAATTGTGCAGTTTTTATATTTACTGCACGTTTACCACATATGTCATTTATTACACAGTGGAAAACCGTTAAATGCACAGTAGTTGTGCCAAGTGGCATTATGCTTTTAACAGCTTTATTCGTTTAACAGCTCCAGTTCTCATTATATTTTGCCATGTGGTACATGAGATTTTTATGCATTTAACAGTTTAAGAGGGTTCCATGGTATTTTCCTTTTATGTATTTCATACTGAGCCTGGGATTTGGTTTGGGGGGTAGAGGGACTGTAGCCCCTTTAGCCTGACAAGAGAAAGCAGAAGGCAAAGAAAATTAATGATCACATTAAGAAGAAAAAAATGATCAGATCTCCATGTGTCAGGACACAAATACCTGTAAGAAGGACAAGGCTTTCCCATGTACTTTGATAGCCTTTGATGCTTTCTTTATATGCCTTTCAACCACTTATTTTACATCTACTTTAATGACTATAATGTTGTTTCCCTGCACAGAGGGAAGTGTGTGTTTTTCAGAGTGCACGCACCTAGATACTTCTATCCCACTCTCTCAACTGTCACGTGCACATTTGTGAGTTTTTGTGTGCACACTGATACCCTCTCCTAGCTGAACTGAGTAATTTCATCCAGGATCAGAAGCAGCTCTTTTCACTGGGTAAACAATTCTATCCAACAGTCTCCAATCCACTTGCTGCCCTTCAAAAAAATCTGTCTGTCCTCCTTTCCACAAAATCCCTTCTGGTGCATTATATTTTTTTAAAGAGCTGGATGAAATTTTTAAATTAATGGATTCTCTTCAAGAATTTCACCCCAGCCTAGGTTTGCCCACATGTATTTTTTACACCCAAGGTAGAAATGAATCCAGCAGAACTCACTGCAGTGCCTTCTCATGCCTTTTTGTAAAAATGATTGGATCTGATGTGAATTATTCACATGGCAATACCGTATGCAGCACATACAACATGCTAAAAAGGAAACACCTGCCTAATATGCTGTTTCCCATTGCCTTCCCTCAGTTAACCACTTGAGAAAGCAATTTCATTACTTGCTGAATGAGTAGGATACCACCATTTTGAAAGTTCCTTGTCCTACTAGCAGAGGTGTAAGTTATATACCACACGTGGGAAAAGACAGACATGTTTGTACAAAAGGGGTGAAAAAGCTTGGCTGTGAACTGACCCTTTCCTCAGCCTCTTTTAAAAGGGAAAAGGAAACCATTTAAGCAGGCAAAAGCCAAACATGACAGGTTCCCCAGAGATGAAAATTATTATTATTGTAGGAACAGATGTAATTTTATTGGTGGGAGGAAGAGATGGATCTAGTCCCAACCCCAGAGTTTGCTTTAAAAACAAAACCCCAGAAAACCCCACAACAATGAAATCCCCTATACCACTCACCTGACTTTTATTGGCAGCCACTTTGGCAAACAGAGCTTGAGATACCTTGGCCCTTTTCATCTCCTGTTGGATCTCATCATAAATGGCAGCTGTGATGTTGACGTTGGCGCTGTCCGCCTTAATGGGGAGGTCTGTTGTTGGTGTCGAGGTTTTGGCCTACCAAGAGACCATGAAAATAATAATTAAAAAAGTGCTGCTTTCAGCCCAGCCATCTGTGCAGAAATTATCAAAGGATTTCAGTCAGCTGATGCCAAACTGCATTAGCTACAGAGGGACACTTCCTGTCCATTATTCTAATCAGGTTAATTGTGATTGGAAATAATTGCAGTGCATTCCTATAGGACATGCAAGGCCCTGTCAAGTCTCCCCCTCTCCCTCTCCCAGCATGTTTATTGAGCAGCTCAACAACAGGATAGGTAGCTGGGGCACTGGGCTGCAGGCACGCGCTGACATTGGCTTTGCCAACCAGCTACTGCAACACAGCCACCAGGCTCTCCCTTCTCCCCCCACCTCTAAAAGTAGCCTACACCTTGGAGGAAGAGCCAATTCTCCCAGAAAAAATGAGTAAATGGGTAGAGGTCTCTAAATAATAAATTATTACTCAATTTAATGCACTCCCTCAAGTCTCCCTCATCCTTTATTAAAACTATACGTATGTCACTTGAGTATGTACGGTTTCCCAGCCTTATCATCATTATGCTAGCCAGACAGTCACCTAATTTCACCTAGGAAATCAGTGGAAATGAAAAAAAAAAAAAAATCATTTCATAAAGCTGGGCTTTGGCATGCCTTTGATGTGCTGCCCTCATTCTCCTAAACTCATATTGAGATTTTGTGTATTCCACTGCACTCCTTTTAATTGAATGATTTCCCATCAGCTTCTGTGACAAATGAAGGACAATAACGGACGCTGCCAGTGCTTTCCCTGGGCTGGACTACCCCTGCAAAGCTTCTAGCAATACAGTTCAGAAGACTGCTACAGGATGTTGATTTTAAAGCCCCTTGGATTGGTGGTCCCCAGAATGCACTGGCAGGAGAGGGAGTGAGGGCGGTGTGATGCTCACTGAGTGCTCCCAGCTGCCCCTTGGAGACAGATCTCATTTACTTTCCTGGGCTCAGAGGAGTGAGACCAGGGCTGATCAGTGCACCCCTTACATCTTTTAAGGGAAACGTGGGTTACTGATATGAAATCTCTGTTTTGTCTTGAGATGTAAAGGTCTTAGGAAAGAACAGAACCTAAATGGCAAAGCTCACAGTTCCCAATAGACCCAAACCACCCATACACCCCAGTGACACTCATATTTGGCCCAGTTATGAACCTTTTCAGATGGATCCCGTTTTTGTGTCAGAGTTGAAGTCTGCTAGAGTACATCTAATGTTAATTTTTAACTAGGCAGACATGCCCAAATGTTTATTTGTTAATAGGAAGGTTAACTAGGCAAAACCAAACCTTCTGAACTCGTGCTGTTTTGCTGTCCTCCAGATCTTCCTCTTCCTGACATCTCTTCTGTGCGGAGGCCACATTAACAATGGAGCCAAAATCCAATCAAGACAACGCTCTAGACTAATCACACTTCCTTACGACTTCCAGATAAAGCCTTAACCAACCTGTGTCTTCTCCCTTTCCAGGCTCAGCAGCCACTGCTCTGGGCTTGCTCCCTGCCTATCATAGGCAGGACACACACAGAAAGGGTGTGAGATTTTCCTGTTCCCTGAGGCCGGCCCTGTGTGCAGGCAGAGGCAGCTGGACAGCAGCTGGGGCAGAGCACGGCCACCATGCCCCAGGAGGCCACGGCTAAACCACTGCCAGCCACAGGCCATGAGCTGGGTACAGTGCAACACAGGGACCGACAGGGACACCCTGCTCTGAAATTCCATGTTTACAGATAGATGAGAGTTAGGGCAATTGTGGGAAATGTAAGAAAACAACAAAGAGCTCATGGAAAGGAAAAGGACTGTCCATGTCTGTCAGGACTGAATAATGGAGATTTGTCGGGTATTAAAAAGTCTTCCCAGGTACTGGAGCCTTTGGCTAGCACAGCAGCCGAGGTCACCATGGCCTCAAAGGCTGTTATGGGTGTCTGAGATCCTGAGAAGAACAAAATTAGCAGGTAAAACAATTATTTAAAATAACACTCAGTCCTGCATGGGTCTCCTACACTTCTAGGTCGACAGCCATGTGTCAGGAAAAAGCTTGCCTTGCACACCCTGAAAGCTGCATCACTTTTTATTTAATCACCAAAACAGGAAGGGCAAATATCAACCAAAAGTCACTAAAAATATGTTAAAGGTCTAGATTAAAATCTGGTCTTGATATTAAGAAGGAATTTGCCACTACTGAAACATCTTATTGCAAATAGTGGGTGAAAAAAGAAAAAGTGTTTGCAACCACAGTGCCAGAGCACTGCAACCCAGCCCCTTACTGCCGGGGTTTTGTGTGCACACAACAACTCCCAACAGCTCAGAGCATCTTCCCCACAGCAACTGTACCCCATTTTCTGGATCAATCTCTCATTCTCACCTTGACGCAGGTCCTGAGACAGGGAAATCACAAAGGGGTGGCTTGGGGCTGGTTCAGAGTCAGGGAGAGCTGAGCTGGGTTACTCTGCATGCCCTTACACCTGCCTGCATGACAGCCCCAGCACGAGCATTTCCACAGGTATCTGCCATTCCTCTCCTACCCAGCACACTCAATCCCAAAAGCACTGCCGCCGGATATCGGTATCTATGGAAACCACGTTTCCAATTGCCATTCCATCACCTTCTCTGGCACACTGACACAGTTCCTGCAAGGCTGGTACAGCTCCTACCACTGCTGCCCCAAAGCACCCCACTCCAGGGTAGGTAAGAGAGCTGCTGGGGAGCTGACGCTGCCGGAATCGCCACGCTGCCTGCGAGGACGGCATTTGTCTCATCAGAACTAATACCAGGCATATGGGGAAGCGCAGTAGCCGCGCTGCCTGCCCGGAAGCTGGGAAGAGCCTCATTTGCAGAGGTGTCCAAGTTGTCAAAACAGCACCTGTGCTGACTGGTGCTGGCCCTCTGAGGGCTGGGGAAATGTTACACAGCAGGCTCAAGGCGAGCACCGGGTACACAAACCTTTGCGTGCTGCTTTTGCTGACCAAAAACCTCACAATATTCTACTGGATTGTACAAGCTGAAATAAGGCAAGGATATACTTGGATATAATGGTTTATACTTCCAGAGTACGCTTTTCTAGCAACATTACACTCTTACAAAGGCGGGCAAAAATTCCATTATTTTTAATTATGTTGTAGCTGTGGCTAGAGCATGTGAAAATGACATATTTCAACACAGGAAAGAAATGGGGCAAGAGATCCAATTTTTTTTCTCACCCTATTTCATCTAAACTCTCAATTTCCTTTCAGTGCTTGATTCTAGTACAAAACCTATTGCAATAAATGTAAGCAGGAGTAAGCTAATTCTTTAATGAATCAATACCAATGCAGAAAGCAGCTACAATATTTAAATAGTAAAACAGTGTGCCCACTATTAAAATCCCTATATATTTTTATTTTCACTTAAAGATAACTAAAAAAGATGAGGAGCCTACAATGAGTTTCCCGTGTAATGAAAATTTAGTGTCTAATTTGGGTTGGCAGGATAATCTTGCTTTCAGTGAAAACAGTTCTTTTCCTCATTTATTCAGTGAAGTGCACCTACATGTCTGGGTTAAGCTGAACAACCTCAACAGTTTCTACAAAATCAACACACCTTCTCTAAGGATGGTCAGTTTGAACGTAAAACGTCACTCCCCCCAGCAGTGCTTGCTTGCTTGCTTACTTGTAGCAGCTGTGACTATGGAATTCAATGAGAAGAGATCATTGATATTATTAGAAGGGTTACACGGGCCCATTTACTAAAGATCAGTAAAGCGCTAGAACTGATGCATCACGTCTGTACTGTTAGAAAGTTCAGACTCAAGCCAGGCAAATGTCATGACAGGAGTTCATCAGCAGCCCTGTGCAAGCAGCCTCACTTTGCAGAGTACACATGTGGGACTGCATCAGCCTGGTACAAGGGGGGATGGCTATTACACTGTAGTTTGTGGTTGCTTTCTTCGTGCAAAGGAACAACCTCCCAGGGAAGAGTGGGAATCAACAGCACGTTAATAAACACATGCAGTTAAGTCAATGAGATAACAGCTGCTTGGGAGCTCTAAGCATCATCTTCCTTCACAGCACGCTGTCCATCTCCACTTTCTGTACCTCAAACATTTACTTGTAAAAACCTCTAATGCAAGGACTGTGATTTCCTATGCAGAATGTGGAGCACAGTATTTTCTAACATCTACCTAATGCACTACTGACTTCTGTTCACTAGACACTTTTTATGTCATCATGTATGAACCAGAAGCCCAGACATTTCCTGTGTTCTGAAGAAGGTAATGGACACGGGTAAAAAGCTACATGCACTGTCTTTCAGTAATATATTCTATAATAGCCATTTAACGGACAGATATCAACAGCCTGTATGTAATGCCCACATGCACTCTTTCAGGCACCAATGTTACGTACTCTTGTGCATTTATGGCATTGATTAAAGATAGAATGATTATCACAGTGTCTTGCTGACATTCACTAAATGTCTCTTAACAGCCACTCCAAAACCTTACAGAAGATTTTCCACAACTCATCTGGGCAAGGGGAGCAACAGACAGGGGAAGGGTGGAAAAAACTCCTTTCCTGGAATTATCCGGACCACAAACGGGTAGCAAGGGATTGTATCTTACCTGGGGTGTTCTGGAGGAGCTTGGGCTGCTGGCAGCTGAAGACACCATGCTCACGTTTGGGTTCATACTTCTCTCTCTCTCATCCTGATAGATACGATCCCGCTCCGAGTCAGGCAAGTTGAGGAAATTCTGCATTGCCCGTAAGTTTACCAGGAGGGACTGGGAAGCTGTCCTAGGGTCTTCTTCTTTACGCAGGATCTCTGACAATAAACCCTGGTTTAAAAAAAAAAAAAAAAAGCCAGTCATGCGTTGATAGGTTTCTTTGGTTTTTAAAAATTTGTTTAGTGTAACCAGCTGGGTTGCAATACTGAGAATCTACATCAGAATCTCATGGGCTCTCCCTGAGGGGATATTTTGTAGGAAAGTGTTTGTCTTCTGGGGGCTGGGGTTTATTTTGGGACTGTCCTATTCTGGCACAGTAATAAGCTTCTGAGTATGGAGATGCTGGATAGGAAGGTAGGTGCACTGGTTACAAGAAATTGCACTTATCACCAGGTGCTTGCTGCAAATATTTTAGGAGCTGTTAGATATCTCTCTCTCTTTCTCTTTTTACTTGAAGCTGGGAACACTTGGCAATCCTGTTCATCTTTGACAAATCTGCCAAGGTTGGTAAATTTAGTTTCGACATTTAAACAGTGCAGGAGGTTTATAAAGAAAAATGTTTGGCTGGGTTTTGATATTGCAGTCCGCTCATTTCAGTTTGGACAGTCATTTCTGAAAGGAGAAAAATGAAGCAATAATAAAACCTTAGAATCTAGCTTTAGGGATTTAACCCATTCTTTCATGCCTCATTTTAAAATACCACAGGCTTTACATTGCAACTGTGAATGAACACCATATTAATCTAGTTTTTATGAAAGCCATTACACAGCATTTAAAAAAAATAAAGAGTAAAAAAAAATAAAAGAATTGGAGAGATGAAAATGTCATTAAAAGAGGCTTAAATCTAACGATGAGATTAAATTTATGCGTAAGAGTACACACTTGCACTCAATAGTTCCACGGATTATCTAAAAGTTAAAGGCACAGTACACAAGTCTGGGTCAGGGCCTACAGAAGCTACCAAGGACACAACGTGTGCCACCAGCTTCCCCCAGGCACTCCCTCATATCTGACACTTCACAAACTGGGACTTCATTCCAAATAGCAGGAACAGCAAATTCCTGAACTATAACTGTTTTAATGTACTGGTGTGCAAGGAAGCAGAGAGGGAACATTTCTGTCCATCAAGACTACTTATATCTTAGTATAACATCATTATAACATCAAAGTGATATCTTACGTTACCATGCCATTCCATGTGCTCATTATTTCAAAAGGCTATTCTGCCAATATGCTTCCCTGAGCCATCCGATATCGTTGCCGCTTCCCTCCTGTCACAGCCCAGAAGCTGCACCGCTGCTCCCAGGAATGCCGGCCCCAGAAGCCGTGTGAAATCCCAGTTGGAGCTGGGAGGGCTCACCTTGGCCTGCTCTGGGAGAGGAGCAGTTCGGCAGGAGCGTGCACAGGGACCCTGCAGGCCCTGACATGGCCCTGCTGTGGCTGTTGACACAAGTGTTTTGCAGTTACTTCACAGCCAGGACCCAGGCAAGCTGCTTCCCAAGGACAGGCAAGGCTTACTCCTTTCTTGTCAGAAAAATGTTATTGGAAAGCAACCATACACCCCAAGCCCTGTAATATTCCATATCAGAGAGCCTCCTTCCAAAAGCCTTGCTAAAAGCACTGTCACTACAGTTGGCCAATTAACCAAATGCCAACATTTTTAGTATATATTGACTTTATTTACCAGTTTTCCTGACAAAACCAACTGACCAACAAATGATGTACCTGTATCTGCATTTATCTGCTATTAAACACCTACACTAAAATACAAATGTGAAACTTCTACTTCAGCAGAGTTTATACCACATGTGCTCTAAGCAAGGTCCATACACACAACCTAAAGGTAGGCTCCATCTTTTCAGCTCCTCATCTACATAATCAAGCTGAGACACTCCCAATTACATTTTTCTGCAATGATCAGTGTGGGCACCAGAAGGACTGGAGCTGGGAATGGAATCATGGTTAGCACCACTCAGAAGTGGGATGCGAGAGAGAAAGTGGCTGGTGAAAAAGGTCTGCTCTCTGGGAAAAAGTTTGAAGAAGTTGCAGTGCTGGGCTGTCCTCTGGTATTTTGTGTGACCTCAACACAACTGCATGCTCATACCTGGCTTCTTCTTCAGGGTTTACCACCTCTCCGAGAAGCTAAGGACACTGTGAAAAGCTTTCTAAAGTTTGACAGGCTCATAGGCTGGGGGAGATTAACCAAAAAAGGACATACAGGAGCTTGAAGCCACAACCCGCACGATTCCAAGACCGATGCAAGTCCTTATGAAAATTTTCCCCTAAAGTCAGTGCAAATTTCTTCAAATGCAGTAAATAAAGGAAATATTGGTTCCACCAATTCTCTAAATTTCTAATTCCCTGTGTCTTTGAAAGGATATATATGTAAAGCTTCTTTTTAGAAGAAAAACTCGACTTCAAAAATTAATGAGTTTAATATCAAAGAAAGAGACCTGAAAGCTACTGGAGCTGACTCTAAGACAGTTTTTTCTCCCTCCTATTTTAGCCTCACTAAATTTATGGTCCAATTTCAAAAATGGAGAGCAGAAACATATGTGAAAGCATGCCAGCAATTACTTTTGCCGTGCAGTCATTGACTCTGTATGCAAATCAGAGGCTCACAGGTACGAGTGGCTTGCTCATGGCACTCTCTCACTGCTTGAGATATCAACCCTTGTGCTTGAAGGCTCTGATTTATCCCAGAAACATCTTATCACGCGGCAGATTTGGTGCCTGCGCTCCTGCTCCCATGAGGGTCCAGCCTGAGCTGCTACAGGGACAGCAGCAGCAGCAGTATTTTGCAGCACTAGTGTTCCATCAGCAGGCTGGCAGCCTCTCCTCCTAAGGCAGGCACCTGCTCCAGCGGGGGACTCGCCGCTTCCCCAGCGCCGCGACACAGCAGCCACGGGCAGGGGCGAGCCTGCTCCCCGTGCCCCACTCCAGGCCCCCAGGTAGGAAATCTGGCTGCCAAGAGGGTTTTTCTTCAGCACCATCTAAGTGCTTTGGCAGCTTAGGAACCATGTAAACAGCAGGAGAGCAAATATGAAAACTGACTCATGAGGGACAAATCTCGTGTCCTCCTGCAACTGAAGATAAACAACAACGCCAGTAAACAGCAGCAGCAGATAGCTGAGTGATAGGGGAGGACAATAAAATAAAGTGTCTTGAGAGCAATAACATTTACAATAATATAATTCTGAGCTACTGAAGTATACGCAAACTAACCAGTGAGCAACGTTGTAAGAAATAAAGTGATATTAAATAATCTGTTCAGCCTTTTTGTCACCTGCAACAAATTAGGCTTTCAATATGCAAAACATCTTCCTTCCAGAAAAACAAATGATCATGATTTCATTTAATTGTAATTTAATGAGGCATAATGTATTTTTTAAAGTGATATACACCAGGTGTGTGGTGAGGAAACTGGCCCAGCCAGACAAACCCTACTGTTTCTATTTTTGAGAAAACCCTAAAGCCAGCCAGAGACTGTTTTCATTTCTGCAAATTATGTTTCTGCTGGAGGGGGTGAGGGAGGGAAACCCACAGCATTCATAGATTTCTTATAAAATTCCATTGGCTAAATTAGCTCATTCCAAATTACTTACATCTCACATATTAAAAAATAAAAATAAAAAAATTGGCAGTTTGCAGAGTAACCAATTCTGCAAACCTAAAAGATCATCTTCAGGGACTGGAAAATCTCAGTATGACTTTAAATAGCCAAACGGATCTTCGACATAGAACACAGCTCCCAGGAAACATTTTTAGGACATGTAGCTTGATAATATCCTTGCTTTGCCACTCCTCTGCATCATTTTTAAACCGGCTGCTGAAGAGGCAACTGCTGAAGTTTAATGTTCACACAGGCTGTGCTTGCAAACGAGGGGTGTGATCACCCTGAGACAAGGGCTCTGCACAGCCTGGTTTACTCTTGGAACTTGCACTATTTTTAAAATTACACACCGGACCCCAACCGACTTTAAGAAAATAATACCTGTGGTGGAGAAAAAGCACATGTCCAATCAAAACAAAAAAGTCACTAAATCTATTTAAGGCAGGAGTAATTTTGACCATGTTTTTTCAAACTAGCTGAAATACCTTCAGGCCAGCAAAGTCACTGTCACAGGGGTTTGTTTTGCATTTATTCTATGAAACCCCATTTGTGAACTTCTTTTATTAACTACAGGATTTCCAGGACAAACAAAGACCCAAACCTCACTGGCACCTAATCTTTTAAGCAGCTTCTGAGAGATGATGCAGTAGAATGCAGAGGAAATGTTATTCCAATTGACTCCAGCAACCAGTGGACCAACTGACCAGCCTTCAAAGCAAACATAGGCTTGACCAAAGCACACAGAAGGTGAGCAAAGCCTCTGTGCCCTCTTCCCAAAGGGCTGCTGCTCAGGCCTGGAAAAGGCGTCAGTGAGATCTCAGTGGGACAGCAGACTGCACTACCAGTGACCAAAGGCAGGACAATTTTGCAACCGGAACTTTTGAAAAGCAGTCTGGCTGGGGGCGAGGCAGTGCTGCTGGAGTGCAGCCCAGGCACTCGTGCCCTGGGGACAGAGGAGGACGAGGGCCATCAGGCAGCAGGAGACTCCCAAGCACTGGACAGGGCCTCACACACATTAAGTTCGATGACTTGGATAGAAGTCACGCTCTCCCTCTTACAGACCTAAGCCGTTTGACTACAAAACCAGGCACTAATGTTAAAGAGGTTCAGAATATGCTTTGGACAATCAAAACACTGGCCAAGGCAAAAATTTAAATAAACCCAACTAATGTGCTAAACCTCAGTTTATACGTTCTGTATAAGGAAATTATATATATGAAGGACTGAAAAAGCATAAACACTTTTTCAGACTTTCAGTCTATTTGTGCCTCTCCATACTTAAGCTATGGCCAAAAGCAACAGAGAAAATGCTGAAATACTAGAAAAATACTGCTTCTGCAGTGCTTAAAGTTCCAAGTACTTTTAAGCCCTGCACTTGTACTGACAAGTCTCAATAGAAAAGCTATTCTGCTTTCCATCAGGGATAGATACGACCCTGAGCAGGATGAGAAAACGTAGAGATTTATTCAATTTCAACATCTGGATCTTTAAGGTCAGTGATGTCAACCTGTCCCCTCTCAGCACACAAGGCCTGTTTCCAGCACTGAAGGCAGCACCCAGGGAACCCCTGGTTAGCTACGATTTTCTACCGAACTACATCATAATTGTACCTTGAGCATACAACAACAAACTTGATTTTGCCAGGCTAAAATGACCATTTATATTTACAGTCGTCCGCTACTTGCAGTTGCAAGCTGGAGGCAGCAGGTCAGTCCAGGAGCTCTGCAGCAGAAGCACTGACTTCTCACAACCCTTCAAGGAATAAAGCATTTCCACCACTGTGTTTTTCTCACATCAAGGCAGGATTTTACCACAACATCTCTCTGCCTCTGCATTTACTCCAGATCTCACCTTCAGTATAGTCTTCTGGGCTGAACAAGACACATTCAACAATTCTGAAATACTTCTCTTTGCCTCTAAGTATACAGCACTCACCAAGAACCTCTATATGAAGTACTTGCAGGCTTTTTGGGACTCAAGCTCATTTTCAAATGCTCACTGCTTTGTTTCCATTCCCTTGCATCTCTTCGTAATTCCAGCTAGGATATGAAGCAGAAGTGCTAGAAGTCTATCATAAATGCTTATCCTGGCAATGTGTCCAGTCCAATTTTGCTGAACAAAATTGCTTTAGATAATCAGTGGAAAATTTTGAGTGGTTAGCCAAACCAAGCACCTTCATATTCATTCTGTCACAGTTTCCATCAGGCAAAAGTACCCTGTTCTCTGACCAGCTCTTCTTTCGCAATAGTCAAAATGCACGGTGCTACATTTGTATCAGTTTTACAAACCTCAGAACCTGAAGGACTCTGACTGAGGGTAACTCTCCGTGAATGGGAGACCAACAGTCCCCCAGTGCTCTTCATGTACACATCACATCAGTCCTTCATTTAGAAGAAATCTTCTGATCTCCAGATTCAATGCTTACAGCCAGAGTATGAGCCTTGTTCTTAAACTCATTTAACTAATGCTAAAATACATACATCTCAGGAGAGAGCTGCTTAGGCACAAAGCATTTAGAGGCTGATTTGAATAAAACTTATACAGGGTGCAACAATGACAATTTGATTTTTATTATTAAAAATGAAGTGTTTAAATCCTCAAAGAAAACGGCTTTATTGCATTAGTTTAATAAAGTCTCTTTTTTATTATGGTATCTGTTTTTATGAGGGAAGACAGGATGTGCATGTGGATCTGAATGTGGATACATGCAGAAAAGGAGGCAGAGAAAGACCGACCACTTGCAGCCACGAAGTGCCACCATTTATATGACACGAGTGTCAGACCTTTATTCTGAAATATGCTGGAAAATGAGCAAAGACACACAGCTTGTGAACACTGTAGATCTGTGCCTTTGCTTCTAAGGCTCAGGACTCCTGTGCATCAGCTGAGCAAGCAGCAGCCACCTCCTACAAGCACACATTCTGAAATCCTGACTCACATGCTACTTAAGATCTTTTCATCAGCCTATTGAATACAATTAAGTTAATTGAAACTGAAATTTTGGGCAGTGCAAAACCCACTGTTGGAACAAATATACCATGTACCAAAAATCTGCAATTTATTAAAGTAAGCACTTCCCTTACAGACTGCCTTTCCTGTGAGTACAACAGAACGCTGCTTGTGCCACATTACACCCAAGAAAAAAACAAGCAGGCAGCATGAAAGGGTTTCATGCTATAAGAGAGAGTTTTCTATGAGGGTAAAAACCAACAAAAAATCCCCCCAAAAACCCAAACCAGAAGCCTTGCTAATTGAAAGGCTGTGCACAATGGGGCAGACACCATAGTGATGAATGCAGCATGACTGTCTCACCAGATACCAGGCAGAGAATTAAAGCTCCTTGTGTTCCTCTCATTTGAGTTAAAGGGAAAATTATTTGCAAAAGGAATCCTGCCCAGGATTTGGCTCACAAGCAAACAGAGGTGGAAGAGTCAGTTATTTCAACAAACCATATTTCTGATCTTAATGCCTCATAGAGTACTCTTTTCTGAACCCACTTCTGTTTGGGGGAATTTTGCCAAAGAAAGCAGAATTAAAAGGAGTCACATCCCACAGCCTTACTTCCCTAGCAACCACACTCCTGCTGTCAGAGCCCCCAAACCCTCTACAGGTGACCAGTGACATCTTTGTATGACAACAAATGTTATTTCCCTCTTCCACATTGCAGAACCCTGGACCTGCCTGCAGTTGCACCAGAAGTTGGGGCACCCAGCATCAATCCTGTGTTCCCCTATGCCTCAACCCACACCTGCAGCCAAGGTGTGACCAAATCCCTTGAACAAGGGATCAGTGCAGCTTATTTCATCATAAGCTTCACTACATCTGAAGCTGGTGGAGTTTCCTCCTCCTCAGGCTGTTACTTCCTTTAATCCAAAGAGACGTGGTTGGCACCAGCTACCCAGGCAGGAGCTGAGCTGGGTGTGTGCTGCTTTCCCATCTGCAGGCTGGGAAGCCAATGCACCCACATGGAGCTACTCAGGGTAGGAAGGAGGGAGCAGTGCTCTTTGGGAAGAAAGTTACAAGCAGACTAAACATACAGGTGTTTTTATCCAGATCTCGTTGTATCTAGCCCCACAACTATTTGATTTAAAAAGCCTCAGATTCAAGGATATTTCCAGTTTCAAAGGCTGTTCAGTTAAACAAGCACTGGCCACTTGCCCAAACATTTTACTAGTTTTGGCTATTATGTCACAACATTGGCAAAAAAAAAAAGATGCTTGAAAAAAGAGAAAGATACAAACGGAAATACTCCTTCAGTCTGTAGGCTTTGCAGTCCACTGGGCACTCCCAAGGAGAGCAGCAGTTCACTGATCAAGTGATTTAAATTGTCTGGACTCTTTACAAAGAGCCCAATAAACTGTCCTGACTACAACTCCAAGAGCCTGCTGCAAAGAGGAATGCTGAGCAAATGAGGAGCAGAATAATATGTTCATTTTCTTTATGCAGAACAGGACTCAAATTACCTATTTTCCAGTTTGTATTTTGAAGAGTGGGATAGCTTCAGCCCCTCCAGATATGCTGAAAGCTTTCCAGCAAAACACAAGGTGCCTTTTCATGCATTTCCTTTAAAATAGTCCTCTTAGTCATATTTTTTCCTGTAACCAACATCACCTACCAATTTATCAAAACATTACAACCTGCAATAAGCAAGTTCTGGTTATTACAACCTTTCCGCTGCAATCTGAATGCCATATTAATAGACAATAAACTGCAGGATGGTACAAGGACTCTGCCCCGAGGATGGGCCAAACTCCACATGTGTGTTCTCCTCCAGGAAGAAGTCCGTAGCCTTGGCCATCAGGCCCCTTGTCCTGCCTCCCATTTCAGAGTATCTCCAGTGGCAACATGGTGCCCATGCTTTCAGGGGCCACCCATCACCTGGAAGTTATCCTGATGTAAAGACAATGCAGGCTTCAGCCAGGTAGGCATTTTTTGAGAACTCCAGCCTGCACTGGACCAGTATGACACTGTACTGACAGCCTTTTGACTTCACTGCACTGTTTGAGACCAAGGAGAGACATCAGTCCCTCTGTGCACTAAAACCTCCTCACGCTCTACAGTCTGTATATTGCAGGCACTTCCTTCAGTCATGACCTTTGGCTGCTTTTAAAAATGTGCACAGGGCAATTCTGAGTGTGAGGTACACCTGCTCTAACTCTGACAGTTGTACTTCTCTTATAGATTTGCAGTATTAATCAGAATTTTCCTTGTTTTTTTCCTCAAGATTGAATGGTTTTATACAATCAAAAACTGCTGAAGTCTTACAGAAATCAAACCTTTCACTAATGACTGTTTTAATAACAGCTTCAGCCTAGAGCTTGGCTTCATGTCTATGTGCCTTACGAAGATGCCTTCCATTTTAAAGGTATCAGATATGACTATCTAACTCTCAGGTGTTTGATGGGCCTCATAAAGCCATCTGCCTTCAATTCAAACCCACTCACACTCCTGCATGCAGTTTTTAAGGTCCAGATAAGGATGCCTAGCTTTCCATTAGTGAGCTGTTAGCTCATAGCAGCAGTCTGAGTAGAAGGAACAAACTATTTCAGTAGACAACACATTCTTCTGACTTAGGGGTCAGAGGCAAGAGGGTGCCAAGGCCAAGGATCCTGGCCATAAAAAACTTGGGCACAAACAATGCAATTACACAAGCAAGAAACTGAACCTCCTGCCCCAATAATACCGCTAACTGCATTAGCCATGGCAAGTTCTCTCCATGCCACAGGAGCAGGGAACGCTATGCAGAGCTCAACAGGGTGTCATTCCAACAGGCACCATTCTCACCATTGCTGAGCAGATTATAGGCAACACCATCTCGGACAAACATGGTACTGTGCGCCACCATTTTAAATATTTTGAAGGTTGTGTAATAATTTCTTACTTATTGAAAAGTGTCATTAAACCCACCTGCAATAATTATATTGTCTCTGTGGGTGTGCTTCTACCCACCCCATGTGGTGAATAAATAGGTATTTCGATTCCACAATAGTGTGAATTAAAATTATGACACTGAGTCTCTAAACATCGGAAGAAGCAGAGGTTAGCCCAAGACACTTACTAAAAATGAGGCATATACACTTTGAGGGTTCTTCATTCACACTTTCAAATGAATAGGAAAACGTTCACTTTGGAACTTTCTGTTTGAAAGAAACCCTCTTCATGGCTATCTCAGCCTGGGCCAGCTCCTTGCCAAACAGCCTGTGCAGCTCTCCTGTGCATACAGCAGCTACTAAACTGCCTGATGTTCAGTCTCCACTTCACTGGGAGCACTGTGCTCCAGGAAATGTACAGAACTTGTCACAAAGCCTGAAGTACTTTGTTTTCATGTGTGCAGACAACATGACCACAGGCATAAGCAAATATTGCTCTCTTCAGTTATGTATTTCCAGCTCCAAGAGGAAAATTTGGATGTTTCACAAACCATACAATTTCATCTCTCCTTCTTCTGACCCTCCTCACGTTCTCCCTCCCACACACACATGCATACATACAAGTGTCAGCCACTTGTTCCGATGGATTTAGCCTAGTTTGGATCAAAGCTTCCTCTACTTCATTTAACAGATTTGCTCAGATGGAAGGTCTCAGGGGAGAAATAATGTTAGTAAGAAGGGGCTTTTCAGCATTGAGTATGTAGGTCATTGGACTTTAAAATAAATTAGAGAATAGTTTATCTATTAAACAAGCCTCACAGTACATATTTCATGAAGCTATACTTAATTATAGGCTAATGTGCGCCACAGAGCTACCACGAAGAAAGATTAAGCAGTGGCCCATAATGCAGTGATTAATGCCATTATTAGCTGGCTGGCACACAGCATCTATTATTTGGTACTATCAGGAGAAACAACAGATCTCCAGTTTCCAATGCTGGCACTTCTGTGAAATGCAACAAACCCAAGCCTTTCCAGAGAGAAACACATGGCTCTCTGTACCTTGGAGGGAGCTGGGGGGATGCAAGGAGGTGAGAGTAGACTTGAATTTTCACTCCAAGTGCCTTTTACAGAGTTTGCTTCTCCACCACTGATGTGTGGGAATATCCCACAGCTCCTACTGTGCAGTGCAATACCGACTGCCTGAGCCCCTCTCCTCAATACCCTGAACAGTCCCTGATGTGAGGGGAGCTTGATTTGAATTGGAATTAACAGGTGAGGACAAGGAAACCTAAGTGTGGATCTACAATCTTTGGCTACAGTGATGGCTTCCGGGGCCATGATGCACTGTATGCAAGACCACTTCCGTATTAGGGCACTGTTGACTAACAAAACACTGTTGTGAGATGAGCAAATCTTTCATGGATGCTTTAAGACTTGCCTGTTCTGGAATCAGTATGTACATCGTATTACTTATGATGGAGGGCTAAGAAGCAGGTGGTATCTTTCTTGTTGGAGAATGAGCCTTTGATTTAATAGCAGATTTGGGCATTACAGCCCAGGTCTCCCAGTGTGGCTAAAGGAGAGCTTCATTTTCCTTGACAATGACATAACCCTCACTGGCAATGTTACTGCCGACCTCTCGCTCCAGTTCAGAATATGTCATTCTGTCAATACCATCCACCTTGATTATACCAGGCTTTATATACAACGGGTTATGATCCCAGAGGGATGAAAAGCTTTTCCAAATTAAAAGCAGCATTTTAAAGAGGAAATACTCATACATTCCTATGTAGTTTTCATTTGATATCCTCAAGGCTAACCCCAGAACGCAAGTGTTTTCTTCTGAGTGCAGCCATCTTATGAATTTAATGGAAGAAGGGAAGTAATAAAATGTGCTCCACACTTTAATTAGTTCCCTCATAACATGGCATTTCCAAAATGGCAGTGCCAAAGAAAATCATTAATCTAGGAGAACAGACGAAGGCACTGTACAGGGCAAGGGATAGACCTCCTAGAGATACACACTCCCCCTTTTCTTCTCTTGCTGGTAAATCTTACCTCAAAGAACAACTCCAGCTACACAATATTGAATATTAAGCCACTTTCCATCTCTTAAGCCTTGCTACAGAGTATCACAATTGAGAGATCGCATGCTGTATTCAGCAGGACAAATGTAAATGGCCTGTCTTTCCTAGCACACATTCACCCTGGGTACTCCAGGTGCCAGGCTTAAGCTGCTACTATCATGCAATCATTTCAACATCTGCATTTCACTAGGTGCGTGAGAAAACCTGTGTCAGATGTATGAAACACAGTCTGCTACAAAAGGCAGACACTTTTCCCAGCACACTTGCCTTACACATTTCCTGTGGGAGCAGCCTCTGGCACTGGTTGTGGCATCAGTTGTACCACAGGAAGAAACTGAGGAAACATCAGAAGGAAGCCCAAAAACACCTCTGACTCTCAGTCTCTTATTACCTCTCCCTGGCAATCAGGCAGGGGCAAATGTGGAAGTTTATAACCGCAGAGAGGAGCTCATGGAAGAACTCCCATGAGAGAATAAAGCTCAGGTAACGGCGCAGGAGTGGCCAAATGCAAACAAACAGCCGCTCCTGGAAGAAACACTCTTGTTCAAAACTGACAAAGAGACTGGAGAAAAGACTGAGAGTGGTTTGACCCGTTTCTATGGCACACCCCCTGCCCAGATCTGCGATAACCATACAGTCCCACAAGAGCCACAACTTTGCCCCTTCTTGGTTACAGAATAGAAATTGATACCTGTGTGCGGTTGAATGCTACTCTTGCAAAGACAGCTTGAGACACACTGGCTCTCTTCAGCTCATCTCTGACTTGCTGGTAAATATCTGGAGAGACTTCCACCGATGAATTTGATGGCTCTGGCTTGACAGCTCTAGGGATGGGTGGATGATTCAGGAACTGCTGGTTGATAGCCTGTGGGTGCTGGTGAGCCAACAGTCGGCTGACAGCAATCTGCTGGTTTATCAGATGGGCCATCGCTATCTGCTGCCTCACCAGTTGTGGACTGAGCTGAGGAGACAGGAGCCCAGGGTTTATCATTGTTTGCATCGTTGGCACTTGGTTTCGGATTGGAGTACTGTGGTGAATTTGCCCATGAGGAGACTGTTCATTAGATTTTCCCAAAGTTGCCAGCTGGTTGATATTTGGTAAGTGCATGGGACGTTGACCGAGAACACAATAGTCTGAAAGGTTTTCTCTTTCCACTCTTTCCACTGTTAAAAGAGAAAAATTAGCTTGCTGTCATTTCAGTTTGCACTTAGGGCAAGGATTATGTTCCAGGTGACTGCACACAACAGTACCTGCTTTACTTTGTAAGTCTACAATTGTACAGAAATATCACAGAAACATAAGCAAAAGAAACACAAAGTAAAAGCAACAAGAATAATTAACATTCTTTTGGACTTCCCAGGCTTCATCCACAGCTCATGAAGACTCCTTATAAACTAACAGCAGTATCCTCTCCAGCCACCTTCCCTAAAGAAACAAACTTGGACACTTCCATTTATGCTATTAGTAGCATTTGAATCTGTCACAGCAAAGTGATTAACCTTTAAAAGTGGTCAGTGTTTCAGAATCACTGGCATCTAGGTAAAGGAAAGAAACTCAAATTGGTATCCACTCACACAAACCAAACGGAAACAAGGCCGTTCCCTGCACAGCTCATGGCACTGGTTCTCATTACAGACTTGGCAACTATTATCTTTTCCACATAAACTCTACCTTGCACTGTGTGTGGATAAAGCTTTCTGGTGCCATCAGCTCACCCAGGTGCACCACAGCAGACTCATGTTGGTTATGGGAAAGCATATTACAAAACAGCGAAATTCACACATAAGGAAAGTTTAAAGCAACGGTTCCTATAGCCAAAGCCACATTGCCATGAGTCTCTCCAGAAACTTTAAAGCACTGTGCACAAATACCCACTTGAAAGAAAATGCCTTCACTCTCTTCAAAAAAACTTTGTTTAGCACAACAGTGATCTCTAAGTGACATCATGTTACAAAAAATTAAACAGTACACACTAAATGCATATACTGTAGTTTTATATACTGATGTGCATTGTCCCTGTTAAATATCTTATGTCAGCAATATCACAGTACCTTTTCAGGTAACTGCAAAACTAAATGCACATATTACAAAATTAAATTTTTTCTAGAAGTACCATTTGAAACAGGAAATGAAGTTTAGCAAGTGCATAAATATAACTCCTACCTAGGTAATTTTAAGCAATCAGAAGTCATTTTACAGTAGGTTGCAGGCTCCATAAGCCTCCCTATGTGCAATTGAATAGGCATTTTTATATTGATCTGATACAAAAGTGTTTAGAAACACGTATCACAGAAAACCACTACCTCATCCCTGTATTGGTCTCAGCAAATAACAAGATAGGATTTATTTCAGAAAGGTCATAATACTATTATAACTTGTGTAATGATTAACAACTGGACGAGGTTTTGAACTCTTTTTAAAAACCTCATCTATATAAAGCTTTGAAGCTTTACACAGTTAATACTCAGAATGATAGCTCACTGATGACTTGCTCTGCTTTCTTATAAATAGAAAGACAGCTCTTTTCACCTTCCAGAGTTAATCTAAGGCAGAGAGGGAGTCATGTCCTGAACACATACAAACACACAGTTACTATCTTTAGAACTGTCACTTTGGAACATCACAAGTACTGAATCTTACAACTAGGTGAATTAATACCCAGGATTTCCTTGTAAGAAATTTTAACTCACTCTTCACATTCTTTAAAAGGAAAATCCCGTAACATCTTTAGCCTTCTACTAAATAATTGCTAAAAACAATTCAAAATAAAAATTAGTTTCTAAGAAAACTATGAATTCTACTTTTCCACAAAACCTAATGTTTCAACCCAACTGACTTTCTGAGTCAATGTTTACTTGTATTCCAACTATGAAAGGCAATGCAAAATGTGTGACACACAAGTATTGTTGTCAGCAAATGACCATTTTGCTGTATTACTCACAGGCTGTCAGATACATAATGCAGTATTTCATCTTGCTGAAAATCCCTATTCAAAAGCTGCTCCTCATTATGTCAGTAGGCCTCCCCGAAATGAGGTACAGAAAGCTCTATACCACTTCAGGAACAAACACAAAATCAATGTGAAATATGCAACAGGAGTAGTGCTAATTCCAGGGATGGACCCATCACCAATACAGAGGTGTGGGCAGGGGAGTGAGGAGGGGCTGCTTTGTCACAGCCTCAGACCACGTTCTGCAACACAGCTGATTCAGAGCCAACACGGCCGTACAATCACCTCCTCAGCCCCTCTGCACTAAGCCTGCACCTGAGTAATGCCATTACATACACACAGTTGCTAGCCAAATGCAGTTATTCCGAAGGTACAATAGCTACTTGGCAGGTGTAAGCAGAATAAAGCTGTTGGTCAGTATAATGAAATACTTGGAGCATCCTGCTACATCACTGACAACCCTAAAAATAGAGAGTCCTTCCGCCAGGAGCTTCAGAAGAGCTGAAAAAGTTCTGAACTATCTGTAGTTTGAGGAGCACACAGAGAATAAGTCACTGAAACCAACAAATTATTACTTGTTAAAGCATAAAAACAGTAACCAAGTGTTTTTGAAAACTTGGTGAGAAATAAATATAAATAACATTCACTTTCTGGGCTGAACCACATTTGCCAAGTTTCCACCCACTCTTGACTTCAATGCCAAGTTATAAACCCCTATAAAAATAAAGTTTAAGATGAAAAGGCTGCCAGGCTGTTAATCTCTGCAGTGCTACTTGCAATTACACAGAAACATCACCTGACTTGCTTCCATAGGTATATTTTTCCATTATTATCAGTTTCCTTCTTTGATCACATTAGACTATACAGCCATGCATGTACTCCCTTATAAACAGACCAGATTCTAGTCACTTCAACCACTTTAGTAATAAAAGGTTACCATTAGCAGTTACACTGGATGGAAAAAATGTGCATTACTCAACTCCTCAAGACTCTTTCCTTCTCTGACACATTGCCTGTATCTGATTCCCTGTTGTTCTTTGGTAACTATGGACTGGTTACCAAATCTGCAGGGCTGAACAGGAGCAAGACTGAGACAGCCTTGAGATGGAGACTGTCCTGAGAGACAGGCCAGCTTGCCAGCAATGCTCTAAGAAAAAAAAGATACAGGAGCCACAAAGCTTCTGTGCCACCAGCAATCTGCCTCAGATCTTCCTGAGACAGGGCTTTTACCTTTACCTTACCTCTTTTTTCCATGTTCATACCCGATTACAGTCTTTCCCTTGTTTGTTATTGTTCTACTCAAACTGGGGCTATGTTCAGAGCTCTTGTAGTCCCGTACTGATTGGAATATAAAGCTGTACTGATTGGAATATAAATATCTGAGGACAGAGCAGCAGGACCTTACAGTGGGAAAGAAAGGGTTCCATGGATATGTGCTGTCTACATTCTACTGCTGATAAACTGCTTCTGCTAGCAATGCCTGTGGTAGTTAAATAAAAGCTGGTTCAGAAGGCTGTTACCTACCTCCATCTGTGGTGTGACCACAGCAAAAGACATTGCAGTGTTTTTGTTTTCTCTCTGCATCGTTCACTTGGTATACAATTCTGCAGTTCTTTGCTTGAAGAACTCATTTAAACCAAGTACAACAGCACTGTCATATTGCAGAGCCACCCACCCTTCTGAAGCCAATCACTAGGTAGGCAGAGACTTGTGTCTGGACGACAGGTACTGTGCTAAGCTCAGCAATTAGCCCTGAGAGCACCCCAGAATAGCATCTGCCTTTCATTTTTCTATACCTCCCGACAACATGTCACTACCTCTACAAGAGTCAGAAACCAACATAATCCCCAGAATGGGAGCAGCAAATTATTGTATTTGAATATTCCGTTCTCATCCTATAATGATTACCATGTGTGTCAGCGTATTTCAACTCCATACTGAGTTAAAACTTCCTGGATACAGCACAAAAGGAATTCAGTGCACCCTTCCCCTGTGTGATGCTCTTAACCTCTAGCCCAATCTTCCTTGCACAGTCAAGCAGCTGACGCAGACCACAGCACAATAGCTTGGGGTGGTCTGCATGCAACTTTCCATTTAAAATAAAACCAGCTCAAAAGATTTAAAATAAGATTTATTTCTCCACCTTCCCTTCCCCTCACACTTTATTTGCACTGAGTTGTTAATAGGAACATTCTGACAAACAGCCCGTGGGGCATGTAGGGCTTATGCGTGGCACTGAATTGACTGACAGCACTGGAAACCAAATTCCTATGCACAATAAAGGATGCAGCAGGGAGAGCAAGAGTGTAACATGTCTCCCAGCACTGCACCGCAAGCGGGGACACAGAGGACCCGCCAGCGTCCATGACCCAGCGTGTCCGGAACTTTTCAGTCCCACAGGCATACGGGCACTTTGCCCCAGAGTAAGAAGAAGCTGGTAAAGCAACGTTTTGTAATAAGTTACTAGCCGGCAGAATTGCCATGCTTCAATTGTGACAGGATGTCACCACCCAGGGCTGTTCTCCAGTGCTTCAGTTTGCTTCTTTGTTTTATTTATTATTTAAAACCTGGTGATCATAAAAGCCATTTCTAGCAGTGGTCATCGCCACGCCGGGAGAGCTCTGTGAACTCTGGTATACCCTGCACTAAGCTTGAGACAGAAAGGTTCCCACAATTTCTCCTGGCTTAGCATCATCCTGCTCACTGGAGCAAGACTTGAACTTTGGAGCCATGCTTGGGGGACAAAGCACAGCACCAGCTCCACCTTGGAGAGACAGGGCTGCTGCACTACACCCAGAGGGTGCCCTCTTGCTTATGCTACATAATTATGAACTACCACCTTGTAAATAACAGAACCACTCCATAGCACAGGAGGTGCTTTTAAAGTGGTAATTCCGTATCTTTTTATCTGTAATTGGGATAATTACTTATTTCTTTTAATCACAGCCCACTTAACCACTTCAGTGCAAAGGGCTGGTCTGAGGAGTCTCATTTTCATTCAACATCTAATCTTTGTATTTACCCACAGTCATCCAATGGCTTCAGTGCCTGATCTCTGCCTAGGCCACTTGTTCCTGCACTCAGGACTGGAGGAAAAGCAGGTTGACCAGAGAGGCAGATGTGACAAAAAGCTTTAAAACCTTTCCCCCTGCTCCTGCAGGAGAGCACAGAACCTCAAAATAGCTATAGAGCACATACAGAAATTGTTTGGCCGCTGGCTATGGGTAGCAAAGGCCTTTATCCAAGCCTAATGGAAAACAGACAGGAAAGGCCATTGTCTGTTCTTTGTTGAGTTGCAAACCATTCAGTTCCCACCAAAGCACAAATCACTATTTTTTTACTTAGAATCATCATTAAAAGTAGGCCTTTAAGCACCAATCACCAATCTGAGGTAAACTGAGCAGAGTGTACTAACATTGCTGAGTCTCTTTGTGCAGCTGACCTCATCCCTAATCCTCAAGACTAGCTCTAAGTCATCCCTTGGGACACAGGGATGCTAACATGTCTTCTGCCTGTGCTTAAGCATAGGAAGTCATATTCTTCACATGGGCTGCCCCTGGACTGCACTGCTTCCAAAGATGCTTGTCAGATAACAAGCATCATCATCTCATTTTTAGATTTATTTTTGGGTTTGTGTATAGGTTCAAGAGGAACACAGAAGTATGAGCTCAGTTCTTCATAACCATGTTAACATTGTTTGTCAAAAGGATATGCCAGATCCATCTGGCAGAGAAAACCATTAAACTGAAGGTATTCTAGTGACCACCTGCTCGAACCTATGAATACTGGTCAGGAAATGGAAAAGGAGAAGCAGCAGAATCATTAGTTAGAACTGTCTGAGAGAAACACAGCTAGTACTGGTTTAGATGGACTGATATTATCCTTTGATATAAAAATATCTCTCTTCCTGTCAAACTCTTGTAACAGTAGACCCAATCTTTAGTGGGCATCTCAAAAGGGAGGTACAAACCTCCTAGACAACCCAGTCAATTGTGCAATCCCTCCGGAATATACATATGTGTGTCTTCCTGATTCATAATATCAGAGATGGTGAAGGGAGGGAGACAGAACACAAACATCATCAAGTCAGACATACAAACTCTTCAGATATTTCAAGTGAACAGAATGCCATTCTGCTCTTGTAGTTACATATTCTATGAAATCCATGGGATCAGAGACACTTCACAGCTTTTCACACAGGAAAGCTTCTGCCTGTACCTAAGCTTCAAGTTATCCTCCTGTTTAAAACTAATCTCCACTAATGCTTACTTTGTAAAACTTACTTTTCTTCTGAGCTAATATGTCACTGTTTGGCAGCACACAAATAATGTTTTCTAAATATTAAAGAACATTAATTTTGAGATTCTGAAGGTTAAAACAAAAACATGTTTGCTTTTTAGAAAATGGAGATGACCATTCTTTACTAAGAATTCAAAAGGGCAGAAGTCCCAGCTGCAGCAAACAACTGGTACTCACTGAGAAAAGCACAGTACTGGAACAGGAGATGTTTTAAAAAAAAAGTTCTGTGACATCATTTGAGCAAGACAGGGGACAAGTGGCTAGACAGTTTCTCCACAGAAGGGTTTCCAATCTTTACTGTGTGACCTATGTTGCCTAAAGCAGCACTGGCTGCAGCTCCAGCCACACACAGGCACAGGAGATGCTGCGTATCCTCTGCCACAGCACAGGCACTGTGAGCAGTGAGAGCCACTGCTCCAAAACAGCAACAAGGCAGGGAAGACATTCTGCAAAGCTGACATTCATATATGCATTTACCTTAGATAAAAATTACTCTTAATTAAAAAATAAACCCAAAGGGTATGTTTTAATTCTTTTTACAGAGAGGAATAGCCAAAAGAGCCACAATTCAAACACCCCTGGAATGCACGGCAGCAGCTAAATTGGTTTTTAACAATACACATGCACAAATGCCCCAAACTGGCACTTAACATCACAGACAATGCTGAAATATGAAACGCTAATGTGGGTGGGGAAAACAGCAGTCAAGGGGTCCATAATTCTTGCTGAATCTTGACACTTTCAACTTATATTTAAAGAGAGAGGCCACTTTTTCCTCATCATTAGTGACAAGTGATGAACTACTCTCCTCATAAAATAGCACAGCAGGCCACTGACTGAGAGGATGTCTCTGAGTCAAGAGATGATCTTCAGGTCATGTATGTTACCTAGATGCTGACAAGTTTGCCCATGATTGATGTTATTTTCCTTCCATTTTATTTAAGAAAGTGAGGAAAGCCCTGTTTTTAGTGAAATGAATACACAGTAAGGAGTGTAAAAGTAAGCAAAGGAGAAGTTACACAGCTGACCCTAGATGCTTTAGGTACCAGAGCCACAACTAATATCCAAGCAAGATATGAAACGTACTTCCTTAAAAAACTTAACATTTCTGCAGAAGGTAAAGCTATATGCATATAAATATGCAATATATATAAACCCCTCTACTTACATAGAGAGGTAAATACACATGCATGTATCAGTAAAGAGGGTATTTTCAAAAGTCAGAAACACTGTTCAGGAAAGATCTGGTGTGCCTTTTCATGAGGCTTCCATAATATCTGCTTCAGAGAAACAATTCAAAACTCTTCCTCAAAGCACATAATGACAGTTTTCCCCAGGCTTGCACTGGCATTATCACTGTGCCGCAACCCTCAGTTCCTTCAGCCTGGAAATAAGAAAGCTGGGAGCCCTTCTGAATCCTGTTTCTAACCTCTCTGAACCTACACTAGCCTCTAGGAACACATTAAAAGAGAAACAGATTGCTCTGTCTATCCATTATTGGAAGTAAGCAAACAAACTTTCAAGAATAAAAGAGCACATAAACAACAAATCAGTAATGTTGGAAAAATCGAAGAGGAGCCAAAGCAGATTCTCAATTTAAGGAAGTTATGAAAGCTTTTTCTTACATTCTTGATCTGTTGAAACAGAAATAATTGAGGCTTCCTCCTTTAAACTGAAAAGCCTCATCATTCCACAAAAACTTTGAGACAGCCACAGTCTCAAAACTCACATCCACAGAAAGCTATATTTTGACAGACACTGATGGCAGGAGCAAAGATGACATGTTCTTCATATGCAAACAAAAAAAGTATGTCTTTTTATTTTTAAGTCCACAATGTATTTACTTCTTCCCGCTGCCTTCCTAACTTCCTCCCACCGAGCTAAGTTGTGTCATCAGGCAAAAAGAAAATATTCACACCAGTTAAGATTTTCAGTTGTGAAAGAATTCTGATACAGTGATAGTCCTTCTGATAAAAATAGAAAGCATGACACTTTGAAGTGAAATATCTATTGAGAAAGAGAGCTAAAAAATATTCTAAATGCTATGAACCCAAAACACTGGGACATAAGTAGATAACTGGTGCAAGTTTGTTCCACCATACAATTACCTGAATTGCATGGTTAAGTTCTGAAATACCTCTTTCCATACATAACTATATAGACATACATGTATATAGTTACTTACAAAGTGTTGTTTTTATACCTGTATCTAGTTGTTAATCAAATTTAATATCAATGCAAACCTTTCAAGCAATTATTAAAATCCTGCATTTCAACAATGTTGAATGCCTTCTCCAAGCCTCCATGAGTTCAGCTTCTAGAGAAATCAGATTAGCATGTCTCAGATTGAGAGACACATTCCCATGGGAGTGGGCAGGAGAAAGGCAGTTTGAGAACCACTGGAATAAGCCATTGGACTATAGCTGTTATTGATTTGTTATTGATTAGTATGTATTCTTTAGTAAAAAAGGAGATCTCTGACTCTTCCTTGAGGCAGGTCTAAACATAATTAAGCCTTGTCATCTATGCACACCTTTGTACTAAAAGGCCTTGCATCCCTCAAAGAGAAAAAGATAAAAGTAAATAAAAAAGGGAAAAAGAGGCTTCACACAGTAATCTTAGATTAATTCATGGTGCATATTTTGAACAAAATTACAACACATACTAAATAGCTTAATTACCACCTCAACTGACTATAGACACCCATGAGGGCAGAAAGTCCACAGTAGAACTGTTAAGCCTTTTGTTTCCCAACTACTGTACACATTTCATTACAACTGTTTTAATATAAACTCTCCTTCAATTATATATGTGTATCCCAAAGAGACTGGAAAGAGTGGACATCCCCTTATTATCTCCCTCATGTCTTCACACACATCCCAAGTGGCAGACCCAGGGCCAGGGGGAGACAAAAAGCCTCCATCCTCACACCTGCCAATTCCCAAATCTGGCTGTACACAGTTTCTCATTCTGCTGAGTAAACTGTGAATGTCTTAAAACCTTAAGGGGATGGGGCAGGGTGGGAGAAAAAAAATTCAAGCAGAATTTTATTCTAGCATCATCTGACACAAGATGAATTTGACATGCTGAGCTGAACTAACTGAAAACTTTTTTAGAATTATGAGCATAAGTAGTTTAGCTGTCTTTTCGGTGAGCTCAACAGAATGCACACTGAGAATGTTTACTTGAGATTTGATACAATTCCATTTGTGTACAGCTTTCACATCTGCTGCTAATGACATCAAATTATTGATTGTTCATTTTCTTATATTATTTAAGCATTAACTATGCACTCAGAAACCTGATGCCTTTTTTTTTTCAGTTTTTTTCCAGAGAACTTTTTATTTCTGTCTGTATTTGGTTGTAATTACTTTGATCTTCCAGAGAGTATAATTAATTTACTTTTTATTTATTTCTATGAGAAAGGAAAAAAGTTTGACCTAGTAGATCTATATGTGGCAATTTGTAACAGAATCACATAGCTTACGTTTAGGAAATCATGGTTTTGATTAAGAAGCAACCATTTAGTTCCCACTGTTTTATTAAAACAGACATTAGCAGATAATAGGAAACACATTTAACACTGTAGGCTGCATTTAGTTTGCAACGTCAATAAAGTTATTTTGAAGCCCCTTCCTATTTTGTATTTACCACAGCGCATGTGAATTGTTTTTTGCTTTTACTTTCTAGTAACCAGCTCTAGAGTTACACAGGGATACAGGTACTGGTTCCAAGGACTCCAAATCATAGTTTTACCTAATCTATCCAGCTGCAGCCCAAAAAACAAATCACTGCATCATCCATTCACCTTCATGAAGTCCTTTTTTAAAATATTATTAAAGGAGTATGTGATGACCAATGCATGTAACTTTAGTCACTGATTTTGCACACTAACCGAGCTGTCCTGCATGACTATCTGACTACAGAAAAGAAACAAAACAACATGAAATAAGAGATGATGAGAAATTGAAACCACCTAAAGTGCAGAAGTCTTCCTGTTTGCAGGCAGTTAAGATTACTGCTCTGAAGTTGCATGACTGTTTATTCTGCATGCACCACTGTACCTGCCACAGACTCTTTGTTTTCTCTCCCACTCATATGGCTGATGAATCAACACTACTTGAACTGCTTTATAGCAGCTTGTGTTTACTTCACACATACCTTAACCTTCCTTTTTCTCCTCCTACTAACACACACATAAACTTCCAAGCAGCAACGACTGGCTGTGTCTCTCAATAGCACAGATACAGTTATCTGGCAAACTATTTGGGTTTGGATCCTTGACCTCTTGATTGAGGTTTCATTCTGCTTTTACTGCACCTAACAATTTAACTGTGCACTTATTAAGTAAAAAAAAAGTAAGAGTGTAAGCTCCAGGAGTGGAAGAAAGTAGAAGACAACAGTGTGCTAGAAATACTCAGAAGCTGTAGTAGTATCTCTACAGTTAAGAACACTACAGTTAAGGGCTTCCAGTGCCTCTGCAACTGGCACCCTTGCCCAGTTTTGAAAAAAGAAAAATGAAAAAAAAAAAAAGAAAAAAAAGCCTATTTCTGTTCTCCCAGAACAGCAAGTAAAAGCAAATGGTGATGACCTCGAAGCTGTTTGATTCCTTTGATTGCTTTTTAACCAAGAGGATATGTTAAAGCACTTTGAATAAAATTCTGTTATTAAGAGACACCATTTAGAGAAAAGAGTCACACAATGGCAATTCAGAGAGAAAAGAAAATATCCAGTTTATTTGGCATGAGGGTAACCACATACTAAAATGTCCAACATTTTTACTTCTAGTCTAAATCATTTTAGTAGGTGAAAAGCAACATCTCCATTTCCTTGCCTGCACTGTTACCCCAATCCTGCCTGGACAATTCTCCTGCTAGACACAAATAATTTCACCATAGAACATTCTTTCTTTTTTCCCCTAGTGAAAATCTAATCTTTGCAGAGCCCAGGCATAAGTGTCTTACAGGTATGCTCTGCACAAGCCAGATGTGCAGAGAAAAACCAGATGCCTCCGAACTTGTTCTGCTGTTTCACGCAATTCTGTTTCATGTGTTCCTAACTCAAGCAGCAGACTTCCTATGGAAGTATTATGCAGATTTCTAGTCTGTCCTAAGGAAACAAAATAAGCAACCTTTCATAGCTTATGTTTGCCAGCCTTTTATGAGGAAAAGACAGCACACTTTTTGAAAGGTGCTAATCTTCACACAACTGAAAATACAGTAGTTTCTCAGGAAGGACAAGACATTGCTCTATTTCTTCATAGCATTTGTGAATTCTGTTATGATTTTCCTAGCTACTGAAAGGATCACAGACAGAAAAAACAATAACAGCCTATGCCTTCTTTCAGACAATGAATCTTCCTTTCAGTGGTGTAGAAGAGAGAAAAACTATGGAACAACCCTACCCCAGCATACAGCTAATCTCCAAGGGTGATGGATATTTGGGGAAAGAGGACCCAGGTAGTATTATTAAAAAGCTTTTGACTATCCTCTAACTCCTGAGCATTTAAAGTACATGAGTGTTTAGGAAAAAAACAAACCAAAAACCTACTAAAACAAATAGTCCTGTGCACACCTAAGTCCCTTGCTAAAGGAAAGGCAGAATAAAAGAACAAACCACACATGATGGATGCTTGTCACATCATTTTGTGCACCACTGACATGTGATCAGACAGTTCAGTGGTGAGAATGGGTGAACTTATTTAGAATAGTTTTACTACCTCAGGCACTGCAGATCTACTAATTTCATTAGAGAAAAAATACAACCAATGGGCTACTTCTTTCTTAACTTCAGTGGGTGCAGCACCTTCTTATTTACAAGTGCCTCCCAACAATTTTATTAAATTGTATTAAATTCAGTATTAAATTCTCTATATCCAGATTCCACAGGATAAAATACAGCAGGAATGCCAGTACACTTTGCAGTACTGAAAACAGAGAACAAGGGCACATGTAATTTAAAAAGTTAGGTTTTTAGCTTTCAGGAACAAAACGAAACTAAGGCAACTTACAAAACAGTTTACCTTTTAAATCCTGAGACACTGCAACATCTTCTTTCCAAAATGTTTTCGCTTAATTCAAAACACAGTTGATCTTTCAGCACAGCTAAATGGGATATTTTAAGCATGTTTTGTGTCCTGTGTTTTCATGCCAGCCTTGTTTGTAAAGTATCAGATTTAATTTCAAATGTGCTGTGACTGTGTCCTCTTTGTAGACAAATTCACAAATGTTATTATTGCTTATTATTACTTTTATTTAAAGCAAATAAACTCAAACTGTCAGCAGAATTTCAAGAACTTGGAAAGCAACAAAAAAAAAATCAATTTACCTTTAATCTTCTTGTACTTTTTGTACCATCTCCCAAACTCCTGGCACTTGGTTGCTGACACATTGGCATAGTATGTACTATTTACAATGGATGAAATCATACTCTGGAAGTATAGAAAGAAAAACAAAAAGTGATTTAAAATATCTTCCACGATTAGAAATCTTTTCCAGGGAAAGTAAATGACATGTGAGCGCACAATGATCATCCATTTGTGACTTTAAACCCAAAAGAACCATCTGATGAGTACAAAAATTTGGTTTTACTCTCCAGCCTATATGCCCAGCCACGAATAAAATCGCAAAATAATAATAATTATTTTGCACTTATGTAAAAAAAAAGTAGTACAAACCTACACTGAGATCTGCAGCTAAGGCTGGGGGGGAAGTTCTACTTTTCTTTGTACTTGTGATACTGCAATAGCTAAACTTTAGTTGCATAACAACAGGCAGTGCTGTGCTGAGGAACACATGCTCACTGCACCAAGCACAATTTAGGAACCAGATCCTAAAGGTAAGATTAGATGCTTCAGCATGCATAATCCAAATAATGCTTTTCAGATGTCTCTGTTCTGCTTCCAAATGCAGCAAGACCCCACAGCCAAGAATTGGAGAACATCCGTGCTACTCACTGCAGAACAACAGTTAAGCAAATAAGTTAAATTAATATAATTTATAGAAACGTGTGATTAGCCCTTGTGTGAAAAATCACCCAGAAGAGAAATTAGCAGTGCTATTCAGAGCACAGGGAACTACACATACTACAACATAGAGCAGTGAAAACCCACAAGAAAGCTCAACAAAACTGAAATATCACTTGCCTAACCAGCACCCTTCCCTACTCTGCAAATTCCCCCTAAGCAGCTCCACACAAGCTGACTGAAGAGACGGCTGCAGACTGGTTTTCCAGCACCCGATACCAATAAAAAGAATATTTTATATCAGGAGTGCTTCTGCTCATAGCGTGGCAAACAGCCTCATTACTGGTAGTTCTTCCATTCTATTTTTCCCTTGCCTTTCTCCAAGCTATAAAGGAGGCATCCTTTTAACAACGTTTTGCTCTCCTTTTCCCTTTTCTGAACCCTTGTAGGGTCAAATCGTTCCCAGCATGTGTACAGTGTCAGCAAGGAAATGCAATCTAACAGCACCAGCACATAGGAGCCAATGCACCTTCTCCACAGACTGTATTTTATTTTTTCTCATGCCCTCCTTCTGCACTGAGGTCAAAGCTCAGAGAAAGCCGTGGCACCTTGAGCGGCCTTTCTGCACCAAGAGGAGAGAGCAAGGATGATCTCTCATCTCAGACCTGGGCTTCGAGCTCTGGCCTGCGAGCTCCTGCGGACTCTTGGCCATCTCTGGAAAGCTACAAGGCTTATGCACTGGCTCTCTGAATTTAACAATGCTTTAAAAACAAAATCATCCCTGTCCTCTTCCAGATTTATCCAGCCTCCTGTCCTGTTCACTGCAGTATCACAGGACTCTGTCTGTTCCTAACTCTTGAGTTTTAGGAACTTAAAAAATGTGAGCAAAACTGAGCGACTCAAGATAACTGGGTGATACAGATTATTTTCAGTCTTCAGCAGGTAATTTCACTTGCACTGAAGAGGCCCTTCTGCATTTTCACTCTGCCTTTTCCACTCAAAGGGTGCTATGGTGCACTGCAGTAGAGTTTGCAGGCTATGAAGTAAGAGCCTTGTTAAGTAGCAGCTCCAATTTCTATAACTGAGATGCAATTTTCTAATTAAAATCAATATTTTGAGACATAAACCTTGCATTGTGGCAGTCAGCAGTAATTCCCTGCCCATAAATCTTCCCTTGCTCTACAGCATTTTAACAAGCAATAGAATTCTGAAAGCCTGACATGGCGATAGCCTCTAGTGAAAAAGGTTTTTGAACAAAGTTGAGCAAACCTGGGGTGTTTTTGCATCACTTCAGTTAAATTTCCAATCACTAAGGAATAGTGGGGAAATTGCTGAACTCTGCCTACATATCAATTTGGTTCTCTTAATTTTTTTTTTTTTGGGGGGGGGGCAGGGGTCCTTCTCCAAATCATCTAGCTCTACAAGAAATCAACACTACTGAAATCATGGGGCTATTAAATATCACAGAATATATCAACCCATTAACCTTTATCTGAGAAAGCAAAACTTTAAATAGTAAAATCAAATAGCAAATGAACCATTGGTGAAAAAATCCCAGGAAAGATTCTCTTCTGCAGGGAAAAGAACTGTAACAATTTTCAAACCACATATCGTCACTATTATATGTAAAGGAACACTAGGGGTATTTCTCTTAGGAATCTTGATAAGTCTGCAGAAAGGAAATATCCACTTAAAAGAGAGAGCAGAAAAAGAAAAATCACTCACTAGTTGCAAATTTCTAAATAATGCATAATATTTCTGAAAAAATCCTTAAGGAAGGAATAAAGCAGCAGATATGTTTGGTATGTGTGTGGCCATGACAGCCATGTGGAATGAAAACTACTTAGACCAGGAGCTAAGAAATACCCACACAAAGAAAATCTGTTGCAGTAAGTTCAAGGAGAAAAACATGGGACACGCTCACATCCTAATAAAGCTTGCTCCAGCAGAGAGACAAAATGCATGGTCAGTGCTGAAGCGAGCGATACGACACCGGAAACAGAGATCTCTATGAAAAGATGGAAACACTGAAACAATTGGATTTCTTTCTGCCACACACACTCCCCCCCCACCTACCCTCCTTCCCCCCAGCCTGGTTAACTGGGATTTATTTGTTTGAACAGGAGCCGTATGCTAAGGGTAGCTAAGCTGCAGACATGTAATACACCTAGCAGAAAAAACCCAGAACAATTTTAAATCAAAGTGAATGATTACATTTCCCATTAGCAGCAATCAGAATCCCCATCTGGGCTGCTTGGAGAGCTCAGGCACTGAGAACCAGAGACGGAGCACCGTCGCTGGTGGGAGCAGGAGCTCCCCACGCTGCCCCTCTCCACTTCTGTACTTGAGGCACTGTGAACACATTAATAAACAGCAGCATTTACTCTGCAGTTTGACTCCTAAGAGATCACTCTGCAATTTGCTGCTGTCAATAATATATTAACCACAAGGGGGTTGTAATGACATTTCACATTTGGCATAGTATTTTTTTAAAACTGATTTGGGAGAAGGAATTGTATTAGAGGCATATTCAGATGATGGTAATAGACAGCTTCTATACAACCTTCCATTGTATCTTCTGCATTTTGTGAGCTAAACCAAAAGAGACTGAAACTTTTTATGGCAATAATAATAATGATACAAGCTGCATTCTGCAGTCTCAGTTCAAGGGTTAGTCACTACCCTAGGTCATTTATACCTGTGCTTAAAAGTAAGCAAGCTCTATTTCCTACAGAAGGATCTCATCTTGGCTTTGTCCGCTAAATAAATACTGGGGCAAGGATTTTGGCTGCTACACTTCTGCCATCAGTAATTTTGTAAATATGTGTCAGACTGAGGCTATAGAAGGAGTAAATCAACTGCAGCGTTTCCACCTGGTAGGCTTTGAAGCTGAAGTGGGAGGAAACAGACCCAGACAACAAATGAATTCTGCATATGAAATGATGCATAGTTTAGTTATGCTGGATATTGAAGAAGACTGGGCAGAGACAACCATATGCTGCAGTCACCATTAGCTGACCAGATTCCACAGATAATTCTATTTTAAAAAATTACACTTAAACTGTGTGAAAAGGAAAACACAATTTGTATTCCACATTGTTCATATCTGCAGTGTCTGTTACTCCTTTAACAAATCAGCAAGTTCTATGGCTTTTCCTTACAAAACCCTTCCATTCCTGTTAGTTCTGCAGATGCCACATGGCTAAAGCAGGTGAAGAATGTGATTCCTACCAGCTCTGTGTTTCACCTCTGTGCTTTCCCTGGAGTTGTAACCATAACACAGCGAGGCAAATTTGGGGTGAACAGAGAGCATTCTCTTGGTTCATGGAGGCTTTGGATCATGAATTGCAGGATGAACATACAGTGCAATGGAAGACAGACAATCACAGAAGAAAAAATGTTGGATATGAGCAAGCAAAGCAATGGATTTTTAGGAAGCTGGAATTACCCACATTTTGACTTTTAAAAGATACTATGGACATATCAACCTGATTCTAGTACACATTTTAGAAGGCAATATATTTTCCATGCCTAGCAAAGTTACCTGGTCTGGTTGCTAAAGTGTTACTCTATTTTTTTTCTGAGAGGCAAGGAGAAGAAAGTAATAAAAATTTTATGAATGTCTCATTATGACAATCTGAAGTACAAATAGAGCTCGTGACATCTGTAGAAACCTATGCCTTAGACATGACATCACTGCAGTTTAAAAAGCAGTCATGGAGAATGAGGCTGAGTTTTTGTTCTTTTTTTAACATAATTACATATACATTTTTTTGTTGCTGTTTCCTAGAAATTGGGGCACAACTGTTAAAACTGAATACTTTTTATGATGCTTGCAGGCTGATGAGAGCTACCCATGGGTTAGGGGGGAAGGCAAGCCTCTGCTAGTGGGAAGAAGCTACTCGAGTCTTGCATTTGAGGATCATCAGTCCTACTGCAACAGGTTCAGATAAAAAATCTAAATAAAGGATTCAAATTTCTATGAAAACCAATGAATTAATTAATAATTTTTACCTGGCAACCCGCTAAGAAAACATGGTATAAAGATACTACTTAACATACTAATTAGTATTTCTCCTTTCTAAAGAAAACAAGAAATTTATTTTGTATTTATGGAATTGTTTAGTGCAGGCTCTTTACGGAACAAATACAAGCTTTAGTTCTTGCAAATCTTTCTTTCCCTAAGCCTGCTGAAAGCACTGACCTGTGAGAGAGGGCATTCTTTGGCTAATGTGCTCTGATTCATCTCTTTGAGCAGTTCCTTTAAGGCATTGCGAACTGTGGCATGGTTCCACTGCTCTGCTGGCAAGTCTTCCAACTTTGAACAACTGTTAAAACAGAAAGCAAAAAGTAGATAGAAACATCACCTTCACAGACGCTTACTTTTTGCATGCAAGTGCTAGGGACTTTTCAGCAACAAGCACAACCCTGGAGCTGCCTGCTTGGCCAGCCCATCAAGGTGTTTCTGCCCTCTATCCCTCTTCCACCAAGCATGATTACCAGAAGATGTGCAGTTCAACACGCAGCTGCTGATCCTCCTACGGCATATGTGTGCATAATCATTCCTGCTGGGGCCTGATGGAGAGCAAAGAAACTGCATAAAGCGAGCCCCAGAAATGGCTGAGTAAAGCCATCCTCTCCAGAAAAAGATACTCCTGCTGGGGTAGAAAAATTAACATATATGCTGCACTGCCACTAACAAAATCCCTGAATAGTAAGGGCCCTCACTGTGTGCAGGCGAGACTTTGAAAAATTAGTTTAATTTTACACAGGTTCTTCTACTGCCCTTATCACTGAAGTATCCGAGAGCCTTTCAGAAACGCATTAAGCCATATGCCCAACATCTGTCACGTGCAGCTTATTCTCACTTTCACTCCACAAGAACTGCGTATGTAGTGAAGCTTTTGTCTTCATATGACTTGTACCTCTTTAAATTTAACAAAGCTTATGGTTTGTGTCTACGTGCATGGGGACAGACCCAAGAAGCACATCAAAAAGGTGGGAGAAGCTTGTCGCTGCCATTTCTGCTGCAGAGCCCTAATGCATGCTCTCCAACGGCCCCAGAAGATGGTTCTGCCTTCTGCCCTTACAGCCTGGCTTTTCCCTCAGACCTGAGCCTTCAGTTGTGCTTGAGGAGTTCAAGTAGTCAGTGATCATCTTTATCTCAAAGTCATGGACTATCTTTTATTTATGTGGCATCTAGGCATCCAGGAACTTTGACTATAAAGAATGAGATCTTAATCTCAGGTTCATACCCTTTGCTAATACAGATGTGACAATAGACTACATGAACTCCTGGTAGCTCACACTTCTGAGGAAATGAGTTATTACAGCAGTTTTATGGCAGCTGTAGGGTCTAGACACTCTTTTACAACTACACAGCAGAGATGCAGCCCAGCTGAAAAATTTTAACAGTATATAAAACCAAGGAAAGACCTGTTCACAGAAATCAGAAAACCCAAGCAACATCAGAGATTCAACAAGAAAGAAATATTGCTGTTTGGAAGTTAATGTCAGTGAGGCATCAACTACTTCCAAATTCTAAACTGAACTGAACAGTTGGAGGGTATGTACCTGTCACCAAAGGACATGCACATATCCCTGTGGGCCCGTCTTCTGTTCAAGCCAAAGCTTCAAGGAATTGTCAGCAAGTTATTCCAGACTGTCTGTTATTTTTTACTCTTTCCTCTGTCATGTTCTGGCCATACAGCTACAGGAGGCTGTGTAATGTAGGCTTATCTGCAGCTCTGGAGTATGCCATGCACTGCCAGGGACCTTACATTCGAGGACTCTTTAGTAGGCCAAGAGAGAGAAAGAAGAAAAAAGGAGGGAAGAGTGGAAGGAAAGGAGGGTAAATAAGTGTAAAAGTGTTGGGAGCTTTTGCTTTGCTAATCAGAACTAGCCCTCAGGGAAGGAAAATATTTTCCAAATGCCAAATGGAGCTGCAGTGACACTTTCCTTCCTTGTCTTGTTTGCTGGAAAGACCACTGGAGAAAAAAAAGAAAAGTAAAAAAGTCTCCCCTCCTCCACATCTCAGCAACTGCCTGCAGAAGACTTTCTGGATTTTCACAATGCAGCCCCTAGAAAAAGGCAAGGACTTTATTATTTGATAAAATTAGAACTTAAGAATACATCAAATTATGGACTGTAGAAAGGTCTGCCTCTAAAAGCCCCATATCTTTACTTGATTGGGTTTCTGCCCTTCCTCTCTCTGCTACCATATTGCTACTTCAGAAAACATACAATATCAGCTGGAACGTGCACCAAAAAGCTGCCAGGTGACCAACCCTTCTCTCCATTTTCTTTTCATTTCATCAAAAGCCCAGAAATTAATGAAGACAGGATGTGCTAATCTCTGTAGTAATGCTGTAACAGACAGAGCAGCTCAGAGAATAGGGAAGGACAGATGTTCAGAAACACCCACCTTTGTAATTGGATTTTCAATGTCACAACATGATAGACATCTTGTAGCATGTCGGCTACTGTCGCATCTGGTGCATCAGTCACATAACTGAGAGGGAGGGGATTCCACCTCCCCAGCTTGATTATTCCTGAAAAGAAAACAAAAAATCCATACTTTATATTTCATCAGCCATTTATTAAACACTTCAGCAAGGTTGATTGTTCCCAAGATTCAAGATCTGCCTTGAGGTTTACTGCAGTCTTGCCTAGAAAGGCATGTTCTACTGACTCCTGAGGCAACGAGGCAACGAGTGAAGAAGAGCAGGAATAGATTTAAAATTTTTAGCAGACAGTTGCTGACACGTTCCTGACTCTTAAATTACTTCAGGGAAGCACAGGAGACTTCCTCCCTTCACATCTTTCATCATAGCTCTAAAGCCTAGTTCTTTAAGTTAGAATAAGCTTTAAGTACTCTCTAGTCCTGATTTTGCAGTCTACAAAAGGTTTTCAGTAAATAAATGCATTACCTTTGACTTGAACAGGAAAATTCCTATGCGTGGGCTTTCAGCACTGTTACAATCTAAGCATGGTATGATTCCCAGTGTGGATGGATGCCACTGGAAACCCACCAAGCAGGAAGAGTTCACTCCCAGATACAAGTTGCACTATGCAGACAGTTGCTTTTCTTTGTGGGGGAAAAAAAATAAAAGAACCAAACAACTGCAGGCTGCTGACCACAGATCCAAAATAGCTTTTTGGAGGCGGGGGAGAATGCTGTAAGTTCTATTTCTACTTCTGTTCATTCTTTAATTGGGATCATCACCTCTTCTGGATGAGCTTGTCACAAAGACTGTAAACTTGGATGGTAAACCATTTGGTGCAGAGGTATTATTTCTGTTTAGACAATTGCAGAGGGCCCACCCACACCAAAAACAATGACTAATCGCAGGAATGACTTCCAGGAAGACACCAAACAAAGAAAGCCACAGTGCCATCCTACATGACAGCAAAGCAGTTCAGCCTTGTTCTGCACTATTGCCACTACTGCTTTTATTCCCTCCTTCACTGAGTTCCCGTTGCCCCACTGTTCTGCTCACTTAACTTTCCTCGGCTCAGCCCTACAAGACACCATTCTCCCATTCAAATTGATGCCTTCTGAAGTTTCTTTATATTCTGTGTGATCTTTGAAAAGACATCCATAAACTCAACTGCCAGAAGAAAAGTAATACACTAATATATGAGAAGACCATGTCTTCTGAGATAACAGGCATGCCAAGAACTCCTCTTGGGTATCTGGAAGGATATTGTGATGCCAAAAAACTTCAACCGTCTCCTCCTCACTTTCTACTCCCAGCTCTTCACCAGCTCTGGAACTAACTGAACTGCAGTAAATGACAAAAACCTTTATCCTAATCTCCCAAAAATGATCATAAAATAAACACCACACAAACAGTGAAACAAAGCTTCTTGCGGAGACAATACAAGAAGCCCATGAAGTACCTGCTAAAGAGTATCTTTCCCCATTCCTACACAGATTGAAGAGGAAATAATTTTACTCCAACTCCTTTTCTGTAGCACTAAAATCTTTGCATTTACCACCAACGTACCGCTTTGCAAGGCATTCTGTCACCACATACTGAAAGAAGCTGGAAGTGACCTAGTACATCCTCGGTGGCACAAAGTTTCACTGTAACATACTGGTACAGACAGGCTAATATTTCAAGAGCAGATTAGAAAGCTTTTGGCAAAGACAGATATTGTCCAAACGAAACAAAAAGTTAGTAAGTGCTGCTTGATATCCAATGCTTGAAAATGGGACATAAACAGAACAAAAACATTTCAATGATGCACTGTTTCAGTATTAAGATTTAACAATCTGGTGCTGAATATGCTGCAGTATAAATAGTGCCTGGACTCAGATCCAGTAGAGTAACACACAGCACTCATTCACAGCACCGTATGTCTCCAGTGCTGGCTCCCTGAGTCATATTCCACTTGCCAAGAAAAGCTGTTTTTCTTAAGGGGATAGTTTACTTAATGTTATCTCTGGTGACAACAAGAAATGCATATAGTACAGCATATATTAGTCATGAAATGAGCATCGAGGGTCCACTGAGTAAAATACATGCTGGAAAAACACAGTTTAGCTGCTGACTTCCTTCACCTCCTCCTGCTATAAAATAATTTAAAGCAAAATCACCTAAAAATCCAGAAATTATACGGGCTTCACAGAACACTTGGCTTCCTATGTTTAACCTCGCCAAGTTTTCATGTAATTGAAAAAATAAGCATCATATGTGCCCCATAAGTCACATCTAAATTGGTAATATTTTACAAGAGGTTTTATTTTTCGTTCAATTAAGGAAAGCACTCAGAGAGCACACCATCTGCAACTGCTCGGGCCTGGTAATGCTGGCAAAGGACAAAGAGATGGTTAGGAAGCACTGGAGTTACTAGAGGCATCCCCAGACTAAAAGGGTTTAGAGAAAAAAAAACTCCAGTGCAGCCAGAGTGCACCATGGGAAATACTATGCAAATTGTTTTACAGGAATGTCTGCTACTACTGGAAGTTAGGGAGATTTTTTTTTTTAAATCCTCCTCTTCAACTGGAGAGGAAATTGTTTTGGCTGGATTTAAACAAACACAGGTGTTACCATAATGCTCAGTGCCTCTGCACGTTAACACCTGCTGAGAGTCCTTTACTCTGTGTTACAGCACTGCTGATGCACGCTATTTTCAGCTGGTGTGATATGATGTGTGAAATATTTTTTTCCAGAGCACATTAAGCTGGTCCAAACAATAGCCAGAAGCCATGGTTTCCATTCAGCTCCTCAGCAGACTTCACAGGTGCTTATTTCATGGCACCAACACTCTACTTAAGGCAACTCTTGGGCTGTGTTTGGGAAGATGATGCCAGCTTGTTGAGCAAATGTGTTCTCTGCATACTAAGACATCTCTGAATGACTACTCAGTAAAAACTGAGCAGACAAAAATTTTCCCCCTAAAAAGGTCCCTTCTTATGCAGACTGGGTGTTTCTAGCATAACAGCAACCCCGAGATGAAAACAGCCTGGCAGCAAAGGGTCACTTCCACATACACATTTTTTATTGTACCTCTCATTGACTTCAAATGGTACAGCTTGGGCCCTTAAAGAAATCACTTTAACTGGCCTGGCTGAGCTTTTATCCTACCACAACTGAGACTTGGGACAGGGGACAGAATGAGCAAAGGTCACTGTGTTATTAATGAATATACTACTACTCTGGGAGTATCACTTCTCTGTCAGCTCCAGACCTCAAAAGTATGTGTGGATAATGCACAGCAGATCAGAAAGCTCAGGAAATACAAAAACATGCCTTCCTTGACTTCCAAAAACTCTTCTGTTAACAAATCTGGTTCTCCTTCCTGTATCTATTGGGTCTTTTTTCCTGTGGAAGGTCTTTGAAAGGAATGCTAATAGATTTCAATGCTTGCACACAAGAAATGGCCATACACTAGAAGAGCTCTCAACTCACCAAGAAATGACTGAATGCAGCCCAGGCCAGTTAGGCAATTAAAGACAATAAAGACACCACTTTTCTCGAAGTATTTTTTTTTCAAAACCTATTTTAAAAGAGATTCTCTATCCACACTGGCTGTAGATTCTTGAATGGCATGTAGTTCTATAGTCAGGTCTTTTATTAACTTTAAGCCTCAGCTTCATCAAAATGCAGACAGGGAAAAAAGACAGAGTAACTTTGCGTAAAATGTGCGTGACCCCCTTTACCAACAAGAATGGCAATACACACCAGTGGCAAACTTCTGTGAGCTCAGTGTCAGGTTTGTGCATAAAAACCACTGCAATTCACTGCTGTGGCTCCACTCAGGCCAATGATGTGCCACCCTGCCTGCACGTTTCCAATTGAGTTTTACTCAAAAAGCAGCTCCTTTGGAGAAGTGATACCTACACAAGTGAGAGCAGAACACTACACTGAACAGAAGCCTTGCCTTGCTGTATCACAGCTGACCCATTCTGTATCCAGCAGAACTCAACACAGGATCCTGATGAGCTTTATTTTATCACCTGAAAAAATGATGCACCTAAAGCACTAGGATTATTCCTAGGACATCACCCTACTGAGACGTGAACTGAATGGATGCAAGGCTGGGGCTAAAGGAGACTTCCAGAATAACTACTTTGATCAGGAGCATAAAACAACAAAAGGCAGAAAGCTGCTTTCTAGAAAAACACAGCTAAGCTGGCAAACCCTTTCCATTATTATATAGCTCACATTGTCCCGTGAAAATTATTTATCTATAGAGGCTAGAAACCTCATTTGTCATTGCAAATGGAAAAGATAGCCACACAGTACACTCATTCTAAGAATGCTACATCTGGGGTTTAGAACATACACATCACAGTCTAGCTATGACACTTCTTGGTCCTAAATGGAATGAAGACTGGGTCCTGCATCTCCCACCCACAGTTCACAGGTAATTTTTAATCTGGATTGCTCCATAACAATTACTGGAGCACCTCAAGTACTCTCTCCAATACATCACTGCTCTAAAATCAAACTCTTCAAATGGGGCGTTTTCCAAATTCCTTTTTGTGGCTAAACAGAGCAAACAGGACCAGAACATGCTTCACCCTGTTGCTGGCTCCCTCCAAGCTATCCCCTGCTTCCAACCATGGCTATGCTCTTGATTTCACTTTACAAATCATGAGCATACCCGAATTACATCTTAAGTGGATACTTGTAGTATTAATGCAAATGCATATGCAGCATTAATGTAATTTATTTTAAATGCTTATCTGCCAGGGTTAAAAGTTAGTCACGTGTCCTAGATTTTGTCTGCTTGCATCCCAGGATTCCAAGACCACGGCCTGACAGTTGTGGACTGCAAACACAAGGCTGGTTGAGGAACACAACCAACATTTGCTGCTGCCTTGTGAATCCAATCAAGTAGTTTTGATCAAACATCGTGCTTTTTAACAGCAGTTCTTATCAAAACAACAGATACTCGGGAGAAGTTGCAGGTTACCATTAACACCCAAACACTTCTGATTTCTTTTACAGCTCCAAATGAAAGACTTCAAAGAGATACCCAATAAAAGCCCCACTTCTGGGACCACCAAGCCATTTCTCTACCAGCCACTATTGCAGGACTTCCTCCAAGACGGGCAGGCTCTTGTGACAATGACTGTGTCTGTTTTTTCCCTTCAAAAACATCTTGTCCCTATGCTTTAGCATGTAATCTTCCTTTGTTGAGCTCTGTTTTGTTACAGAAATTGAAAACTGCCTGTCCCATGTAATAAGTAGAAAGAATTATTTATTCATAAATCAGTTTGCAGAAAATCACTACCCTGCAGTACATAACAACTCAACCTGTGTTTCTTACCTCTACACTGGCTGTAGTATATCATCACACTGCAACAACATAAAGCCATAATTTGTAGTTATTACTGTTAATCCAGCAAAGTGAATGACTTTTCAAGCAGAAACGATGAAAAAGCCATGGGAAAAATTACAAGAAAATAAACTGATTATATTAATTTTTGTATTATATTATTGAGCTGTCTTTTCTAGCTTTTTGGAAAATCTAAGAAAATACTATAGTGCCTTTGCCCATTGTTATAAGGGTGCTTATATTATTCTATTGAATTGGGGTAATAGATGGGAAAAAATAATCAGCAGAATCCTCCTACATACTTCTAAAGCATCTTTCATCAGAGGGTCCCAATGCGCTTTAAAAACATTAATTAAATGAATTTTGCAACATCCTACATGTGAGGTAGACTGTATTCTGCCAACTGACATATCGGTGATGTAGTGACTGAAAGCACCCAATGAACATAATCCTATGCTTATGACAAAACAAAAGAATCCCCCTCCTTCCTCATTTCAGTCCATAATAAATAATTCAGTGAGAGAACAGGAATAAACTATGTGATTACACTGTGATGTACATATCCACAAATCAACAGGAACACCCACAATCCCCAAATGACAAATGCTCCACCCCAGCTCATGAGACTTGTGCAACTTCAGGGCTCTGCACAAAAGGGTGACCTTCACCCAAGGGGAAAGCACAGCCGAGCCACACAAAGCTCTGGCAGCACAAAGCCCCTAGAACTGCTGCTGCTGGAAGTCTTTGCTCTTGCTGTTTAAAAATGCTCTCATAAACTCTGTGTACCAGTGATGGTTTAGAGCACAAAACAACACATCTATGAGCCAGTCAATTTAAACACTTTATGGCTTGCACATCTGTATCAGTACACAGATTTTAATATAGACTATGCATTTACATGATTACATATGATATTTATATGATTATATATTAAGAATTTTATAGAATCATGGGTGTAACTATCAATAGGAAGACTGTTAGTGTTACAAGGTTTAATGCCAAACTTCAGAGTACTTTCACAGATGAAAATCACTTTGATACATGAAGCTTGGTTTTGCGTTTTTAATTTTTTGAATGCGAGCATTGCCCCTTCCTTTCCTCCAGGATGACTGTACTGAAGTATTTGACTTAAATAACATACACTAAACAGTTTAATGGCTTGTAATTCTACATATCGGGTTTACATTTTACAGTAAAAAGATTGTGCCTCGTGTAATAGATGCTGCTTCACATTTGGGAAACGTTATGCGAGGACCCTGACTTTTATTAGATTAATTTAATATAGGCACTAAGTTACTAGACTAAATTAATAAAGATCTTCTTAAAAAAAAGAAATAAATGAGGGGGGAGAGAGTGAGAGTGAACAGAATGAACCCACAAATTAAATAAAATTTTCTGGAGCTTGTTATTTTGGAAGTCTTGATTTAATTTTCCAACCTCTACTCAGTTTGAAAAAACAGTCAATAATTGGTAAGGAAACAGGGAAAAAAAAACCCTGATGTTATTTACTTCAGGGGATTATTTTTAAAACTGTTATATGATAGAACAGGAATACCACAAATAAATAGAAGGGCAAAGAAGCAAAGGAAGCACTATTAAAAAACAAGACAACGAGCTATTCACTTAAGTTTCCAGAGTGGATTCAAGGATCCTTGCAGGTCCCTTCCAACTGAGAATATTCTGTGATTCTGAAGTATTTTTTACATTTCCTGTATTACTTATAAAACTACCACCTCCACTGAGGAAAACCACATTCAGTCCTGCATAATATCTCTCTTTTGTCATTTTTGGGTAAGTGTGCATTTGCCTTGGAATATGCAAGAAAATGCATAAAGAGAGAGAAGTCCACTTCTCTCATCTAAGACAGAGAACCACTCCCCTAAATATCACTTGCATGGCAAAATACAAAGTCTTTTAAATCATGAAAACTCATGACAGAAAGGTTACTGCATCCAGGTGTCTTTCATAACCCTGCCAGCCTGGAGCTCAGCTTCACCCTCCACCAGGCTGCCCTCTCCTGAGAGGCAACCTCACACTGGGGCTCAGTGGTATTATTCAGTAGACCCAATGCCCATAGGATTGCAGCACCTGCTGCATGTCACCAACATCATCCCCACATAATGCCCAGAGCAGGGCACTCCCCCCAGTTTTGCATTAAATTACTGTCTTTTGGGCAATCTGGGCTCTTATGGTAAGATTGTTCCCAGCTTAGTCCTGGAACACCTGAGCTTGCTCAGCTGCACAGGAGCACAGGCTGTGCCTCCTCCCAGGGAGCAGTGCCTGCTGAATGCCCTTGACATCCAGAGTGTCACAACTCTGCTTATTCCCTGATCAAAGAGCCTCTTTAGCTGCTGCCATGAGTTGAGGTTTGCTCTGCCATCTTAAAACCACAGCTGTTCCTCTCTCTTTGGACATCAGCTGTCTCTCCTCCAGTCCCAGGGTCCCTGGCAAAATGTGCTAGTTCTCTGCCATCCCAGCATGGCAGGACTGGTCTGTAATTTAGGGCCTCCCAGAGAGCCAACCATAAGCAGACACAGCAGTGGGGACCTGCAACGGGCTTCCAGCTCAGCCTTACAGACTGGGAACTGGGGCTTTAGTGGAGCTGCCTCAGTTTCTAAGAAACATGAATGCAAGCGAACTCAACAGGTGGTGCTTTTCTCCACTGCACATGCTCCTGAGCAGCCATAAAAAATGCCTGGATCATCTCACCACAAATTTTGGACCCGGTGACCGTATTGCCACCTCACCACCTATGAAGGGCAGCATATGAGTAAAAGGACCAGAGCTTTACACAAACATTTGCTGTTCAGCCTTCTTTGTCAGCTTTCTGCCATCCCATTGCCACCAACACAATCTGCCCCATTACACGTTCAGCAAAAACGGTATCTGGGCAGACTGCCTTTGGTGCCTACCTCCCAGAAGCCTTTATTGAATTTTATATGGTGTTTCCCAATGGAGGAGAGGTAGAAGACATTTCCCCTCTTTGGGGAAAACCCTGCATCTGTTTTTAAAAAGATGCCAGCACCCCAAACTCCTTCAATTCACCCAGCTTCAATGCTTACCTATAAGCTTCACATGGAAAGTCAGTCTGCTGAGCAGAAGAAACAGCACAATAACATGGCATTGCAGATGAATACATAAAACACGTTTTAAAAGTTATAAAAGAGCATTGCTAACAGGACATTGAAGAGGATAATAAGCTTAGCATTAAGCCTACAGACATTGTCTGGCCTTGTATGAATCTGAATATCCTGCCCACTCACAGCAACAGGTACAGAGAGCACTGAAAGTCTGGCTCAGACTGCAAACATAGAGTAGCCAACTATCTTTGTGTTGAGTCAACTACAAGTAGATTTGAAAATTCATGGGTCTCAAGTCCCAAGAAAAATAAGGGCATACAGCATGCTGTGCTGAACAAACAAACCCCTAAACTAATGTAGTTTCATATTCTGGCCTATGTAGTTTAACAGCTTAATCTCTTTAGTCTAAGATTTGTGTCTTGGGGTTTTCCTTACACTGTAAAAAGACTAGCAGAATGGTTTTGTCAGTAAAGTACCACTTTTGGTTTGCCTTCTGTCTTTTCTTTCCTCCCACAATACATTCAGTTCTTGACTTCCACAAGAAAAAAACAACATGAAAAACTGAAAAAACTAGTAGGACAGCATCTAACTATCAGGACACAAAAGCAAATATTGCTGAGGAAATAGAGGGATTGAGAACTTTACTGATAATCTCAAATAACTGCTTCCACTAATTCAACATGAATGCAATAAGTGAAGACACAGTCGCTGTAATTTTTGCCATTCAACCTTGAAGCCCTCTGCTCTTTGTAGGTGCCTTACTGTAAGAGTATATCCAGATCCATACAGGATTAAAAAATATCCACAAGCTTGATCCCAGTATCTCTAATAACATTCAGTTAAGAACTAATTCCACCACTAAGCAGTTAACAAGGGAGGTAACACTTATATTTTAGCATTTTTCTATTAAAAACTTTTATGCAAGTGGAAGTAGCCATGAAAATCTGCATGCACATGTGTATTTAAGAACAGGCAACAGACCTAAGAATGTTTGTTGATACTCAGACTCAGGTCTCACTCATAGCACAGACAGGTAAAAGGTAAGGGACTAAACCTCACCCTTCCCTTACAAATTGATCAACTAGAGAGAGACAGAGAATGGTATCTTTAAGGTTGTAATATTTCTTTTCAAAATACATTTTAATAACCTTAGTTCTTAATTTGGGCAGCATTGCAAATTCAGATGAATTTGATTAAATTAAATAAGAAATTTTCCTTTACTGACACTTATTTCAGTTGATAATCTGATCTCAAGTTCCCCATCTCTCTCTTTTATTCCCAGGAAGACAAAAAAAATTCTGCATTTCTGACAAGTCTAAATAAAGCTTTGCTGGTTACTGAACTATGCTACATTTCCTATCAACAGAAAACAAAAGCGGAAAAAAAAAGACAAGTTCACCACTAGAGAAGATGACTCAGAGCAAGCAGGAACTGTTACCAGACTCAGAAAAAACAGTTTTCCCTTGTACTGCTGATGAGCCCACATTAATGCTGAGATGAAACTAGATTTGTTTTCTTGGCCCACATCTTCCTAGAACTGAACCTATTTTCTTACAAAGCCACCAGATCCTTTCTGGATCCTGTTAGCATTTTAACTTCATGTTAGTCATTTTGTGAAGAAGAGACCGAAAAATAGAAAGACAGAAATAACCATTTTTTTAATTTAAATGATAAATTTCTGTGCACATGCCAAACACTGGAAAGAGTTATTCACATTTTGGATCTGAAGTTTGCAGCAAACACACATCATGCTCAGAAGCATTTCTAGTTCCCCACTTCTTTAGTAGCAGCTAAGATTGTCACATAATCACAGCATATAGAAACTGTGGAGCTGCTATGAGGAAAAGTAACTCTATCACAGCCAAAACCAGCATGTTTAATGGACAGACACTCCAAGCCTCAAGCACTGGTGGCACTGTGAACACCCTTTTGAGATGGTGGAGAGCTCTAGGACCTCCTCTCACCATTTCTTTCTCTTTCCTAAACTCTATCTCATGTTCAAATCAAAGAGACAAAAAATGCTGCATGGTGATATTTCAAGAGAAAAGGGAGGAAAGACTCTCATTTCTAACCATCTCCCAAAGCCCCAGGTGTGTCTTGGGCCCACATATGAACAGCTTCTACATGTGAAAGCAGAAAAGGAATCTAGAGGCCCATTCCCAGTTCTGGGGAATATAATTAAAGAAAGATACAGTGGGATGATGCCTTATTCAGAACATGGCACCAACACTGGAAAATCCCTGGTATCTACCAGAGATACCATTTCACCATAAGGCACAACCTATACTGCTGCCAGCATTCTCCTCTGTAGCACAAATACAGACTATCTGACTAGGGATTTCAACTAATAATATCATGCCAAAGGAGAAAACAAGATATAAATAACTACTTCACAAAGTCTTATGTAGGAAGGTGAAGACACTGCACACATCTTCTCAAAGAATAGGCTGAACAGCCCTTGTATAATCCAGATATATTTTCTTCTCCTTACTGGCATAGGGAACCAGAGCAGACCTCAGCACTGAGGGAGCATTACTAGCCCAACACACCAAGGCAGCTTTGGGAAGTTTATAATTTTCACAATCTGACTGATTTCAAAGGTCACCCTGGAGGAAACCTCAGTCTGGGTCCTGCCAACACAGACGTTTCCCACAGCCAGTATCTATTCTCTGCTCTTGGCACTCACTCAGGTGGTGGGACGTGGGTTGCACTGTGGGTATCTGCATCTTAATGAAAATCTATTTTACTCCCCCAAAGCCTGTTGTTCATTTGGAGGCGTGGAGCATTACTGGCTGTTTCATACTGGAGGTCGGTCTTAAGACAGGTATACACTCCAAAGAAGTAAAGGCTTTCTGAGTAAGAAAAAACTTTGGAACTAAAGAACTATCCTAAAAATCTGAGATGCCTAAAATACTATAGTAATTCAGACTTAAAACTATTTGTAATTCCTTCTAATTAGCAAAAAAAAAAAAAACACCTGCCTTTCTTCATTTGACATCTGAGTTCATGGTGGATGAAAATCCAACGAGGAAAGCCTATCAGCACTAAAACAGCTCTCACGCTCCTCAGGTGATGACCCTCATTTATAGTTTATCAGAGATTAACTCATTTGAAAAGCCATGCAGTAAGGGTCCCAATCAGTGTGACCATTCATTACTGCAGTGTAGATGGAAAATATCAAAGCCACAGCATTAAAATTGCAATCTAGGAGAATAAAATTAAATATTTAATGAAACCGATAAATTAGAGATGAATCTATAGGATTTCGTGAGAAATGGCTTAGTCTAAATAAACTGTTCTAGACTAAACATATTGCAGTGATGAAATTCAAGAGGTTGTTCAGTCAAGCCATGCTGAAAGTTAAGTTCTACCCAATCTTCATAATCAGGAATAATTTTATGGCTGGAGGCCCAAAACAGTGGCCTCTTTGTTACCTCCTTTACCTACTTCTCAGGTGAAATGTTTTTCATCACATGTTCAAAGAAGTGAACTGAAGATATGGAGGCCCCTCATCTAGAGATGTCTAAAGAACACTTAATTCAGAAAAAGTAAGGTAAGCGTTTGAAATCGAAATACTCTGTGTTAAGGCTAAGCTAACAAGCTCTTTACAAATGAAATGGGGGCAACTGGGGACTTAAGCCAGCTTCTATCCAGGCGTGTAGTGTACAAAAGGCTTCATATTCTATTAACTGTGGTGAGTACCTCCATATGCCCTACATAAACAAAAGGAATGTCATACCTGAAGCATCTTTTGAGTAATTTTTATCTTGAAAGCAAATATTAGCCAAGGTAACTAAGTATCACAACCAAAACTTTTGAGCAATCTTGGCAGAGCTGCAAAATTATGCTATTATTATGGCTGAGGAGTTTTCTGCCAGTAGAGGAAAGGGAATTTGCAGTGCTGTGTCACACAAAAGACAGGAAGGCTTGACAGGTTGATGGGCAAGAGCAACACACACTCTCCCCTCACCCTCAGTGAGACAGCAGAACTCTCCACCAGCAACTGCCCCCGGCCAGAAAATGGTCTCAACCTTGTTACCAGCCTTTTAGGCCCTTCCTGTGTACAAAGAAAACCATTACACTTTTGAGCTTGCAAATCAATGAGTAGGTTTTCTTTCCTGCTAAAAGAGACTTCAGATTTGTCACAGTGAGTAAGGTAATTTCAACCCTAGCTGAGAATCCCTCATGGCAAGCAGCTCTGCTGGTCAGTGCCTGCTCACCCGTCCACCCTGGGCCACATCACTGTCACCTTCCTCCTCCCACCCACGCCTCGCTGCTCCCATCTCTGAATGACCTCCAGCAGCACCTCCCAGCTCTACGGGAATAAATCTCCAAAGCACAAACCTCTAATATCCCTTCCTTCTCCTCCTCCTACCCCCAAGGCAACGAGTTACACTCCGTTTAGCTTGAGTCATGACTTCTCTTCCCATCTTCTTCCCATGCATTTTATTCAAATTTATAAACAGAGGAAGAGAGCACTAGAGGTGCCATAAGAGGAATGAACAAGGGATGCCCGCTCCCCAAGAGCCATGTCCAAGGGTGCTCACTCAGCCCATACAGAGAGCAGCAGCCCAGAAAACACCAAGGTGCTGCTCCCAGGGCAGGGAAAGCTGCCGTGGTAGATGAGGAAGAACACGGCAGGCAGGCGTGGCGATGGCTGCCTCGGCAGTAGCCTTCTTCCCTGGGCACGTACGGGCTGCACAGCCAACGGGCCAGCTGCACACACCCCGCCCTCACTGCAGCCAAGGAGAGAAAAACATTGCATTTTTCCACTAAAATGACCCACTTTACTGCCACACCAAATCTTTTTTTGATATGTTCTCTTCATGCTTTCATGTATGCATTGTTAGATATTCAATGGAATAACTATTTCCAAATAGCAGGTGTGATATCTTTTAAGTGAATGCAAATATTATGTGCATAGCCACAGTAAAGGGAGAGAACAGAGCAGTCAGTTTAAATCCTGCTTCCTTTACTGATTTTCACAGTAAAAGTAGTAAAGTATTTTAGGGAACTGATACAATATAACACAAAGTGAATTAAAATTAAAAGGAAAAAAAAAAAACCTTACTTTAGGGACAAACACTTTTCCCCTTTCCTGCACATAAAGATATGTGTAGCTGTGTTAACTCTCGGCACTGCACATTTTATATGTATGTATGTAAAATTAGACACAAGTACACAGCTTGTTATAATAACTCAGAAATAAAGTACATAAGAAGTAAAAAAACAATTGAAAAGCAAGGAAGTTTTTTTCAGCTATTTCTAGAATTGCCAGAAAATTCTTTGTATTTCATCTTGGGGTGCGGACATTAGCAGTCACTCTCTGACAACATTTATATGAGAAGCTTTCAAGCTATACAAAGTTGGTAAAGTCATTATTCCTATTGCACAAAATTATGTTCAATCATTTTTTCTGCCAAACCACCACCAAAAGATGACATTATTTCAGAATATTCCCTGTGTAATGCAGAGCAGCAGATTGTGGAAGTAACATATATTTTGCTTTGGTGGATAAAAATCAGGGGAGAAAAAGAGAGAGAATCAGTTCATAAAACCACAACTTGCATAACTGGTTTTGCTTAAATGAAAAACAAATCAACTGATCATTTCCTGGCAGATGAAGCATTACATTCAAACAGAATTTAAGAATTTTATTTTTTAATTATTTAGCCGTATTCTTACTCTCATTCTATTCCCTTTTTATTTAAAAACTTGTTTTTAAAGCAGATAAATTTTGAAGAAGGAACTCTGTCTCAAACTACAAAAAGTTTGAAAAGGAAAACATCAAAACCAAATCACCTCAAAACAACGTATTTTTAAAACTTATGTCCATGCCTCCTCTGCTGTTTAACTTTCTCTCTTGGCAAAAATATTCTAAGAATTTTGTAAGTAATATATTTGTTTAATCCTCCAGTCCCAGCCCTCCACAGACGGCTTTTAGGTGGATTTGTTAATAAATTGTTAATACTTTGTTAATAAGCAGTGGCACAGCCTTGGCGAGGGAGTTTCCCAGGTGAGAGCTGAGCCCTCATGGATCCAAGTTCATCACTTGCCACATTGCTAATGAGACAAGTGCAGCCCAACACGAGGTTAATTGTCAGAAGCAATAATCTAAATTAAACTGGCCAACATTCAAGTAAAAGGTACCATTTAAAATATCCTTTTCCAATGAAAGCAATCTCAGGAGTTTATTTGCCTACTCAATATAGAATTCCAGGTTTTAAAAAAACCGTTCTTCTTCCCCTCTAAGGAACCAAAGTAATTATTTTTAATACAGTGACATATGTTAGACAAAAGTATTAAGGAGGGGGCTTCATTCCACTCCAAGTCTCAATGGAATTTTCCCTTATGTGATCACACATCTGAGCTCAGATTTTACCCTAACCAATGAAGATTTTCTGTTAAACAATTGCTATTAGCTGATGAGAAATCTTTTCACAAATAATCATGAAACATGGAAGATCTAGTATGATGTTCCCAGCACTGAGAAATATAATTAAAACAATATGGGGAATATAAAAAAAAAAAAAGTGAGAGTTCACAAAAACATTTGAGAAACAGCTCAAGTCAACTCCAAGCTCACTTGGTTTTGGCTGGGACTCCGGGCTCACAACAGCTTCAGCCTGCCAAAATAAATACAGCCACCCGTTTGCTCCTGATGCTCTCGCCCAGGGAGGACCTGCTCCTTTGCTTTCCCCTGCTATGATAATGACATGTCTGCTAGGAGTTAACTGGGGTTCATATCCCTGCCCGCCTTTGAAACAAATATTATTCTGTTCATTGTGAGAAGAAAAGGACTTAGGTGCCACCTCGGACTGATATAATAAACAATTCCTTCCAGATAATTATTATGCGCTGTAATTAAAATAATGCACATCATTTAGGCAAAAAGTTTAAAAATACCTTGGGGGAAAGTAGTTGGGGACATAATTCCACACAGGGAATCTATTTAATTGTGGTTATAACCATAGAGGAAAAATATAGCATTTAAGATAAATAGTATTCATTTACAACACAGAGTTAGTATAAAAAAGCATGTAATAAACATGAATGTTGTGGTTGTAGGTACAATGTTTTATGCATATGTTTACCTGTAAGGAATGCTGCAATATGTATGAAAAAGTAGTTTTCAATTACCTTTTTGTATTTTTAAAATTATTTAGTTCTTTGTCATTTTTAAGAAAAGCTGGTAAGTGGATACAAAACTCCTTTTCAAAGCACTCAGTTATCTATACCTAATCTCTGCACTAGTGACCATCAGAATATCAAGGTTTTCAGAGCTCCTTAATTTTAGCCTTGAACATTAGATAATTTTAAGGTAGGTAATGCAGTGAAAAACCTCTCAACTGAGTAACAATAAATGCAACAAGAAAGAAAAATGCCTCACAAAATACTAGGAAAGACAGTGGATTCAAGTAAGTAATATTAAAAAAAAAAAATTGGCTCAGGTTTTAATGATATTGCACAAGTGTCTTTCTTTTTCTAACACAAAGTTGAACTCTTGAATCACTACAGATGCCTTAGTCTAAGAGGTAGCTGGCAAACACGATGGCATGAAAAGCATCTTGCATTAGACACGGCCAGCTCCAGATTAAGATGCTGACATGAACTAGTTAGAAACATTTTTACATTTCTCTTTTTTTTTTTTAATTCCCATTTGGGAAGCTGCTGGTCCCTCTTCAAACTTATAAAATTCAATCCACAACACAGAAGCTGTGTCACATTCCATTCCTTGGATGTGTTGGCCAGTCTACTGCCTACTCAGGAACCCAAGGGGAACGTATGAAACGACACTCGCAGTGTACTAAAATGAACTCTGGAAGTTCAACAGAAGCACGTATTTACCTCTGTTAACCAGCACAACCTGCAGCAAGCTGTATTAGTAGGACAGCTAAAGATGACTTTTTAAAGGCAAATAGGCAGTGGCAAAACTGAGAAGATTCTAGAGTTCCTGAACTTTGTAGGTAGGTACTAACCCTAGGCTACTGCCAGTGCTCTTCCTGCCTGATTCTTAAGTGCATACAAAAGCAAACAGCAGATGGTCAATTCATAAGACTGGCAATATTGGCATAATCAACACAGAGCCACCAGCCTGTGCTCACATTCAGCCAAGCAAATGCTGATTGATCAACTGAGATCAACTGAGCGAAGACCAGAGATGCTTGGAGAACACCTACAGAAAGGACTTCACTCACCAAGGCTCCCTGAGTAAGGTTCTTCATGGTCCAAGGTAACACATTTACAAAAAACATTTTTCATTTCTTTTCCTTTATAGTGGTTTGTTTTCTTTCCCCTTTTCTGAATCTCCTATTTCAGATGTGGGAAATGAGCATTTTAATCTTCATTTCTCCCCAAATATTATCAAAGGACAATAACACAGTCCCACTTAAAAATGTAAGGAAATACTTTAGTGAATAACTGTTATATATGTAAGGAGACAAAACTGTTTTGTTTTCAGCATTTAAAGAAAAAAAAAGTCCAAGCAGCTTTTCTAATTGCACTAAAAAGACACTAGGCAGCATCCGTTTTATCAGTTCTGTTTCTGAAGCTTATTCTTCATCGTTTCATTGCTGATTTTAAGAAGGGCACAACTGCAATAAGGTCAGACCTGTTAAGTACTCAGGACATGGGGAGTTGAATAAGACAAGCAACATAAAACAGCCTTCATTTTTTCCTTTTTCTCTCAAATGAAGTAATATACCATAGAGGTCTCCTTGCCTGACATTCTGCACCTCCAGCAACCAAGGGGCAAAAGGCACATTAGACACTGTAGGACTTCTATCTGAAGAAACATTAACATTTCCTGCCAAATCCAAACACAATGATCCCAACCCGGCAAACTATCCAGCAGCTATGTAGGCCAGATTGGTGAGGTTATAGTTAGCTATTTCTGTCAGTTTAAAGCCCCAACTGCAAATGCTTATTCAGTCTTCTTACAGATTTAACAACTCAAGCACGCTGGATGATGACCACCTTTGCAAGGCTAAGCTGCTATTTATCATTAGTAAGAATTAAGTAAAAGCACAAAGACAGATTTTGAAAACCTCGAGCACATTCAAAAAATTACACTCTGCTCCAAGACATGACACAGTAATAGACTCTAACAGGAATAGCTATTTCACTGGCAAGATAGTGCAATAATGCAATTACTGCCATTTAATTAATTTATATTCTCAAAATCTGTCTTCTTACAATTTCTGAGTATTTCACTTTAACATCAAGACAGGATTTTCTGCCCTGGTTTGCCATAGCAACCCTTGCAACAAATGGCAGTTGTCTATAAAAAGGGGGGACTCTTTGAGTATGCATGCATGGTTTAGTATGGTTTGTTTTAAAGCAGGTCAGAGCACAATGGACCTTTTCTACCATGCGGGATTGAACAGCAACAAATCTCACTTCAAGGGCTGCCACGCTCCTCTGCAAAATGAAATGACACTGCTGCTAAGTCTGGATGTAATTACAGATATGAAAGGATGGTTATGAAAGTTGCTTGTATCTTCCTCTACCTCCTCTACTCTAGATGTATTTGCCATACAGCTGTTAACATCCTGAACAAGTAACATGCAGCAGACTTAACATTTCCTTTCATTTTAAGTATTAGTATACAGTGGTGGCTGTTAAAGCACATTTACCACTAAAGAATGAGACCTTTGTCTGTCTATTGCAAGCAGAGCTCTGCCCTGCCTGCCTGTGCAGCCCAGGGCAAAAGCTATACCGGGAAGCCTTGACCTCCGGCCCAACAAGGACACTTAGTAGGGCTAAGGGTAATCCCAACTTCTCCTTGCTCATTCAGCTTCTCGAGCTGTTTGAAGCAATCATTACCAACACAGCTACATTTTGCGGTCATATTATAAAATGAATCATTGTTCAACAGTCCAAGATTGCTAAACTTGTTTTATATGTGGTTTAGAGTAGAGTCACTGGTTGCTCAGACCCCTCAGAGCTGTACTCTCCCCAGTCCGGTCGCAGCAGGGAAAGCGCTCGTCTTTGGCACTACTCCAAACACAGGATGGTGTAACCGAGCAGCATTTGGCCTCTAGTGTTCCTTCTCACCAGCTCCCCACAAGATAGCCAAGATTTTTTTCAGCCACTTCCATATGAAGAGCCTTTATCTCTAAGAATCTCTTTTGTGCAGTTTGAACACAACAACTCCTGGGAATTAAAATATCTACCACTATTTTTGAGGTACTCTGATTATACCATCTGAAACATTACTTCTCAGTTCATGTTCCTACAGGCACAATTTCTGTTTTAAGAGAGCCTGTGGAATATTTGATGTTGGGATTTGGTAGGAGTGAATGAATGCTCCATTATTCACCCTGGTGGTACAGCAGTGGTTGCTCTGAAGTTTTACAATGCAGCATATTGCTGTAATGACATCATATGACATCAGAAATCTCCCACAATTTCTAAAGCTTCTGATGAATGTTTCTCCATAAGCACCTTGTTAATAAATTAAAAAAAAAAAGTTAATCAAATAATATACAAATGTAAAATATTTTTATTTAGACATCTATGGACAAGTATTAACCACCTTAGGCTTTAAAACCAAAACTCTTTTACCTTAAGCTTCACAGAAAAGAAGGCACCATCTTGATTTATGGATGCAGTCAGACAGGGTACCCTGCTTTCCACCCTATGTGAAAACCTCACAAAATATACGAATCTTAATTTGAATTAATATTTCTAAAAAATTCTCTGAAAACAAAAAGTTACTGTATTTCTCCTTATTACAACAAGTGTTCATGTTTCAACCACAAACAGACCAAATTAACAACTATTTTCCCCTTCTTTTAAAACCTTTCTACATACGCATACGTATTAGTCAAGTTGAAGACCGACTTCTCAGTCCTTGCCAAAACGGTGGATATTTGCTATACCCACCTTCAGTCAAACACAGACACACAAACACGCAACTAAAGCAACACCTTACCCTACTTCAAGGCTCTTAACCCCAGGCTTCATGTGTCTCCCTACTCTCTGCAGCTTTTTCCTTCCTCCAGTCTCAAGGGAAGTACTTGAAACCAAGTCAAATCTTACCTACATTAAGACACACACGGCTCCTTACTTTCAGTCTTAGAGTTCCCACACTTCTGGCCTCTGAGGACACAGGTTGTCTTTCTCCATGACTCTGAAGTGGTAGGAGGATTCCTACAGGCAATCCCTATTTTGTTGTCCCTGTCTTAGTCACTGTGTCTCAGATATTCACATAAGCAAGCAAGAACCCAAACCCAAACTTGGATGATATATTAGAAGTAACAATCAAATTACTCTGAACATCATTAAACAAAAAGTATCCTGCAAAAGGGTGGCTTTCATATAAGGAAAAATGTTCTGTAGTAAAATGGCTTTGGCCTGTATCTCCTGTAGCTAAATAACTCACTCCAGAATAGCTGTATTGAGTTTGGTTTTCCATATTATGATACAGCTGAAAAATTACATGGATGGAACACCTCAAACAAGCTCTTTGCTAACAATCAAGTATAGGATCAGTAACCACATACTAATATACATAAAATTACGTGAACCTGTGTTGCCTATGATCCCAACCTGCCTCACAACATATTATTTACTTCTTCATATAAAACAAGTTTGAAATACAGCTTGAAATACATCTGGAAACAAAAATCATGTTTCAATCTCTGCTCTCAATTGCATCAGTGGAAATCAAAAACTCCACTGACTTCAGAAGCATTTGACTTTATTTACAGTTCTGTAACTGAAAACATGGCTTAATTTTCTGGTAAAGAATCCCTTATTGAAGCTACAGCATCAACAACTATGAACACTAACAGCACTGTGTGAGCTGATTTTGGACCCTACGTCACAGCACTGGATGCCCATTTAATTTTTCTATTTCACTTAGTCTTCACACCAAGTCAAAACTTGCCAGTTCCATTTTTGGCCTTACTATGATAGTAACAGAACCCTGATTTCAGTTTCCACCATTGCAAGGAGTATTGTTCTCTGAGATATGCACCTCATGCTTACGTTTTAAGAGGTCAGGACATTATCTCTGCTGCTACCAACTTTTTCACTCCTGTTCTTAACTCTTCCTACTAAGGATGCAAAGTCCCTAATGACATTGTCAGCGTGGACTCCTCTTGGCTGAAAAAGTCATGCTCGTGATGAGCAGTTCCTGCTTTGGCATCTCTGGCCCTTTCCCATCTCTCTTCACAGAACATCTGCTGGAAAGCACTGCTTCTCCATAACCTTTCGCTAAACTCCGTTAGCTCCCTGAAGTCACTTCCAGCCCCAGTTTCTGTCAATCCCTGTGCTGTTCTGCCAGAACATCTGTAAGATGCTAAATAGTATGTATAGTTTTAGGAAAATATCTCATCTGCTATTTTTGAAAGTTCAAATTGCTTTGCTGCCAACAGTTAGGAATACGATAGCAAGGTATTACTTAGTACTGAAATCCTCTTTTTTTTCTGGGAAGAATTAGAAAATGTATGAACTGTCCTACAATATTCAGTGGTTTGCTGAGCATAACTATGGTCCAGCCACATGCCATAGTATATATATAGCCTTACAAGTTTATAGTATACTGAGGTTTCTGCTTAATTTAAATCTGCTACTGAATTCTAATATCCATTTCTCTCGTTTCCCCATCTCCACACATCCCCCACCGGCACTCGCTGAGAAATAACAAAAGGGCCACAGGAGGCCCCAGGCACGTTTGAAACCAACCGAGCCCCATGTAGGATCACACTGTCACATGCCTGCACGCCCGCAAACTAATGTGCTTCAGAGAGAGCAAGACTGCATCCCAAAGTTACCAACCAGCTTCTTTTCGTTCCCAGCAAATTAAAATGCTTGGATTCTTTTCTATTCCATGTTCTCATGCCAAAGACAGGATCATGCTAACAAGCTTCTGATGGAATCCTCTAAGTATTTTTTTTTTTATCTTTACAAATTAAATTTTTAAAGAGAAGATGAAGCTCCCCTCGTCAAGAGCCCCAGAAGTATGGGAAACAAAATGTCAAGAATCAACAATGCCAAATATTACACTCCCACACGGGGTTAATTTTTTTTTTTTTCGAAACAGCACGCAGAAATCTGTCCCACCCATCAGATGAGCTACTATACTTCTATTAGCGTTCTGGCACCTCCTTCTGTACAAACATAGCCCTTTTGCTATAAAACATGTTATATAAAAGACTTAATCCATCAAGCACAGAAATAAGGGATTTTTTCTGTTTCCAGACTTGAACTGATCACTCCTTGTATAAAACAGCATCTTCTTCCCCCCAAATACTACATCACACAACTAGCTGGATGTACAAAGACATTCAATAGGTGTATGAGATTGGGGAAACCAGGACCAGCCTTCCTTTATATAAATTAGTACAACACAAGGCCTGACTCAATTGGCCAACTCTCCACGACAAAATTAGAACATATTCCACCTTTCTCCCTGTTAAACAACAAACTGCACCTCCCAACTGTTCTGGGAAAATAACTGCAGGTTTTGTAAAAGATAAATGCTATGCCAATATAAGAAGTTATTTTGTCATAAACTGATTAGGTTTTGTGTCTAAAAATATGTGGAGAAGGGGCTGCCTATCTACTACAGGATACGCATGCCACGGCTACATTGCTGCAAATGCACATTTGGATAAACACTGTGCCATACTGCACATAAAATGGTTTTAACAGTCCTAAATACAGTTCAGTTAACAGCAGCTTGCATCCATACCCAGTTCCTGGATACGTGACCAGATAAAATCTAGAGAAAATGCTAAGTACTCAAAGGAAAACAAAGTACACGCTGTCTATTAATTGCACTGGAGTTAACACTGCCATCATGTAATCCTTGGTGAAAACATGACTTTTTTAATGTATTTTTTTAATTTCTTGTGATCTATTAAAAGACATTCTATTTAAACAGCATTGCACAATTTCCAGACAACTGAATCTGTGAAAAAAGCCTTATGGCTTTGTGTCAGGTCTTGCCATATTATTATGGTGCAAAGGCTACATAAATTTATCTCCTTCTAATTCTGGATTTTTTTAAAATATGAAGACACTGAAGGGTTGGTTGTTTTTTTTTCCATCTGCAGCTAAGATTTCTCCATCTCCTTCACATTTACATGCAAAATGTGAACTTGTGCACAAGAGACCCAGATAAAAAAAGATAAAGATTTAGGAGAAGCCTTGAAGATGTATGATGGCAATTTCGTTCTGGAACAGGCCCTCCTTCCACAGAATTGACGTTGCAACCCTGGGGCATCACAGTGCCATGCCAGTGCTACGGCTGTACCTGCAACTCCATCCCAGCTTTGGTCAGCAAGGAGAAGAGTGGGACAGGGATTTGCTGGACCTCAATGGCCTGGTGCTGGTGCTTACCACACTTCCAAAAATCACACTGCTGTCCCTCACAAAGTCACGACATTGCTATTACACACAGTGTACAAAAACTTGCCTGTCTCTCTTCTTTTTTGCTTTTTCTCTCCCTACTTTCCTGTACTGACACACACTCAAAACTGTGAAGCCTAAGAAGTTCTTGCAAAATAGCATTTTAATACAGAGCTACAGAAAGTTAAGGGGAAAAAAAATCTCCTGTTTCTATGATTACAAAAATGTTCCTTAACCTTGTTATTGAAATCACTTTGGATTATTAGGCACAATTTTTTTAAAAAGAGTAATCCACATTTCACCATAAATGCTGAATTTTTTGTCTCAAACCACTCAAACCAGACCACAGAAGCTCTCTGGCTAAAATTATTACATTTCTTTCCTGCTCACCTTTACGAAGTGACATACTACCCTTTTGCACCCTTCTAGAAAAATTCACAAATTCATCCATACTTTGGGATTTAGGCAATTTCGCATTGATCTTTTAGTAACTAGGAATAACAATCAGCTTAACAGAAACACCTCTGTATTAGTAAACTTCATAATAAAAGTACTTCTGGATAAATAAATAAAATAATGTCTCTATTATGCAATTTCAAACTAATCCTTGTGATAAATTTATTAATTCAACCCTCCAAAGGTCAGTACAATATTAATTTGTTCCTTGCACTAAATAATGTATTAGGGTTTAATCTAAGCTGGTTAAACAGACGTTCAGCAACGTTCCAACAGCACCAACACTGACACAGTGCAGTACAAAATGGTAAATGTACTATAAAATATTTTAAACTTTCAATGCCAGAATACAATTCTGTAAGACGTTACAAGAGACAAATCTTTAATAAATGCCAGTTTCTACTGAATTCGGCCAAAAAGTTAATATTCAATTCTCAGATTACTGTCACTTGGTACTGTCCGACACCCCGTTGTTTCCAAAGGACAACCTACTGTGTTTTCAAGGCAGGAAGGCAGAGGTGTTCAGGATTCCACCGCAAGTCCCCAAGAGGGAGGGACATCCTAACCGTGCAGCAGAATGGCATCCCCTCGGGTTGTGTGACACCAACGGAGCCAGGACAGGACCCACATTTCCCTCTGCATCAGGGAAATGCCCCACATCCAGTAGACTGTTCTATACATCACCCCCAAGAGAAACCAGACATGCAATCCTTCACCTGTGTGCTCCAGTCTACACTGCAGCACCTCTTACCTAGCTGGAAATCATTTTAGATGCAGCAAGTCACCTTTCTGCTGAGCTAAAGCACACTTTCGGAACCAAAAGGTCTTTCCTCTGTGAACAAAAGAAAAGTTCTATGTTTGATCCAAGAAGCAGATCCCACTTCTACAAATGCACATAAAATGTATTTCCCTTGGAACAGATTTATCTCATTCTGCATAGGGTTTTATTTTATGGGTGGGCCTGGGTTTTGTTGATTTGGTTTTCTTCACGGCAATTAGTTGAAAAACACCTCAATGCACCATGCCTTGCTAGAATGACTGCTCGACAAATAGCACTTTGCATCTTATTGTAAAATATTCAGACACTCAGCCCAAACAAATGGTGTCTATAATAAAAATACTGCCATATATCTTCATTTGTACCAGAACAAATTCATTTTATTTGTTCATTCTATGTTTTAGTGTCATAGGTCTCTTAGAAAAGATAATTTATAATTCCTTATGCAATTAGATATGAAATTAAGTTGTCTTACTCTGCAGAAGAATTTATAATGAAGAGACCAGGTTCAACCAGTTCCACAGAAAATATTTTGATAGCATCAAAAAAGAAAGCATAAAGATCTTTAGCATTTTAACAAATTAACACATGCCTTTTGGGTAAATTACTGTACATGCTGTTAATCTTTTAATTAGGTTCTCAATTTCACATACACATTTATGGTAGGGAGGATTTTTAGTGATCAGAAAATGCAAATATATGGTGTTGCTATGCTCTTTTAATAGATATATCAAAAAAGTAAACAACCCCATCCCCTAAAAGAACCCTAGTAGGCGTAGTCCTTTATTTGAAGAGCCACAATAAATTATTAATAAATCTCTATTAATATTACTAACAAAATACCGCTCTTCATTTTAGTATTCAAACAAGTACAGCTTTCAGATTGAGAAAAGTAAGACTTGTCCTCCACGGTTATGCCACAGAAAAAGAAACTTTTATGTTTGTAATGCATGTAGCTTTTAGACCCATCACCAACATTTCAAAATATGCAACTGATGTCACCTATATACATGAATATATAAATAGTGACGCTGAAGCACATTCTATGGTAGCATTTCACGAAATGACAATTTTCTCATGCTGACTGCCACATAATACTGCCTAAGCATCTTCTTCCAGGATCTTGAAAAAATACAGCATTATCTATAGCTCATTATTTGATAGAATTTCTTCCTCAAGCACTTGGTCCATCCTCAGTTTCAACACAAGATAAACACTTTTTTCCCCCACAGACTACTTCATAGATTCTATAGCTCTTTCTGAAGAAAAACCTACACAGAAAGGCAGACAAATTGCCATCAGTTAACGATCCCTATGCCAAGGGACATTTTTAGCATGGTGTTGTCTCTGTAAAAGCAGGAATTATCTACTAGCTATGCCACATAATGATTTTTGTTAGAAAAAGGAAAAAGGCCAAAATGTGGCTAAGCAGAAAATATATTATAAAAACAAAGTATGAAAGCAATTTAGCTGCGAATCCTGGCAGCTGGCACATGCATCCTCCTCCTAGCTTACTTGTTTGAATTTAACTCTTTGTTGTTAACTTGGAAACAGCCAGGTGAAGACAAAGGTGCTCCACATACAAAACAGTATGGGAAGTAAAAACAGAATAAAACACAGACCCCAGATCCCAGGGCTATTCTAGCTTTATTGACAGTTACTTCATCCTAGAAGAATTATTTTTCATTCGGAATAAGGTTGAAAGTAAAACTGCCCATAAATACACAGTGAAAAATGCCCCAACCTCATCTCATCCAACCTCATGCAATGCCTTTTTTTAATCACACCTGTACAAACATGTATTATTTTAAATTGTCTGGATAAATCAAAGGTATTTACTGGCCAGAAGATAGAGTAAGAGCAATTCTCTACAAGCCCTCCACACGTAAAGGAAGAGACACGTACCCTGAATAATCAGGTAGCTCGGTGGATGGAAAGAAGGTACACACACCCACTTCTCTCAGACACAGCTTGAATTTGAACCTTCCTCGGTACTCTCCAAGTGGGTTTCCAGTCAGCAGGATAGTAGGTAAAAGGAGGTCACTAATAGCATTGTCTTTTGCTCATCCTTTCCCATTCCATTCCATTCCATTAAATGGAGCCATTTAATCTGCTGCAGACCCCCATGACAAACAATGCAGGAGGGCAGACTGCCCTTGTAAAACTCAACTAGAGTGAAAGGACCCAAACATCAAATACAGTTGTTGATGGACAGCTTCATTTATATTCCAGTAAGGACCAGGAGGATTAAAGCCAGGTGCTTTCTACAATGCTCACGTACAGCGGTGAGAAAGCGTCTGAACTGACCCTTTGCTGTCACTGCCAGGAGGATCTCTCCTGAGGAGATGGAAGACACTGAACAGGGGGTCAGTGTGTTGGCCTCTCTTTTGCTATTTTAAACCAGGAAACACTTTCTGTTTAGCCCCCTCAGATTTTCTACGCCTACTTTGTTAGGTTTTCAGTTTAAAAACAAAATGGTTTTCGTGCTTAGTTTGTCTACGTGGTTAAAGGGGACTGAGAAGTATTGCTTTACACTACAAGCTTGCCCTGGAGCCAAGCACCTTTGCTCTCCACAGGCTCAAACCAATACCCCCAAACAATGAGCAGCAAGATCCAGACCGGGGCACTGATGATAAATGGACTTCAGTCAGAGCAGCCGGCAGAAAGAGCTCTGCTTTCTCTGCAGCAGCACAGCCATTATATATGCTGCACAGGGAACCTACACCCAAGGCAAACCAGGGATTCTGACAGGTGGGATTTACTTCTAAATAAGCAGAAGCCGATCTGGGGGATGTGCCCTACCTCTGTTAGGTTAAAGAAAGAAACGGTTGGGGGGGGGGCTCAGCTTTGTGTGCCTGTGGGGAAGACAGATGGGGCAGGGCAATCTGCAGCTGGAACAAAAAAACAAGCCCTTCACGCCACTGGGTTAAAATGCTGCTTCCCTTATCCAGAGGAGGGAATGGAAAAAAAAATTCAGCAGATAAGAATATTTTTAAAAATCTAAAAAAGAAAGGAGAAAAAAAAAGGAAGTAAGAAAAAATAAATACCCTAACATGTTAACCAGCACCAAGCTTTGCTCATCCTACTGAATGTTTAAATATTTGGCTTGTTAGCTAACAGGCTGTTAACTGCACCTCATTTTCCTTCTCTAGACAGGGGAAGACCTAGCCTAACCTAATTGATTTCCGCTTTTAAACAGAGCACTGCTTCATTATCAAATTCATGAAGAAGGAAAAAAATGAGACAACAAAATTTTATTTTTAATTAAAACTAATAAAGACCATTTCTCAGTTTTACTCAAAACTGCCAGTGTTTCTCGGACTAGAAGAGGGTGGCTCTAGCTGAGAGGTTGGGAAGGGAAACAGGAAAAATCTGAATATATTATACACTGGTCTAAGTTTTTAATTGAGTACACACAGGCCTTTCAGAGTGAACTTGATTTTTATTTCACCCCAAAATACTGAAATGGTTGCTGTGACAGAAAAAAGCCTGTGGCTCCAATTCCCCAGCATTTCTTCCCTGGTCTATAACACCAGCAGAATACAGGCAAATCTTTCCCTCTAAAGTACAAAGCTTCAAGAAACCTCAGTCCTGCAGTGTTACCTTTCTGCACACAGCCTGCAACATAAAGTGAACAGACAGCATTAAAGAATGTGGCTCTCATCAAACTAAAGCACTGATTCACTGTTATAGTCTGAGCAATATTCCTCAGAAACAAAGAAGGAGACAAGAACAAAAGGTTTAATGATTTCTTCCCATAGCACAGTCTGAGTTTGATCCATTATGACCACGAAACAAACAAGTGACACACACACCACTGCAACAGGTTCACTGGAGCCCGCAGAGCCGTCACCAAAACATGATGTGCTCCAAAGCACTCGACACCAAAGTCCCTTTGCAGGTATGTGGGGTCTCAAAGAGAGAAGGATGAAAGGGTGCCTCACTGGAACAACCAAAGCCCATTGTGTCCACTCTGCTCCCTCCTCTCCCCCTGCCCCCTCTCCTGCTAACGAGCCTGCTGTGCTCAGTCACAGACCGCAAATGAGACAGAAAGCAGCGTCAGAAGTGCTGAGCTGTTCAAGACTACCTTTACTTACCCGCCTTTAAGCTGTTCAAACACTAATAAATTACCCATTTACTTATACTACCCAGATGTTTGCCGTCTAGAAAAATAGATTATTATTTGTAGAAGGTTTTGTTCCATCACAAGAATCCTGTAAATAATATATTGGGATCAGAATGCCAATACCACATTTTCTGGTAACTAACTATTTCAGTTAGCCTAACTGGCTAATTTTTGTACGCCAGTTTAGAGGGGTGGCAGGGAAGAAAAGACTGACACTTCCTGACCACTAGTCAGAAGCTAAGAACTTTCAAAGAGAGCTTATCAAAAACTCAAGTATTCACTGGAGTTCATGTTGTTGGGCTAATGACGTTATTTAAAATAACAGCACAAATGGAGAATAAGGATGACAAGTAATGTGAGATTAATTTATTAATTCTGAGCTTTTGCTTCCACATATATATTATACTCTCATATAAATATATATTTGCATGCATGTGTATGTATAAAATGTGTGTATACTAAATTATAAATATATCATATATGTGTTTATACATATAAACCAAAGTAAAACTTAAAATATATTCCATTTATGTATCTATAAATATGACATTCTAACATTTCTTTATATGTCACATTTTCCATAAAAAATGCAACACTAATTTTAGCAAAGCCTACAAATAGAAGGAGCCTCAATCTTTGTTGCTTCTTTTATTTTTTACATAAGATTTCTTTAGAGTTCTGAGGAATTCTAAAAGAGAATTCTAGGGCTTTAATTGAAATGGCATGAGATGCTGAATCTTTAACAACAGTGTCTTTCAACCCCTGTGTCCATTATGCACAGAAATGCCTATCAAAACCCACAAGGAACGAAGAGGTTTTCAATATTCTCATTAAAATGTGACTTTCTCTCATAGTCCCAGCTAATTGAATTTCGCTTACAGTTGTCATGAAGTTTTGTAGGGTAGACAAAACAGTGATTTGCTGGTAAATGATGTATATAGGGAGAGAAATAAATATTTGAGAAGTTCTTAGCCCTCTTTCTTAAAGCATCAGGGAGAAGGACAAAGAGTACAACTCAAGCAGTGAACAGTTCAAGAAGAAGCAGCTTTTAAAAGGAAAACTTTGATCTGGATGGCTGAGTATCACTGCAAGAAATCCAGTCTGCTTAGCAATCTCAGACAAGTTGTCATGGAATTGCACAGCAGAGTTTACTGCAAGATGTTAGTACAAGCCGTACCCCTCACACATATTACGGTTAAATTATTTGATTTGGGCCTTTTATAATGCCACCTGCAAAACTGGAGAGAAGAAAGAAGAGTTTACCCATTATAAATATCCCCAGTAGAGGCAAGGGGGACAAAGGGGATTACTAAAGGTAAGGAGCTGTTAATTCGAGATGGTGTGAAGAGGGCTGGGTGGGTTTCTTTCATTTGTTTTGGGGGTGTTTTGTTTTAAATCCTATTGGTTTAGCAGGGTGAGAATAGTCCGTGTCAAAAGAGTTTGAGCTCAGAGAAATACAGCAGCTTTCCATAGATTGACAACTCTGTTAGGTGAGATCAACACGCTGCCTCTATTAAAATGAAAAAGTAAAAAGTAGCAGAGTGACTGTCAGGAAGTGACCCACTATTTAGCTGGTTGATCATTGTATCATGTTATTTAAGGTGTTATATCACCAATGTCTCTCCTATTTATTAAACTCTTCTCACTGGAAGGTCTTTGATAACATGAATAGGGAGCCACAACTCAGACACAAGTGACAGTGGGCTCAGGAGTCGGAAGATCGCAGATTTTGGCAACCTTGTAACTGCACATTATTCATATGAGAAACCTGAACTCAGGTTTTCTCTCATTTTTTCTCGTACTGCTACCTTGCACTTGTGTAGAAAATAGCTTATCTGGTCTTCCCACCTACAGCAAACTTGGCTGTATACATCAAGCACAGTTCAGTAGGGTTTCGCCACACTTTTACTGTACCTTTCTTGATACAGAAATATAAAAGCAGCTTGTGCGTGTGTGTTCAATATAGCCCCCAGCTGGTATGTTCTCCCTTTACCTGACATTCAGTTGGAAGCTATTGTGGTTCTGGAGACAGCACAGATGGGAATATTTCACAGGATCTTTCCCTACTAATCATCTGCTCAGGTCCTTCCAACTGCCTCAGAGCCCTACCCTCTTGTACTAGCTTAGGCAAATCCATTCTCTCATCGGTATTTACACCCTTCAAATATTTGTATACATGGTTATAATCCCATAAGGGGCAAGATGGTCATGCTGCTCTCACAAATGCTAGTCTGAGTGAAGGAGCACAGCACTCTGGCTGCCACATTCTTACACATAGCAGCCTGGGGCTTGGACTGATTCGCTGAACAGCACCATATCACACAGACCTGGTCTGTGCTTTGAAGTAATACTAAAACACAGGCCACAAGTACAAGGGGCCTCCAATTAACAGCAGAGAGCAGGGCTGAGCTCATGCATTTAAACCCTTGAAGAAAATGAACATACTTGCAGTCTGGGTTACTTCCCACCCCAGCCATGTGCACTATCAATCCAGAGGAGTGTTCTTAACGTGTCTGTGCCTTGGTTTCCTTCCTACACAGTCAGGAGAGCCACCTTTCTCTCTTACTGCAGCTGACTGCAAAGACAGCTCCATCAGTGCTCCAGAACACAGTTCTCTGTAGAAGCACTGAAGCCAAGCTGTCCTGTGGCTGCAAACAACATCAGAGCTTCATAGGCAGCTGGAGTAGGACTGGAGCAGGTCCTGAGGTACCTCTGGGTGTCAACTACTCTGGTCAGGCACTGATCGGCCCAACAGAATTCTCCTCTTTTCCACTCCAGTGATGCAAGGCTGACAGGGCTGAGCTGTCTGATCTCTGCTCACTAAGCCACAATCTCCAGAGAGCTTCACTCACCTCCGTGTCCAGCTACTGCAACGCCACATGGCAAGGCAAGATACTTAAAACCTTTTTCCTTTCTTGTTCTTGTACTACACCTTTCCCACTGACCACTGCCAACCTCTCCTTCCGGCCTTCCACTCCAACCACCCACGTGCAGCTCTTTGCGAGCACAAGTCTTCTCCCCCCTCCAGTCTGTAGACAGCATTAGAAGAAACTGAGCACAAGAAGAGAGGCCTCTGAGGCACAAAGGCAAGGTGCTGCCTCTTGCAATGGCTCTGCTCAAGGTAATGCATTGCTGAAGAACCAGAGCATGACAATCTCTACAGTGACAGGGATGGGAAGGATCTCTCGCTCTGTGTTAACTCCCCCCCGCTGTTTTCTCACTCCTCCTCCTGTTCAACTTGACATCTGAGCACCATTTCACTCTTCTATACACCCCTTTCCTTGTCATGGTCACACAGAGCAACTAACCCAAACAACCATCCTGGTGCCTGGCTAAAGCTGCCCCCAGAGAGCAGTCAGGGCAGGCACTCCACATTGCCCTGCCAAAACACAGAGCTCAAGCACCTGACAACAGAAGGCAAACTCCATTTCAGTGACCCATTCAGCTCTGCTAACTTCTGCAGACAAGGCACATCAGTTCTATGTAAACACTCAAAACAGCTAACAAAGAACTGGTCAAAAGAAAAAATATATATATCCACAGGAAATCACACTATTTTCTTTTTCACATGGACTGTAAGAAAGTAGATACTAAAAGCATCAAACTAATACGGTTCTTCTTCCACTCCACACTGAGGAGGGAATCAGCTTTCACAGCAGGCCTCAAAGCCACAGGACAGCATGCAGGGTACACCAGATTGTAACTACTTTCATACTACTTTGATCCCAGCACTGAGCACTGTGTATTCCATGTACTTCCTGTCAGTTTCCTTCTCTTGCATAGCCCTGTTAGAATAGCCCTGTTTCCTTCTCTTGCATAGCCCTGTTAGAATACCTTATCCACAAGAAAAAATTTTCATCAGGGCACGTACATTTTATTAAACTACATATAGAACAGGTGTCCCTTTAAAGCGTGACTCTTTTCCTCTCTAAAAGGCACATGCAGCAGGCTCCCTACTGTCTCTCTAAAAGGCACATGTAGCAGGTTCCCTACTGTCAGGTGTAGACTCGTGTGATGAAAGAAAAATACATAAATGTTTATTAAACCTTTGTTGCCATTAACACCACCAACTTTCACACCCCAGTGCCAAGCTGTTAACAAATTCCCATGCTGTTCCAGAAGACACTTCACAGCTCCTGACAGAAAAGGGAAGTTTCACGAGGGCAGCACTCACTGGAAAAGTCTTTGCTCCCACCACCATCAACAAAAAATCACAACCAGCTGTTTGTGGAAAAAATGTGTCCTGCCCAAACTGTGTGGGAATAAAGAGCTTCTTCCTGGGAGGCATGTGGCCACCTTCATGTATACCTCCTGATTCATTTTTGTCCCAACACTGTTTGTGCTAAGACTTAAGAATTTACCTAGCAACCAGGAATAAAAATGATCCATAATAAGCCGAGTGACCACAAGCTAGTACATGAGGCTCAGGCCAGGTGCTGTACAGCCGGGAAGCACGAGGCAGGGCCCTACANACCGCTGTGTGTGCGTGTTTCAGCTCAAATGTTCGGACACAGCATCACCTCCTCGGGGAGCTCTGCAGCTCCAGGCTGCAGCCCAGGCCAGCAGCCCTACAGCAGGGCCCCTCCGGGCACACAGCCCCCTCAGGGAGGCACATGCCACCTACCCCTCTGTGCCACGTTTCCTTTCTGCCAGCCAGGCTCTGCTGTGCTGCTGTACAGCCAGGAAGCACGAGGCAGGGCCCTACACAAAGGCACACACCAACTCGATCCTCGGCAGCTCTGCAGGGCTGCCATGGGGAGCCGCAGCAAAGGAGGTGTGAAATCCTACAGCAATTCTTCTGCCACAGCTCTTCTTTCCCCTCCAACTAGCTCTTCTATCTTCCATGGAAAACCCTGTTCTAAAAAGAACAGGCAAAGGCAAGATGCTTCACGCAGGATGAAGTGAAATTGCCATTCCCCTCAGTGTTATCAAAAAAAGTTGGAGCCGAAATGAAACACTTTCCCAACCCAAAAGGTGATAATTGTTACATCCTAAGTTACAGCTTAGACAGCTTTCACAATACCAAAGCTTTGACAAACTCCTTTACTTTGTCCCTGGAGGACATGGGGACCTACTCATGTCACTGTTTTGCAGAGCATGATGCTCAGAGCATTTTGCAAAACGCACCTGAGAACCTTCAACTTCTCATGCAGATCCTGTAATTCAGTTGATCATAAAAAAGAATTAATATGTTTATTAATATGTTTTGCCAATGGAAATCAATTCCAAGCACTAGAACAGAAGCAGATTTGTTCTACAACCATAATGAAGAAAGTAAATAGCTTTCTTTTTCCCACCTTTTAAATATCAGAAAGTTGGGTTCCCAAATAAATCCTTATAATAGCAATTTAGTAGCATGCCTCAGTTAACCCTAGTTAACAAATTAGGGCCCTATATTCTATAAATTTTTGCATTAAACAAAACAATCTCAGAAATCTATTGGCTGTCTCTGCCTGTACCTCACCCCTCAGCTTACAGATGGCTAGCACAGAGGCAAGAGATTACAGAACATGCTGCATACTTCAGGTTCATATCTTGAGATCAGCATGGCCTGCAGTATTTGTTGAAGATGTCTAAAAAACATTGGTGGATTGGCCCTTCAGTGTGAAGGCAAATAACCGGACCAAGAGATTTGTTAGCTGATGGATCTTTAAGGTATTTTCTGTCATTCTAAATACTATACCATGTGATGTTGCCTAGAGGAATGTAATAGCTGCCTTAAAGATGGAAATACCTTAGTCTTTTCTTTTAGACTAATTGCAATAATTAGAGATCCAACTTCCATTTTCTAGTGGAGCTATTAGAGCAGCACATCAAGCGACAGATCAGTACCTGAACCTGCTCATTGTTAAAGCTGAAAAATGCAGTGGCCATTTCCTCCCTGCACAGTGACTAATTTCCTTCGTGAGTCAATCTGTCTCCTCCTCTCTATTCTCACAACAGAGCGATGCCACAAAAGCAAGGTTCCCCCAAGTGAGATGCTCAGGCAGTGTGGGTCACTGCACTGGATGACATGCCCCCTTGGAGCAGGTTTTCTGCAAAGCCCATTCCCCTTTGGAAGTGCCAAGAATCAAATCTTGGCCACCTAATGCAGCATGTTCCACATGTTAGCTCGCAACATGTTGAGCAACTGTGTTAACTGAGATGGATAGTGCTGTCAAACAGAAAGCTGGCTCACCAGGATGGAAACAGTGGGATATGCTGACCTTTTACATTCAGGAAAAAAGAGTCCCTAAGATGACACAAAGCATTTCGTATTAAAAACCAAAACAACTACCTTCTTGCAGGGCTTTTACTATCATATTGTGTAAATAAACACATGTACACAAACTCTGCCTGTATGGAGAACCTGAGCCTCTCTCACAGAGCAGAGTCTGTCAGAGGAAATGAATCATTATCACCCTGCTTGGAAAGAAGTTTGCACAAGGAGCCCATGCAATTACCCACTGCCTGGGACTCCGGGATTCAATACCACCATTGCTCCTTCTGTTCCCACGTTCAAATACCTAACTATACAAAGCAACTCAAATCAACAGACAAAATTCAAATCCCCAGGCAAACTGCTATTAAACTACTCTAAATGTGCACAGGTTTTATTGGTGATATGGAGATAAAACAAACTTATAGGCTTCTCATCCAAAAGAATAAGCACTGAAATAACCTGTTTAGTATAAAAAAACTTGAAATTCGAAGTTCATTCTGGAAAGATTTTTCCCAACCCACCACCTCCTGCCCATCTCCCTCAGGATTACGATTTTAGGTTTGGGTTTTTTTAAGCTTATATTTTGGGTACAGAGAGGAAAGCTTTGTTTATTTTAAGATTTTGCTGTTAACAGAGAATCATCTCTGAGTGGAAGGGACTGTAGAGCTTTACAAAGGGTTTTGCAGCAACAGAGCAGGTAAGTGAAAACAGAAATCAGCCTGCGCATTTAGTCCTACCACTATTTGCCATAAAGACAGCATACATATATATGTAACCATTATCTACAATGCATAATTTAAAAAAGGAAACACTACAATATGCTGTTCAAAACTGCCCTGATACAAAGAGGAATACTGGACACCATCTAGCTGTACACCTAAAGGTTCTGTCTTCTGTGCTGACTTCCTCAAAGCAGCAACCTGCCTCGTGGTGCAGAACAAGTGTGTCATGAATATCCTCACTGACCATTATCAACAGATTTCACACTTCAGCAAGATCTAGCTAATGCTTTCTAGGCAGGCTAAAAATATAGGGCTTGTTATATACCTAGTTTAGGATTAAGCAATTAACACAACTGATATAAACACTTCCAAGATTTGCTACCAATTTTCTTACTTTTTCCTTACATCAAACAACCTCAGGTGCTGTCTTCTGCAGTGCAGAGAAGTGGGAAAAAACTATTGAATACCTTGTGCCTGAGCTGCAGAACTGTGGGAATACCCCAGAGCCAGGAGCGCTGTCTCCACCAGCTGGCTAAAGAGCACATCTTTGCGAACCAGAACGAACTCAGCATGCTCTTCTCGATTATCGTATTCAAGAGAGGCGTCTGACTGCTCCACCACACAAAAGACTGGAATCATCAAACCTACATGGGAAAAAACACCAAAAAAAAAAACCAACAAAGCATCAATAAGAGGACATGAACTGTGTCATACATGTCTGATTAAACTTGTAAATTAACACACCTCCTAGAAGTCTCATTATAAGTGAAAATCTGCTTTTCTTCCATGTGGGATAACTTTTGTTTTCTTTCCAAGGAAAACAGTGAAGTCTCATCACTTGACTCATTTAAAAACCACACTAAAAGCTCTAGAGAATACAGTTCAGGAACAGAATCATAGCCACCATGAAGATGAACAAGATTTCCTAATAAGACTTTTTCAACATTGCAGAAGTTTTCTACAGTTCCATGAATGTTCCTATTTCTTTCAGGTCATTTCTTCACATTCAGCCATATGAAAACCTGACACACAAATGCCATTTCTGCTTCTCTCTACACAGTGAACTTATAGAGAAATCAGCAGAGGCTGGTCCCCTTGAGGGACCCTGGGATATTTGTGCATTTTCAGACCATGGTCAGTCTTCTCACTGTACACGGAAAATACTCTTGAATTGATTTTGTTGAAAATTATAATTTTGTGTTGGCAGCTGATGGTCACTCAGACCCAGAGAGACCCACGGCTGCCTTTTCCACTGCATCCAGGCAGGGTGTGAGAACAATTCTTTTGGAAAAAGGATCCCACAGAAGTGGAAAACTCAGGGGGTGGTCTGGATTCAATTTTGTTGTGTTTTATTGTAAATCTACTTTTGTGGTTACAGGATCAAGTTATCTATGGCATTAGATAATTTGTGAGGCATGAACTTTAAGGGATTCAATGCTACAGGCAGTAGAGAAACGTGCCAATTTGCAGGAAACAGCCCTACAGCACATTCCCAAAAGGAAGAGGGAACAGACGGAAGACCTACAGAACTGCACGGCCATTTCCACCACCTGCTACAGTCTACCTCCAGTCACAGACATTTTTTAACTGGTTACATATCATTTGTATCATGTCCCTAGGTAAACTAGAAAATATTGGTGCACAGAACAATCTCAGTCTAAAGCAGTTTTCCAAGTGTGCCATCTAAGGCTCATAATGTCACCTCTAGTGAGGTGACACCTCTAGAGCAAGTTCACCTCTAAATTTTGTTCTTCAGAATGAAATATAACCACTTCCAGTAGACAATAATGACAAAAAATATCTGAGTGTATTTATGAATTTCGGACACAAATCACTGTATTCCTGGACCAGACACTTCTTTAAGGGAAAAAGAAGAGAAAGTCACATTTTAGTTCTTCTTCATGAAGTCTATTAAATATTTCTGAGCTACAATATTCAGTCAGTAGCTTCAAAACCTAGTATCTACAAACCAATAGCTATATATCCCTTCAGAGGAGTCACCCTGCCCTGAAATAAACACAGTCTTATCAGTATCTGCTAAGGAACTTAAATATTCCTTGTCTTGAATTTTGAAAGACTAGATCTACTTTAAAATATATTTTAGATACACAGTTCTCAGTGACTTATCTACCACAGAGTGGCTCTCAATTTGACATTCTAACTGCAGGAGCTACACACTACTATCTACTTGATGTGTTTCAGTTCTTTGTTTTAAAACACATCTCAAAGTAACAGGAAAGAAGGCTACAGCATCACATTGATACTGATCCCTCTTCACTGCTTGATTCTGGGTTAAACTGATGCACTTTTAAAGTTCAAGCAGCCAAATTCTAACACACAGTGCTAAAAAAAAATCTCAGTGAAAAAAAATCTCTAGGTGCTTTCCTGAAGAGACAGCACATGGGTGATCATGTTCCTCTGAAATCAGTGACAAAATTTCCTATCAAAGGTCAAAATCTGAATTCTATTTGTCCGTACACCATTTAACTAGTTAATGAAAATAAGTCTCTTTAAGTGACAAATTTCCAGTCCTGTCAAACATACAGGCTGTCACAGCACTTTTGATGGGGCTATTAATGTCTTAGCAAAAGATTAGGATAATTGGCCAAATGCTGAGGCTGTAATATCAGTTGTGTAAATTATATTTTGGCAAGACAGAAAATGTGGTAAAGCAAACTGATGAGAGGGATGTCACACTATCTTTTATGCTCCTGCTGGATGCTTTCCTTGTCATACAACATGCTCCCCTTTTCAGCACAGAAGTAGCACCTATTCTCTGCACTCATTCTTTACTGTCTGAGTACCAACAGGATCTCAAAGGCTAGAACGGATGCCATACATTGTATCACTTTATGGACAGCACAAAGGACCCCACAGGACTCCTGCCCATGATGACTTTCCTGCCCCTTCCTGCTGCCCATGCTTGCAGGAACCCTGCTACAGAAATACCTTTTGAAAAAATATCTCTGAACTCAGTGACCCAGAGTAACTGATGATAAGCTGCTACTAGTACCTTAAAAACAGAGAGCAAAGGGCAGGTTACCACATCTGTCATTACTGACCCATTCTCATGCCTCTCACTATAGCATCTGGAATCTGAATACTAATTTTAAAAATAAAATAAAAAGCAACAGTAATCAAACTTATTTCCAAGTCAATCTCACTCCAAGGAAGTTTCAACTGCTTTGCTCTCTATTTCGCATTAGAGAGTTAAACTGTTCTATCTCAAACTTCTCTGTTTCCTAATGTTATCTGAAAATAAATATACTTTCAGTATGTTGGAATCAAAAGGAAAAACATCTGCAGATGCCAACATGCTCTTTACACGCTAACATACACCACGGCTTGCTCCTACATGCATATATTACACCTCCAGCTCGCTACAGGGCCCTTAGAGAAGAGCAATACAAGTTAGTCACTGTCATTCCAGTTGAAGAACTAGCAGCAGTACTCAGAAAGCTGGAGACCAAGCATCCATAATAGCCTCACACGCAGTGCTACTGCAGCGCAATGAGCCTTACTCATAAATGCTGGAACTCCTCAGCTCTTTCCCTAACGAGCGATCAGCCAGAATAATCCCTGTCATCCTCCCTCGCCTGTGCACACACACGGAGTGGGCTGAGGTCCCCCGGCAGCGAACTCGCGCGCACCCGCTCTCCGAGCTTGAGAGGCTGCAGGGAGTGATGCTGCACAGCTCATGGCACACGACACACGGCACTGCTTTTCACACATGGAGAAAACAAGGAGTTTTCTGAGGGCTAAAAAGGAAAGAGTTTGTCTCCTTAAAGGACAAACACAATGCTAGTATGCACACAAAACATTACCAGCAATCGCAAATCATACTAAAGGCTTTTCGTCTTTGATTTTGATTAACGTAACTGACTCATGAACAGCTCTTTCATGCTTCCCGCAGAGCTTTGACCCCATAGAGATGGCATCTGCACAAAATGTCAGGGGAGCATAAACCAAGATCTACAGAAAGGCTTTTATAAGGACATCCATACACAGCAAGAATTCCATCTAACCAACGACAGAGAGCAGTGAAAAACTGCTCCCACCATTACCCGGAAGAAGAGAATGGTTAGCAGCAACCAGCACCTCTGTATAACATACATAGCAGCAACCAGCACCTCTGTATAACATACACATTTAAAGCAAATCAGAGATGAGATTTAAGCTCCGCTGCTGCTTTCACGGAAAAGCTCCAATGTACAGACAGTCTCTGTAAACCCACTTGCATTTTTTGCCAAGACTCTTCTAAGGGCCAGAGAAATAACGACAAAACTAAATATGTATCAAGGAGACCAAATGTACATTTTCTCCTCCTTACCCATTTTAATCTACAGTTTTATTTCACTGGGGAGTAATCAATTCTTTAAAAATGATGGAAACAGAAACAGGTATTTCATTAGAGAAGTGAAAACCCAAGATACTCTGCTGCATATAGCATTCATTTTTACAAAAAAAGGGCTTAGAGCCAGTTAAAAGTATTATCAATCTGCAATCATACAGCTCCCTGGAAAATATTTTCAGTTTTAAGGCTACCAAGTAAAAGCTGCTGATGTCTAATGACAAACTAGAAGGAAGAGAAGAAAGCAGTTATTAAAAAGTCCTGCATTGTTTCTTTTGTTCATTCGCAAATAATACTTTGTCCAGCGCGTGCTTTTTTAAGTAATAGATGTGATACTATTGGCACTTAACTTCTATGCATGGTCTGCTTGCACAGAAGCAGAGCAGGCAGAGCAGAAAGCTGAGAGCTCTTACAGCTACCCACCTCTCCAGCCATTAAATAGGGAGCAGTGCTTGTGCATCCTAATAAGTATAAAATGAAGATCAACTAGAAAGAAAAAGCACCAATAAAATTCTTGTCCTTTTAGATTAAAATCTCTTTCCATCAGGACAAGTCTTGAGTCCCATCTAGGTGTTATTTAATTTTATCTAATTTGAACGATTTTCAAAAATCAGGTTGATTAATTTCAACAGCATGGTGTTATGGAAAGATTTACTGTACAGGGGTTGTCTAGCAAGGAATTAATAAAGAAGCCAGCTCATTGCCCTGAGTAACATGAGGTTTTAAGACTTCCCAGATTTCTACTGGGAATACTTCACAGCACAAGCATATTTTCTTCTGGGAGTGAAACCCACCAAAATTATTAAAAACTGAGATCAAATGGTGGTGTCAAACCCAAAGGAAATCATTCTGCAGTGGAGAGATTTTTATCAAGTGAAGAAAGTGGAAAATAAAGTTTTTGTTGTTGCTGTTATGCTTTGGGTTTTTAGGTTTTGTTTGTTGGCTATTTTTTGTTTTGTTTTAAACAGAACACAGACACATATGCAGAGTAATCTCCCTCAAAGACAAAGCAAATTTCTATGGTTTGGAGTTCAGAAACCAGGACATCTCCTTGAAAATTCATAAACCACTGAAAATTCTTTATTACTTTATGCAGAAAACATTTTGCCTAGCAGAGACTGCAACACATGGGCCACTCTCTAAGCTGGCCTTTTCACCACAGAGAAAAAAAAAATCTAGGCAATAGCAAGAGCAGAATCCACAAATCCTTATTTCCACACACAACTAAAAACCATTGAAGTACAAGCAACTTTGGCTGGACTTCTCAGATGAGACCCTTACTCTATAACAGAAACTAAGAAGCCCAATTAGCAAAGCATAGATTGTCTTGAGGAAATTATCTAGATAAAGATTCCATATAGTTAACAATAAAGCATGCTTCCACAACTGGCAGTAACCACAGGAAGCAATCAAACTACAAACATTTCCTAAACCTAATCTGCTTCTGTTTTTTTCTTTAGAGAGAGACCTTTATCCAGCAAAGGCAGGCAAGAGAAAGCAGTCCATTTATTTATTTCTTTCTGCACTGCAGTAGAGCTGACCTTACATATACAGATTTGGTATTTTAACTGCCTTTCCCTTTCTTCTAAACAAATTTGAAAAAGAACCTAAACTGAGAAAAATGCTTTAAAAGGCAGAAATCGGCACAGGAGAGGTTTGCCAGTTCTCCTTTTCACATCCTGCAGCTCTAATTGAAAAGGCAGAAGCCAATTCAGTTTGACAGCTTTCATTACAGAGAAATACCTGAATTTCTGCAGCAAAGATGCCATCCTGCATCCTAAAGTGTAACACAAATCCATAATTTCCTTTTTGAAAAACTTAGCCCCACCACTAAGTCAATTAAAAAAACAAAGAAAAGAAAAAGAGAAACTTTAAAGCCTGAGTGTGCCACTTCTTCAAAACAGTGTAAAATACAAATCCCGAAGTAATCAGAAATTAAAACCTAGTTCATATGCTAATAATCAGGAGGTTTCTATTAAAGACGACCATCTGAACAAACATAAAATCAGAGAATCATTTTGTTGGAAAAGACCTTTAAGATCACATATAACAACAGAAGATAAATTCATAATTAGAAAAATCAACTGCACTCCAAAATGTGGGGTATTATGTCCAATTGGCTGGGGCTTTTTCAAGAGGAGAGACATCAAATAGTATTTGGAAAAAAAAGGTGGGTTTTTTATCTCAACACCACTTTTGTTTAAATCACAGCGTAGCTGTAGGTGGTGGTGATGTGAGACCTTCTCCAGAAAATCCTGCAGAGTCCAGCTGAGGGCTGCAGATGCAGGAGCTAGAAGGACAGGCTGAACAAGCACAATCATACCATTTCCGCAGAGCCACACATACTCGACTGTTCACGCTCAAGAAGGATCTGGCTTGAAGCAGATCCCAGGTTCAGCCCATGGCAGTGCAATCCCACGATAAGGTGGAAGCTCCCACACTTCAGCAAGCATTAGGCATGTCCATTAAGGCTCACTTTCAAGTTACACAATAAATTACGAATACAATTAAATTGGACAGAATATAAGTTGTTGGCACTTAACTTATTTACAATAAATGCTTGGTTTGGGTAAATGGACTGCGTTTGAGCCTTTTACTTATCAAACACCAGCTTACAACAGTCTCATTATGAAGCTGAGAATTCTTTCACTGTAAATCTTTTTTAATAGGGACTGAAGGAATGACTTTGCAGTTGTTTGTCACTAACCGCTCGGAACCACGGGAAGAAAGCTGCGTGCACACAGTGACAGGCGGCCAGCGGGAAATCGCTATGTCAAATACAGGAGACTGGACCAAGATCTTTGCAACTGTACAATCCTGTGCGGCATCAAGCACCTCATTACAGCAAAAGGTTTTGTTTAAAAACAAGGACCCTACTTTCTGCTAATCCTCTGCTCGCCAGTGTGTTCTAGACAAAATGCAAGATATCTGATTTTGCATATAAGGAGTAATGTAATGCTGTTAAACTCCTACTCTTCATGGGTTTATAAGCACGCTGCAAATAATTTGTTCCAGGATGCAATTTTGTAAAGAAGAGCTCAGACCACAGTTGATTTTAATACCATGTTTGCCAAAGAAACAAAATCATGTTAAATAACATTACATTGGAGAGTTTTTCTACTTAGAAGGGCCAGAGGAAGTAAAACTAAGGACAATATCTTTCTACTCCTCCTCGGCTATTTTTTCTGGCTTTACATATTCAATAAATCTGTAGGCAGGAAATGCATTTCTACATTTTATATTTTAGCCAATAGCGAATTCAAACCACAAGGTATTATTTACATCTTTCTTCAGCTTCCAGTCCTTTCTGTGGCTTCAGTCTCCCAGCCATCACAGCTATCCCAGATCTCAGGAAGTCTTATAAATAAGTCACTACCGTCTCTGCAGATGTCCTCTGCTTCTGACAGCTTAACTACCCAAAGAATCCTTCTCCTAGCTGAAATAACAGCCTTACTATTTAACACAAAATATTTCAGGCCACTATCCCACCACAGAAACATATTATGAAACTCGTAACTTGATTTGATAATGCTTGAATTTCTAAAAAAAACGGTATAAAAGAAAAGCTGTATTTAGAGCATGTGCCGTGACAAACAAGAATTGAGAAATAGAAGAACACCATGCATTTACCTCTGGCACAGCCTCTCCTGTGGTGTGTCTGGGACAGAAGTGTTACTCACAGGAGATGAGACCTTTTCTTAGTCAAAGAGAATCAGCTGTTTCTGGTAACAAATCCTTTTTGCTAAACCAGCTGCACTAACTCAACCCGAAGTTTGAATCTGTCACACCAGTTGAGTTCACAGAGTAGGAACAGGAGCAGCCCCACTGGGGCTTTGTGCCACCCTGTTAGCCCAGGGACAGATACGCACAGGGCAGCCAGGAGCCAAGAGCAATTAAACAGGGGAATAAAGCACTTCCACCTCTCCAATTAAACAAGCGAAACTGAGAGCGATGAGAGCCCAGAGCTCAAAATACTGCTTTGAGGGACCCCAAGTGAGAAGGCAGCACAAAAAGCTGTCTAGGTTCCTCCAGCAGAAAGCTCAGCCCGCTGTGCCAGCAGCACCCTCGGCATGCAGGAATCATGGGGGGTTCCAGCACCATGCTGTCCACCACAATCACACACAGGCCTTCCAATCCACAGAACAGAATCATAGAACCAGTCAGGCTGGAAAAGAACACTTAAAATAATTAAGTCCAGCTATTCCCATTGAAAGGAAAAAGGTGAAGACACTATAGCTACATTTTTCCTAAATAAAACAGCTCAGTTGTTTCAACTTGTTTCCCAGTTATAAAAGAAGAAAAAATACTCCACAGCCATACTTTTTAATATGAAATAAATGGAAAATATACTCCTTTCACTCAAAATCAGCGGAATGAACACTTCTAAAATGCGATGACTTTTTGTTAAAAAATAATCTTAAGCCATTAATTTCCTATAAGTTTTAGGTTTTAGTTTCTTTTACTTTAAAAATGTATAGGGTTTGCAAGGGGTTTTTAGTTTGGGGCACTACCTTCTGTTTCTTTTCTATCGAAAACGTAACAGAACTCGCCTAAGGGGCTAAGACTCTCTGTGCCAAGTTCCACCCAAAATTATTTTTAACGACCAACATTTTCAAACCCTGAAAACTGGAACCACTAATAAGCCCTTAAATTCAGTGGTGCTAGCAGATGCCACCATATTATGTAATTTTTGAAGCAAAAAAACATCTTCTAGCAAAAGGATTTTAATGAAGGTTCTATTAACCAGTCTCCTGGTACTGGGATAAGTCCCCTGGAATGCAACAGAAAAGCTTTCATAGCTGGTTTGAGGTTTTATTTCTGGAGAAGTTTTGCAGACCACACTCAGGCCTATTTTGGGGTCTCCACTGGGACCCACCAGCAAGTTCTTTTCTCCTTCATGTCCAGCCCTCTGTGAACCACTCCCTGGCAAGAAAAAGAAGAAATCTTATCACCCCTTCTCTGTGTTACAAGATAAGTGTCTGCCAACCTATATCTCTGCCTTCAAACCCACTTGCAGGCTCCAACAGTGAGACAAGCTGAATTATCTACAACCACTGTAACCACTGCCTCCTTCCCTCATATCTTATAGATACTGGCAGCACTAGAAACCTCATTTCTAAATGACAGTGTCAACAGATAATGGCAGAACTGGCTACGGGCAAAAGTTACAAGTACACACACAAGAGGACAAGCCACATTAAACTCTCTCTGAATAAATGTTGTCAAACTCAATGGTAACTGATGAAGCTCTTCATCCTGCTTCCCTCTCAGCAAGGGTAACGCTATTGCTACAGCAGTATCATTACTAGATGGTATTTTTCTGGTACAAGGAGACCACAGAAATCTTCATCAGATCTTCAGAGGTAAAATAAGTGGAGGAGAGAATCACAAATGAGAAAATGTAGAAGAAGGCAGAAGGCAGCCAACTTCCCCCTCTGCCTCCCTTCTCATCAGTCAATACAGAGTCTTCAGACAGTCTGCACCTACAGCCCATTATGGGTCAGCAACTGCCCTCTGGGGCCTGGCCTTTACTTACAACCCCAATCTTTCACACCCTTGTAGACAGAGGGCAACTTCTGTGTGGCCTTCTCTTGTACTGTCTTACAGCAGAGTTGTGGGGGAACCACTCTACAAATATAAGCTAACACATTTAACAGCTATCAGTTCGAACATTAGTCCTTTAGGAATATTTACATTTATCTGCCAGCAGGTCACATTAATCTAAGGGGTTTAATAACTGCCAGATCTTTATCAAACAAGTCATGAGGTCAAGAACAAAAGTTAACAGATACATTCTCTTTCTCAGGTATGCACAGTACACTTCATCCAGGTAGGAATATTTTGGGGCAAGGGTGGAAAAGACCTACCTGTAGGCTGACCAACTGTGTGTGGATTCACTTGTGAAGAGTCAGCAATGCTTCTGGGGCTCAGCAAGCTGAATTGCTACATTATTATGTACACAGAACTACACCAAAGAATTAGATACTTCTGCTAGCGCAAATGCATGTGCTCACTGAGAGGTGTTAGCCAAAGAAAGCAGATTACAGCTGTGCTCCAAAGGCCGAACTGGCTCCCAGTTCACTTCTGGATGCCATTCCAAATGTTGATTTATAAAGCTGTATGATACAGGACTAGAGCCAAGGCTACTGTAGCAAGGCTCTCTCTTCCCATGTACAGTACAGCAGAGAGGACACCTGTGCTTACAGCTCTAGGAGTCAGAGAAAATGGAGAGCCAGGATCCCTCAACCTCAGGCCTTCAACTACAGTTTGGTCCCTTTGCAAGAGGCACACAGATGCACGGCCCCTTGGCACAGGGCCTTTCTGCCTTTTGGGTTTTAATCTGAACCCTGAGATGGTGAGGCAGCTAAAGGGCCATAGAAGAGTCTGTCCCAGGTAGCAATGGCTTAAGAGACCAAGTACTCTTATTTGCATTCACGTCCACAGATTTGAAGAGGGCACAAAAAAACCAACACACTCCCCCTACTCGAAGTAGCACAACTTTTCATTTTGAAAGAGAAGGAAGTAGTTTTTACCACTTTCTACCTGTCCATGGCATTCTCAAAGCTCATCTAGCTGGCAGGTCAATATGACACTGTGATCATATTAATGGTTCAATACATTCATTATTATGCCAGACTCTCAGATAATGCCTAACTTGAGAATTACTATCAAGCAATATGCCTACTTACTGCATACTTGCTCACAGGAGCCCATATGAAGTCTACTATCCAGACTTCTAGCTTGAGAAACAAATCACTTTTTTTAAAAAAAGGGAAATTTTAAAAAAACCCTCACACTTCTGTTACTCTGCATTTTCTCTAAATCTAAAAATTGGTAGCATGTATGACAGGTCCACCTCATTTTTCTTAATGATGTTTTTATTATTCTTTCACTCAATTAAAACAGAAATGGATATTGCATCTTCTGACTGTATAATTGTTATTGTAATCTGTTTTCGATCACTGCTTGGGAAATGGGTCCAAAACAACATAAACTATCCACAGCCTCAGAATACAAGTCATTTTCTTTTACTACGATACTTAAAGAGTCATCTATCATGTTGCTCTGCTAACATGTTTGTATTATGGCAAAGAAGTTATTTGTAAGTTGGCAAAACACATTATGAAAATCACCTTTTACTCCAAAGTATTGTATAACTCATAATTTATAACTACATTTCTTAATAACCATTCAAAATAATAAGGCTGGAAATTGTGCACATCTAATTTTAATATATAAATAATGGAAATGCATATAAACCAAAATATGCTCAAAATATGAATTTATATTACTCTCAAAAAAATAGACTGGTTATAGTTTTGAAAATAACATGCTTCATTTCCAATATACGCCTGTCAGTTAAATTTATGGAAAACATTCTTTGTGAGTTTAGATTACCAAGATGGTAAATACTTCTTTGTGAGTTTCCTCACTTATCTGAAGTTTCCGTCCAACTGCTGACAGAAGTCAGCAACTTCTCAAGAGTGAAGTGTTGGTGATACCCAAGTAAGGACAGACTAATCCAGCCCCTTCTCAACATTACAAATAGAATGGAACAGCTGAGAGAGAGACAAAGTAACCTTGTGGCTGTATGCAGCCATACAAATCATGCTTTTGATATAAGAAACTCCCCTCCTGACATTTCATGCCAGGTTTAGTACCTTCGAAAAGATTTGATGACAATAGTGCATCTTTTCATCTCAGTGTGTGTCTTTGGGGAACAGATGAGGGAGCATATTTAAGCGGAAGACATTTCTACTGCATTCTGAAAACACTGTGGGTATATGGTTATTCAAGAGATGCTGCAGCTTCATATAAAAGAGTGTCTGACAGGTATTAAGATTTTTCTGACCTTCTTTACTGTGCTGACATTGCCACTAACAAGGTACAGTGGTGCTCAAATTGTTTAATATTGCATGTCCATCTGATACAAGGACATCAGTTAGAGCACAATGACTAAACATTTTTAGCCAGATAATTAGCCAGATAATTCTCTATTTAGAAAACAAGGAATATGTTTAGACTCTTATCTAGAGCTACCTGTCCTTTTTCTTCAAGTTCTTTCTGTCCCCTTCATACAGCTTCTACAAATAATGGCAATCTTCTCTTTTTCCAAACATCACTGCATGAAACACCAATAACCATTCAGCATTCGTCAAGAAATTGGAAATACATCTTGAGTTCAGACACAGTATTCCTGCCCTAGCATCCAGCTTACCGTAACATCAGTGCAGGGCTCACACTGCATTTTTTAAACAATATGTAAATTATTTGCATTGTTTTATTCTAAGTAGAAGCACCTTCTGGAAGGAGGTTTTACGTAAGTCCTCAGATACTAGTAACATCGACATTCACACCTTTAAAAATCAGAGTAAGAATTACACTTAAAAAGCCCAAAGTAAAACACAACACTAACCAACAAACGAAACAAACAAAACATTTCAAACACCTTTTATTAGAGTTTTTCAATGTCAGCAGTCCTGAACTGCTAATAGAAAAATGCCAAAATCTCGTATATTTGTAAATCTTCAGGGGGGACACACACAGAGCTAGCAAACATATTTAAAAAGAAAAAACCCAAACAACTAAAAGTACTGTTTCATGGTTTTTTTAAGTTCCCTGAAATAGAATAAATAACACTGGAAATATAAAATATTTTTTCCCTTACCAATATTTGGATCAATGCAAATGAAGACGGGGACAAAATATACTCAATGGATGCAGTACATGCTTTCATACAAAGCGCAGGAACTCTGGATGAAAAAAAAATTTCCTAACTATAGAGTAGTGACAATATGGACAACATGCCTTGCTGGCTGAGAATGTATCACACATTAAAGCAGTCAACACTTGGGAATGGCCATGAGAACCTCAACTAGATGGGCTAGTTGAGCCCCCAAATGAAATGGCAAAGAGTATTTTCTGTCTTTCATACCACTAATCAATGTAAACTCATTTGTCTGTAGCCCCATAGCAGAGACGGTGCTGATGAGCATTCTGCAACAAGTACAAAGCTCCTTGGAGGGCATTTTTTTTTAGTATCTCTAGAGGCTAGAAAACATTTCTCAGAAGCCATCAAATACTCAGCTGCCTTTTGTCTGCTGTGACTATTTCTTACATCTGCATTCGTGACACATGCCACCGCGGGGACTGATGCAGCTGACCCCGGACATTTGGTACAGGAGGAACCAATTACCACAAGGTGATTTTTTCAGAGCTAGAAAGGGCTCTGGCTCCTTGTTCAACACAGCGGGCTGGTTTCAAAGCCACTCCGAGCCTCAAAAGGACAGCACGCTCCTTCGGTAGTTACAGAGTATGAATCAGGCACAGGTTATCTCCAACAAACCCCCGTCCTATCAATTCAAAGGGACTTGGTAATACTTTATACCTTGAAAAACTGAGCCTTTAATCTTAAAAACACAGTAGTAGTTACTAATTTAACTAAATTATGAGGGGCAGTAATTAAAGGCCTAACTTAACTCTGCCTTGCAATTTGGGATTCAAAAGAAAATCTTCCCAAGTTTTACAGATTTTCAGCTGTTTTGAAAAGTTTAAAAATAAGATTTAAAAGCAGGTTGACAACTGCTCAATCACAAAAATAAGAATTTGCCTAAACAGGTCACACAGATGTTTGGTGAATATAAATACATGACTGCAATAAAACTCTTCATTCTACAACACCATAGTTGCCATATTGTATTACCATGTTCTGTGTCAATGCAAATGACAAAAATCTTACTGCTTCAAGTATTTTACTTAAGCTCCAGACCACCATTGTGGCCCTTTTCCTCCCCATTCCAAACAGCTCTAAAGAAAACATCAATAATAGAAAGTAACTGCAAAAATAAATATTCAGGCTAGCATCTCAATGAAGAGTACTAAACTCAAATACTTTTAAAGGCATTTTAAAGTAAGTGGTACCATCTGAAAGTCTGTGCAACAAACTAGAAAGTTTCGATACGACATAGCTGTCTGTTGAAATGACGACTTGATTACAGTTACATTATGCCAGGTTTTTTCTATTTTTAAATCAAGATAAAATATTCAGCACAGTAAGAGCATTTAAACAGAATATAAGGATTCCACAAAAATAGGTATTTGGGAAACGAATCTTCAAACTTCACCTCTAAGTGTTTATTTGTAACAATGAAAGTTTAATACTGTTGGCCTTCCTTAGCAGTCCGAACTCTTCATCTAAATTCTGAGTGGAAGGTAAGTCACTATTTACTTTCTTAAAAATATGTTACCTCATTGGCATCTTTATTGTTTTTAATGTGATTTCGGCATCTTCTTTAGGCACAAGAACAGTTCTGGGGAATCACTGAAACCTCCTGTTAAGGTGAGTTTGTCAGAGAATTGCCCTATAAATAATTGACAGTAAATATACTATGCTCTATCCCCATGAGACCAAAAAAAGGCAGGACCCAACTTAAAAAGGGAGGAGTAAACAGAGAATTAATACGGATTATTTCAGTTATGTTGGTTGCTTTTTCTTTCCTTTGGTTTATGATAAGAATAACAGCATGCAGTTAACTAACACGGCCATGGGTGTGGAAAAGAAGCAGGAAGATGACTTGAAACACTTAGGAACTGTTGCGGGTGAAAGAAAAAAAATCTTACTGCCACTGATCTTAAATCTTGAATTCAAAATTGTTGGTGTCTTTCTGCAGATGCAACTTAAGGGTTCCAAAATTACCCTAAACATCAAATTATGTCTAGGTCATTGAATGGGTGGATACCCTATATTCTGTTTAATGCGTATGTTCAATTGCACACGTACTTCAACCAACTGTGTCTTTATTTTAATAACAGACCAAGAACTGAAAACACATAAGGAAAGACTATTTTTCTACCTCAGCAAAAATACAGTTGATACACTCCATGACCCTTCAGGAGTGACTGCTCTGTTTGTTCTATTTACATGATATAGCCTGATTGGAAAAGGGAGAGAGGGATGAGGATCAGCAAAAAGACTATAAACTCATTTTTAACAATCAGTCCCGAAAAAGAAATCACTGTCTTGCTTTTCTTACTGTCCCTGTTAAATTAGAGGTTTCTTCCTCATTATGTATCAGAAAATTGTAAAATGCAGGATTTTACATTTCATCCAAATCCCTACTGAATTAAATTAAAAGCAACATTTTCCAACAATGCAGCCACAGATAAGGCATAAAATATATACATAAAACATAAAAATACATCTACGCTGGTTCCTGGAACTAACAAGGATTTGCGGCTTTCACGCTTCTGTATTTCAGTGCGCTTAATTCTTTCAAAGAGCTACATATTTCGGGCAGCAGGAAGGTATTCTTCTTCTAGGATCTGGGCAGGAATCTGAAAGTTAACCTTTCGCTTTGCTCAATTTCTAAGGACAAGTGAAACATACTTCCTCACTGCATTCAGGATGCCATGTTAACTAACCATTTAGAAATTTGATCAGGCTGTATTCTTCTGTCTGCACGGAAGTGAATTTTTCCTCCAGTCAAGTACCTCAAATCCTTGTAAAGATATAAAAGGTAGTACAAACCCTACAATATTTTTACAGAAATATGTAGAATGGACTGTGTCAAATGGCTCTTTAACCATCAGCCCATGTTTCTGTCACCCCCGAGATATATTAAAACTGACTTCTCACTACACTTAAACAGACACGACCATGATACACTGAACTTTAGGGGGCTCACAGCAATCAGCAGCAGCGCTCCAAAGAGTCACTGCATCCACATTTCTGTTACATTTGACTTTGTACAAGCTCCGTGACTACAGCTACTGATTAACATCCTGATTATACACTTTGGTTTGAATTGCCTGCAAGCTTTTCCCTCCATTATTATTTTGTAAATTGAATCACAGTTTTTAACAGTTAAATGAATGTGAACATATTATCAGACTGCATCAAACTAATCTAAACAAAAAATGTTTTGCAATAATTTCCTGCTCCAAATTTGAACATGCTCCCTTGACTATCATTTCGTTTCGTGTTTCTTCTTCAGCAAAATCAAACTTCAGAACAGCTCATTCTGCATACTGGCATTTTCAGTTGCTTTCACAGGCTTTTGACACTTATTTTCTACGCTCTTCAAATTAACACACATATATATACGTGCACATCCACTCTTACACAAACAGGTTCACAAACTGCAATCAACAATTCTGTAAATATAAATTTCCTAGTCATTAATCATCCCTCTTTTTTTAATCCTTATGGAGTGAATTACTAACTGAGAGGAGACGCCAATTCTAGTAAGTGAATGTTACCCAACAGGGATATAAAGCTGTCAACACCATAGTGCTCTTGCTTGCTCTAAACTCTCTCCCAGGCTTCATATGCTTTTTAAAGCGATATTAGCCTTTTTTTCCAAGGAACCTTACTCTCCTTAAAATCTGAGCACTTGTGTTTTAGTACATACAGGTTTTAAAACAGACTGGTCAGATAACTGTTGAAACATTTTAGAAAGTACTGGGTTAGTCAGGCAAACCAAAACTGGACTCTAATACATTGGACTGACACTAACAACATTGTAAATAGTACCAAAACTTTTAAATCCCCTATTAAATACAACCTTTAAGACCTCATTTATCTTTTTAGTGACCTTCACTAGATTATTATAGCTGCTGTAATGGCCCTCTGAATTAAGTACATTCAAGTTCGGAATAAAAAAACAGGAAAGTCATAAGGCAAAATTTCTCATGAGACCAATTGATTTTCTGTGTGCATTACAAAATCTTATTTTAAAACACTTCTTCACTCATAAAACTAGAGAGAAAGCTAGAAACACCAAGAGCATTATACTTCTCTATTTCTCAGGGAAGTCACTAGAAAAATAATTGCAGCAAACAGTAAGATTATAAAACTGGTTACCAAAGGTCATCAGGCTCATCATAGCAGCAGGTAGTTGAGAGCTTATTGCTCTGTTCTCACAAATTAACTTCAGAAACTGATATTATTACCAAAAAAAGCCACTTGACAAATAGGAAGGAATTTCAGCATTTACATATCCAAGGCCCAAAATGAGATGGGAAAAAGAATTGCTAGTATTTGGCTTTGCTTTCAAAATCTTAGATACACATTATGGAATTAAAAAAAAAAACAAAACAAAACTAAAATGGTCTCTAGTTTTCAGTAAAGTATTTCCATTTTTGTCCCAAATGCAATTCACATTAAGTATTAGCACTTGTTAAAGCCCAAGAAATAAGAATAAACACTGGCAACTGAAACCTCGGATGTCACATCACTATGACTTTCAACAGTTTCCTTTTTGTCAGACTCTAGGCACGATAGTAGGAAAGTACCTATCAATACTTATTTCAAATAATTTTTATACTAATTTGCCAGTAAATTAAAAGTAAGCCCTTCCACAAATGTCTACAGATGCATTTCATAACTCCAGTGAAAAAATTACTAACACCACAGTAATCACTGCAAAGATACAGATTTCCAGAAATACCCAAAATAGGTGTGATCTGCAATCAAGAAAGATCACTTCATCATAACAGGTTCTTAAAGATAAAACTTGAAAAAGAGCAGAAGAAAAATATCTGGAAATTAGCTATGTTGATTTCTTGTGAGAGTATTTCCAGGAGAAAAAAAAAAATAAATCAATTTTAAACAGCACCATTATCTTATTAAAAAAAAAATCTGCCTTAACTAATTTAGTATTGAGTATTACAGAACCTAGGTAAGTGTTCAGACAAGAATAATTTTCTTCTTGCTTTCAGTATCAATAAGAAGTAATGAATAACCTTTATTTTGAACAGCCTAAAACCAAAGAGACTGAGACTGTTTAAAGAACGGCAGCTAAGGAAAAAAAAATTACTCCTGCATTTCTTATTCCCCCACACTTCTACACTCCAGTCTACAACACCTTCATAAATGAGCTGAAGATTATTGAATGAAAACTTAGGAAAGTCTTTTTTTCAAGTGGAAGAGATCTTCCATAGCTTAATAGGCCACATTCAGGCTGAACCACCAATACAACTATAAAAGCTGCTAAATTTCTCTTGGATAACACAGCTGCAACTAGAAAGCAAACATATATTCCAAAACATTTTAAAGAGTTCTCTTAAAGTATATTTCAATAAATGCCCCAAGGAAAAAGATTTCAGCTCTAATTCTAACATTCCTTTAAAAATCAAGCAGCTTTAATGCCCAAGTCTCGAGAAAGGCATCTAAAACTACATATGCTACTTTTTATATGATTAACTAGTTCCTTTTTACAATTACTCAACAAATTATTTCTTCACCGATTTCTAAGTGGAATAGTATTACAAGTCTTTCACTGCAAAGCTGCTTCTTCTTTTTCCATACACTGGAAGAACACAGCAAAGAGGATTAAAAACTAGAAATACAGAAACATAAAAAACTAGTGAACTCTCTTACCCTTCATTAGGTATATAAATGAATCCTACGCTTTTAAAATAAAATCTGCAGCTCCTTAGCAAAGTTCAGCAATTAGGAAGCCCATTGAGCCAAAGAGGTCTAAAACAAGCATCTAATGGTAAAATCACTAAATAAACCTCACGTAATAAGAGTCATGTGACGACCATTTCAATGTATCTCTCGAAATGCCATTTACACAAACTCCTTGCATATAAACAACTGCAGTTGTGTTAGCGCTCTGCTCATTTTAAAACACAAATACAGAAGTTTTTTAAAGGTAAAGTTATTGGTGGCCTTTCCTGCAGTATTCTGCTCACAACATCTGTCTAATATCAAGATTTTTAAATATATTTTTCCTAACATGCGGCTGCACTGTTTTAAACACGAGAGCATCAGAGTAAAGAAGGAAAAAAAGAGGGCATTTAAGAGAAGTGACTGGAAAGTTTATCTGCTTGGAACAAAAGGAGGAAAAAAAGCAACCACGCACTTAACAAGCTCTTAACACAAAACCGACCAGCAACTTGATAGCAAAGTAAGAAAGATTGAGTATTCTAGAGAAATGCAAGAAAACTACAAAACTAATCCTCAATATATTTGCTGAAAGCGCTGAACCTTACACATGCCCTATTCTCTTTTACAACAACTGCTACAAAATGCTACTTACCAAAAGAAAAATAAAATCTGAAAATACAGCCATAAACGCTTCCATTTTTCCCACCCTGGTGACCCCATTCTTAAAGCTGTGACGGCGGGTGTTCACGCGCCTAACTAGTGTCACCTGCATCCGTGAAGGCAGCCCGGCCGCCCGCACCCAGCCCGGAGGCGCTGCCCAGGCCCGCCGCCCGGCCCCTGCCGTGCAACGCGGGAGCGCCGGCGGGCAGGGGGATGCCCGTGGGCTGCCCCAGGGCAATCCGCACCAAGAAAGAGCCGAGTGCAGGACACGCTCTCACCCCGTTACTCTCTCACAGGATCAGCCCTGGCCTTTGGAGAGCCACCCGGCCAGAGCCCGGGCCGGGTGGCCTCTTTCGGCAGGCGGCCTTCTAACGCCGGAGGGCTGCGTGCCGCACGCCCGGTCCAAGTCTTCCCGCGGATCCCCATCACCGCAGCGGTGCCGAGCAGCCAAACGCTTGCCCGGGAAAGCGGGCAGCAGCCCTCCAGCTGCNCCCCCCCCCGCCTGCCACTCGGCCCTGCCGGCCCCTCCGCGCACGCTGCCGACCCGCCCGCCACACGCTCTCCCGGGCCCGCCGCCCTGCGCACCCCAGGCGGCGGAGCCGCCGCGAGCGCGGCCGCACGGTTACCTCCCACGGGCTTGGTGACGGCGCCGTTGGGCCTCCCGCGGGTGCCCATGGGGCTGCCGTTCTGCTCCAGCCTGGCCACCTTCCCGGGAGGGGGCCCTTTGACATCGGGGCTGCCGCTGCCTCTGTCGGGGCTGTCCCGCAGGCAGGGGCTCTCGCTCCTCCGCTCCATGCTCGGAGACGCTGCTCCCGCTGGCAG